>JAYESA010000015.1:76945592-77545592 GCA_036927795.1 Iris macrosiphon | reverse complement strand
GTACTATGCAACTATACCTACACTCAATCTCCACCCTCTATTCAAATTTTAATACACCATCACCACCCATTCCTTCATGAAAACCCCCCTCTCCTTGAGAACCTAGCCGGCCCTATTCCCTAGGCAACACTCTCTCCCTCTCCTCATTTAAACTACAACCTCTCTCTCAACATGCAATCATCATCACCACCATTAACCACCATCACCATCTTCACCACCATCACTACCATTAACCACCATCACCACCATCACCACCCTCAACTCCGACCACCACCCTCGCTATCACCACCGCCACCCTTACCTACACGACTATCGTGGACCACCCCTTCTCGTAGACCTTAACAGGAGCTTCTACGGTATCCTTAAGACAATTACAATAGTAGTTCAATTGTTATAAGTTAGGTGGTATACCTCACAACCTAGAATCACATAACCTTTTGTCCCATTATTGAAGTATAACTGAATGACATTAATTATATGCTAGCATAAGATGACAGTATTTATCCAGACGATAGAATTTAGAGGTCCATGCCCCTATTTGGTCGACAAGCGACTTAGACAAGGAGGTTATATGATAACTGTAGATATTGTAGAGTCTTTTTATTATTATTGCTTATTTTGTTTTCGTTTTTGTGAACTTGCATTAAATTGTACCTCCTTTCATCATCATCTAGCGTACTTATATTTTATGCTACCTCAACTTATGCTACTGTTACAGCCTAGTTTTGCAAGCTCATTCTTTTATCAAGCTTATTTACGACATATGTATTATTGGACGCGTACACTAATACATTTCAGAATCAGTGTATTAAGGTCTAGCTAACCTTAGTGCGCTTGATTCGCCCTTTGTAATACTACTTTGCGTGGATTGAGATATGTAGTGATAGTAGACGAATACACTTGCCCTAGACATGTCTGACATATCGTATCGGCTACATAACTGTACTAATACGAGCATGCGAACAAAGAATTACCAAAATATGATTTCAATCCACAACTGCTTTGACAATTCCCATTTAAATTCTTTAAACGCCTTGATCCCGATACTTCTATTCTATTACCTCTCCCTTGAACTCTTTATTATTGATCTCCGTCTTCCCTTATTTCGGAAAGACGAAACCTCGTGCTTGGTGTAAGTTTGATATATAGATAGTACTAGATATACCCCACAGGCCAGTCGCATTGTTTAGTAACTATCTATTATAAATGATTAAGGGCATATCATAGATGTTTGGTGTTAAAGACTTTGAGGATTCAATAAACATGATTAAATAATTTGGGGCATAGTTTTCTTAGATGTATAGCCTTAGATGATAGATGGGTAAATTCTAAGTTGGGTAGAGACCGCAATGTTCACTTGAGAGGAATTTTTTAGACTGTAATCAAGTGAGATTTGATAGAGAGACCCTACCCTAGTTTAATTTCGAGGACAAAATTGTTTTAAGTTGGGTAGATTGTAAACCCCTGATTTTTCAGGAATTTTTAATTTGGATTTTTCACAATTTTCGGTAATTTTCTGGAATTAAAACTAAGGTATTTTAAATTTAAATGATTTTTAAATGATGTTAATTAATATTAAAATATTATAAAAATAATATTTTTGGGTGTGAAATGAAAAACTAGACATAGTGTAATTTTTTGTTAATTTATTGGACTCCGAAAATATTTTTAAAGCCCTAAAAACTAATGTATATTTAAACCTAATTAAACCCTGACTGAACCCGGTTTATTCTTAAATAAACCAAACCAAACCGACCCAAACCGCTGTTAAACCGAACCAAATCAAACCCATCTCTTAACGGGTCGGGTCGGATCCGAATCGAACCCGACCCGGACCCGAAACCCTAACCGAAACCCTAATCCCAAACCTAACCGACTTTACTGTTTCGGCGTATAAAATCCCTCGAAACCCACGCTCCGCCGGCCGAAACCCTAACCCGCGGCGACGCTCCGGTCATCGTCCTCCGCCCTAGCCTGAACCCTAGCCCTAGCCCTGCTCTTCCTTCTTCCTCCTCTCCCGCCTGACTGATCTCCCCATCACCGGGGATTCCTCGATCCAGGTCATGGAACCTCGTCGACCCGACTACACCGAGCAGCCCGAGCCTCCCCCAAGCTCGCCGGAGCACGACCCCGACTGAACGACCGCATCATCGTCCCCATCATCATTCTCGACCGAGCTCCGGCCATCCCGCTCGCTTCTCCCTGTCGAACCCGACTACACCCGCTGAACCAGAGCCACGACCTCCCCGGTCATCCCCGCAGAGCCCCGACAGCGTCTCCCCTCTCTCCTTGAACTCCTCCCTGCGCCTCCGGCCATCCGCCACTGCCTCCACCTCCCTCAGTCAGCCACCACCAGCACGAGCACTCCGCTTCTCCCTCGACCGGACGTCCCCCTCCCCTGTCGACGTTAGGAACCCGCTGCCACCCCGTTCCCCAGTCGGCCTGAGCCACTGCACCTTCCTGCCAACACGACCTACTCCCCCTGCTCAGCCCTTCCCCTGACCGGACTACCCTCCTCCACTGGCCTGGACTCCACCGCCCTCCTCTCCTTCCCACGACTCTGAGCCGACCACCCATCCCACCGAGCTACTCCGGTCATCTTCTTCCTCCCTGCATCCCGAGCACCCCCTGAACCATCAACCACCACGACGGATCTCATCTCCGGCCGCCCCGCTGACCGACGACCCCGACTCGAGCAGAAACCCTAACCATGGCACAGTACCAGACACAGCACAGTACCGGACACGACAGACTCGAACCAGGACACAACACAGTGACCCGGACACGAGAAATCCTCGTTCCACGGAGCCCTGTTCAGGTAACCCGTTCTCTCTCCTCGTTGCTCCGATTTTCGTTCCGTCAGTTGTGAAGCGTAGACTGTGTAACCCTCTCGATGCCCGCGTAACCCGCTCGGTGCGTCGCATCCTGTGGCGATCGCGAACCGCGATCCAAAACAGGAAAAATGACACCCTGTTTTCCCTCGGAACTGAGTGCGCCCCGCCAAATGGGATGACTTGGTCGCGTGCGGTCATCACCGAAACGTGTGCGCCGTTGATACGGACGTACGGGATTTCGCAGATGTTAATTTGGATGTGCGTGCACACCGGAATCAACGCGTATCCGCCGACAACGCCCCGTATCCGCCTGTTCTGGAACACGTCGTAACTTTGTGTACACATGTCGGATCGAAACGAAACTTGCGCCATCGGACTCGTAGCAATACGTTGGTCCTGTGACCCAAGCTTGGTTTGACTCTGAGAGCGTTGACAAAATCGCGTATCGTGGGCCCCGTGGCTCCACTTGACGGGCGATTTTGTGATCGGCTCATTTTAATCCAGTTCTGGAAGTTCCGTTGGGTTCGTATCATCGTTCTGGACTTGTTGACACTAAGTTTGACAAATTTGGAGACCATTGGTTCTGACACATTTTTCGGTGCGAAACGGGCCACATGTGGACCCTGCTTGACCAGAAAATATCATTTTTGCCCCTGTGTCCAAATTGGGCCCAAGGACAGGCGTTTCTAGCTATTTGATATTTTCTAAACCTGTTGGTGATGTTTATTTCAGCTTTTGGAGGAGTACCTGCAGAATCCACTAATACAGGGACAACTGTTGGTATTCAAACCCCAGGTAAGTATACCTTGCCATTGTACTGTTATTTATATTCCATATGTTGCATGCATCTTTATTTTCTGTCTTTAGTTCATATATTTTAATTATGATATAAAATATGCGTGACGGTGTCGTCGCGATATATTTTTATCTATGTATTGCATTGACCTTGTTTATGAGACTACCCCATTATTATGTAGCATCATTAGGTTCATTGGCCGTGACACAGTTGTTACACAAGTTGTGAGTCTCATGTAGATCACGAACTTGCGTGCAGGTTTGGCCTCCTGTACGTATGGGCCGTGCGTTAGGAATAACTGCTGTTAGAAACTTTGCATGCTAGTAGACTTGGCAGTTATTAGAGGTGTTATCGTGTCATGGATATGACATGCTTAGAGCATGGGGTGGGGAGAACAACAAGTACCGCATTTAAGCTCCTTTGCACTTTTTCTGTGCGCCCGGATTCTTCGCCGGAGATACGGGTGGTGATGACCCTTATATATATTATGTACATTGGCGGGCCTCCGCCGTTCAAAAGACGACGTGCCTTTGAGGCCCCTGGATCTTCAAAAGAGAACCATGCCAAATCCCAGTTTTCAGCCAGATAGCTCACTTGTGGGAAAAGTTGTTCTTAACTGCATTCACTTAGACGGTTAGGCGACCATTGGATATTTATTTCAGTACTTTATTGGCATGTGTTTAAGTATCTTGTTATGTCCCTCTGAGGACCTGGTCCCCTGCCAGGTGTATCTGTTCTTGAGTATTCGCAGGAGCACAGATTCGGACGATTACTTATGTTTCGAGGATGTCTTCTCTTCGAGCCGTGATTGATAGCTAGTATTCTTATATTGTGTTGTTGTGTTGTACTTATATTGTATTTACTTTTATATTCGAGTTGGTAGTGGATTTGTTTCCATCCAACTATCATCCTTAGATACTTCTTATTGAGATCTAGTTTCATAGATGTTGGTTATTTAATTATATTTGATTTTCTGTGGATGAGATTAGATTATACCCGGTGACTTGTGACATATGTTTTATACCACTTGTGGATTATATATTCATATTACAGCGTACGTATGGATTTGGTTTCCATATATTGGAGTTGCCATATCCATGCGGCTGGCATGCTTACGTGTCCTAGTCCTACGTATTTTGGGACTGGGGCGTGACATGTTTTTGTGGTGGCCCATGCAGGTCGAGAGCATATTGTCTCGATTACGTTACTGTACCGAACAAGCCTGCACCTAGGACTAGAGTATAGGATCTCATCCACAATTGACTATGATTCATCTTCCTTCTATCTGTTCTATTTGAACAATTGTATCCTGCTTGATTCATATACTTCTCTAATAAGTTCTTTGAGTATAGCCTTCTGCTAGAATATAGGAACCCCTGTTATTAGGATGATAATTAGGGTAGCACACCTATTAAGAATACAACGAGAATATAGACACACCATTAAGTTTAGAATATCTAGTGAACCCTAGAATTTCTTATCTCTAGAATTGGTTTACCATTACCCTCTGATGTATTATGAAGACTTGAGAGTAGTATAGACACTACTAGAGTTAGTTAGAAGTTTACCATAATGTTTGACCTAGTATTGAGGAACTAATAGAAATCCAAGGTTAAACTTTAGGACTAAACCTAACCTTTATAGTGAGATAGTATTATAGAACTATAAATCTAGCTCCTTGTCTTATTATTAAGCAGACAGTACCTTAGGAAGCCAAGAGGAATAAATATGATATTTTCCTTGATCATACCTCAAACATAGAGATTGGCATACCACCCTTCCATAGGAAACTATGACACTATCTAGAGTCTTCCTATTTAGCTTTATGACTTGTTCCTTTGAACCCTTAGCTCTCGCTATTAGTGCGACGACTGAATTTTTCTCTTATCTTTCAACTCGTACCACCTGACACTTCTGATTGTAGACCAGGTAATTTTATTCTATGATAGGATATATAGCTTGCTAGGATTTTGGTTGGTACTCTTGAATTTTGAATTATATTATTGGTAGTTAGAACTTGACAGTTTAAGTTATTCTTATAGATTGTGACCTGGTGATTATCCTCTAGTCGTAATTCGCATAAATTGTATCCATAACTCTGTCACGACCCGCACCCGATGTAAGGGTACTAGTCGAAAACAACGCCCAGCCTACGCCGCAGAACCGGCGGTAGAACACTGTCTAGATAAACTATCTAACAATATAATGAACCACCAATAGTTATAGTATACTCAATCACAGAACTAAGATAGAAATGAGCACGAATCAGATAAAGAATAGAATAGTCACAATACAACTCATGAGTCTAAAATAATACATCAATGAGTCTGAAGAAGTAACAAAATAAGATGGAGACAAATCCAGTACAAAAGAATACTACAAAGCTACAACTCCAGGGTCAACTGTCTCAGTTGGGATAAGTCCCTCTTGAGCCAGGGTCTCAGAATCTAAACCCACAACATCCTGGGGTCCATAAAAGGTAGGGTACTCCTCAGTGTCATCTGGAAAAATATATCCAGTCAGGAAAGGAGCAGAGTACAACCCTAACAGCAGTTCTCAATTAATGATAAAAACTATGTAACAGTAAATAGCTATGGATAAACAAGATGCACAATAGATAGGAAAGATATATGTACAATAAAGAATACTGGAAATAAATACAATAAGGAATAATATGCCAATGAAACAATAATACTAATGACTAAGTGTGTGAGTACTAGCTTAACATGTGATCGGCTTGGACAAGATGCAATGCGGCCTGGCTAATCATACGTGCGGTGTATGATCAACACTATTCGCTTACCAGTACTTTATTCAATAGAGATTTGATCACATATCTATACTAATACTCCCCACCCCCGACTGGTATAATAGATCCAACCACGGTATGCTATGGCACTAGATTCTCCAAGAAGATAGCTAGTCTCCCCGAGAATCGGTGTCTGTACATGTACAAGATAACCAATAAACAATGCTTGCACCATATACACCATATACCAAGGAATAACATCTCATGACGAGATCCGGATATACAATCCGTGTAACCATAGTGTCAAAAGAAACATGTATATCTACACTAGATACAACGAACATAGAGGATATCATAAATGAGAAACTATCAGAGAATGTACTCGCCTGAAGTCCAAAGAACAGTCTCACAGATGTCTGACTCGGTGCCTCAAAGACCTAGATATGGAATACCACATTAATACAAGGTCCCAAAAAGAGAACAAGTCAAACTAGTCAACTTCTAGGTCAAAAAGTCAATTCTAAGTTAAAAGTCAACTATGGTCAACTCTAAAGTCAACTAAAGTCAAACATGGTCAAACCAAGGTCAACCTCACAAGAAATCTGTATAAATAATATAGGAATAAAATACAATAATTTAGGAATCAAAATTAGATCCCAATTGATATCCACACAAAGTATACTAATAATACAATTAATGCACACTCTAAATAATGTATATACAAACCAATATTTATACAAATAAATAATATATTATTACTAGTATTATACTTTACAAAAACACCTATATATATACATATATATATATACAAATATAATATATAATATATAAATTAAATCAGTCAAATCGTCACTGAAAACAGTGAGCTAAAAACAAAGATTTAAATAAAATAGGCTTTCAGTGACAGTTCCTACTGTCACTGAAACCACCGTCGCCAAAGCCGCTGTGCAAACTGCACTGCTGTCACCTATTGGTGACAGTTCTCAACTATCACAGAAAATTCTGTCACTGCTGCTGCGAATCCCGCCCACTGCATGGGTTATTAATGACAGTGGCGGCTCTGTCATTAATAATCCGCCGCCACTGTTACAGCGGCTGCTGCTGTAACCGCCTAATTAATGACAGTTCTCTGTCATTAATTCTACTGTCACTAAAACACAGTAAATATATATATAAATATATATATTTAAATCAATAAATATACAAATCAATATTTTTATATATATAAAACAATTAAATAAATAAATATACTTATATATATATAATTAAATAATAATTGTTACAAACATATTGCATGACTTAATATACATATTTTACATGGCTAGAAGCACACATAAAATATATACATTAATAAAAAAATAATTATAAATAATATAATTACACATAAATATATTTTACAAAACCTTTATGTCTAAAATATTTTATTAACATAAGTACATATATAATTGCATGCAAGAAAGCTACCTATATATATTTATATATCACATTAAAACACATAGAAATATATAGATCTATGCTACAAAAATTACCATAATAAATACACTAAAATAATATATAATATCTATATATATTTGCTAATTATAAATGTAGAATTTAAAGCATAATTAATTAGATCTATACAAAATACACACAATTGGAGAGTATCACACCGTATCCCACTAGATCTAGGATACGCATGTGACACGAGTCCAACACACAACCAAATACACCCCGAAGGACACAAACAAATCACAAATAATATTTATGAATAAATCAAAGTGTCAAAAGTAGATCTATGTGTCCGTATCAAAATACGACATGTACAAAGCCCCGTGTCGGAGGAAAACCCCCAAAGTGACACGTATCACCAAATAGTTGGAATACGAACCATATGCACCAAATTGTGAACACGACACTAGCCTCAAACACATAAGCACATGCCCAATTGATCTATAGGATCAATTGACACACACAACAAAATGTAAATTCGGAATTCCCACAAAATTGACACAAAAAGCACCATAACTTTCTCCATGAGTCTCCTATGAACACAAAACAAAGTCCTATGGGTAGTACATACATATGGGTTGATTTTACATGATTAAATCTCAGATTTAGAAGCTATTTTAAGGGGAAAATTGAATTATACCTATTGGGAGATGGATTCCCAATGAAACCTCCAATTGAGATGAACTTGCTTCCAAATTGTAGATCCTTGCTCCTCTTTGTAGATCCTTACTTCTTCTTCTAGATCCTTGCTTCCTTCTTCTCTAATGGTGAATTGGGAAGAATTTGGAATGAATTTGGTAGGGAATTGGGATGGGAATGGAGGGAATTTGGTAGTAAAAAATTCTAGATCTAGATTTGGAATAAAAATAAGAGGAGAGAGAAATTCCCCCCCTCTTTTAATAGGCCGACCATGCCCCCTTCCCCAAGCAATTATGAAATGTCCAATATACCCCTTGGGGCCTCTCATGAAGAAATAATTAAGGAAGAAAGCTTCTAGTCTAATCATTTAATTAATTTAATCCATCTCCTTAACCATGGGCTTTCTAAATGGGCCAAGTCTAACTAATTAATTCATGTTGGTCCATGGGTCCAAACTAAACTAGTTGGGTCCACTAATATAAGTCCAAAATAATTAAATAATATATAACAATAATTAAATAATACAACAAATAATTATTTACCATGCACAATATTTATTTAAATAGAAAATTACTAAAATACCCTTTCCTAGAAAATGTGGTAGTGACAAACTCAATACAAGTTATACCCTATTTCACCCGAGGCCAGTAATTGTTCCATTCATACTATTAACACTTGTTCTATAAGCACTAAGACTAAGGCTTAAGACGACCATGACCTATGTAATATAGGAGGATACCCTAATAAGTACCAAGACTCCTTCTCGTAGACCTTAACAGGAGCTTCTACGGTATCCTTAAGACAATTACAATAGTAGTTCAATTGTTATAACTTAGGTGGTATACCTCACAACCTAGAATCACATAGCCTTTTGTCCCATTATTGAAGTGTAACTGAATGACATTAATTGTATGCTAGCATAAGACGACAGTATTTATCCAGACGATAGAATTTAGAGGTCCATGCCCCTATTTGGTCGACTAGCGACTTAGACAAGGAGGTTGTATGATAACTGTAGAGATTGTAGAGTCTTTTTATTATTATTGCTTATTTTGTTTTTGTTTTTGTGAACTTACATTAAATTGTACCTCCTTTCATCATCATCTAGCGTACTTATATTTTGTGCTACCTCAACTTATGCTACTATTACAGCCTAGTTTTGCAAGCTCATTCTTTTATCAAGCTTGTTCACGACATATGTATTATTGGACGCGTACACTAATACATTTCAGAATCAGTGTATTAAGGTCTAGCTAACCTTAGTGCGCTTGATTCGCCCTTCGTAATACTACTTTGCGTGGATTGAGATATGTAGTGATAGTAGACGAATATACTTGCCCTAGACATGTCTGACATATCGTATCGGCTACATAACTGTACTAATACGAGCATGCGAACAAAAAATTACCAAAATAGGATTTCAATCCACAACTGCTTTGACAATTCCCATTTGAATTCTTTAAATGCCTTGATCCCGATACTTCTATTCTATTACCTCTCCCTTGAACTCTTTATTATTGATCTCCGTCTTTCCTTATTTCAGAAAGACGAAACCTCGTGCTTGGTGTAAGTTTGATATATAGATAGTACTAGATATACCCCACAGGCCAGTCGCATTGTTTAGTAACTATCTCTTATAAATGATTAAGGGCATATCATAGATGTTTGGTGTTAAAGACTTTGAGGATTCAATAAACATGATTAAATAATTTGAGGCATAGTTTTCTTAGATGTATAGCCTTAGATGATAGATGGGTAAATTCTAAGTTAGGTAGAGACCGCAATGTTCACTTGAGAGGAATTCTTTAGACTGTAATCAAGTGAAATTTGATAGAGAGAACCTACCCTAGTTTAATTTCGAGGACGAAATTGTTTTAAGTTGGGTAGATTGTAAACCCCCTGATTTTTCAGAAAATTTTAATTTAGATTTTTCACAATTTTTGGTAATTTTTTGGAATTAAAACTAAGGTATTTTGAATTTAAATGATTTTTAAATGATGTTAATTAATATTAAAATATTATGAAAATAATATTTTTGGGTGTGAAATGAAAAACTGGACATAGGATAATTTTCTGTGAATTTATTGGACTCCGAAAACATTTTTAAAGCCCTAAAAACTAATGTATATTTAAACCTAATTAAATCCTGACTGAACCCGGTTTATTCTCAAATAAACCAAACTAAACCGACCCAAACCGCTGTTAAACCGAACCAAATCAAACCCATCTCTTAACGGGTCGGGTCGGATCCGAATCGAACTTGACCCAGACCCGAAACCCTAACCGAAACCCTAATCCCAAACCTAACCGACTTTACTGTTCCGGCGTATAAAATCCCTCGAAACCCACGCTCCGCCAGCCGAAACCCTAACCTGCAGCGCCGCTCCGGTCACCGTCCTCCTCCCTAGCCTGAACCCTAGCCCTAGCCTTGCTCTCCCTTCTTCCTCCTCTCCTGCATGACTGATCTCCCCATCACCGGGGATTCCTCGATCCAGGCCATGGAACCTCGTCGACCCGACTGCACCGAGCAGCCCGAGCCTCCCCCAAGCTCGCCGGAGCACGACCCCGACTGAACCACCGCATCATCGTCCCCATCATCATTCTCGACCGAGCTTCGGCTATCCCGCTCGCTTCTCCCTGTCGAACCCGACTACACCCACTGAACTGGAGCCACGACCTCCCCGGTCATCCCCGCAGAGCCCCGACAGCGTCTCCCCTCTCTCCTTGAACTCCTTCCTGCGCCTCCGGCCATCCGCCACTGCCTCCACCTCCCTCGGTCAGCCACCACCAGCACGAGCACTCCGCTCCTCCCTCGACCGGACTTCCCCCTCCCCTGTCGACGTTAGGAACCCGCTGCCACCCCGTTCCCCAGTCGGCCCAAGCCGCTGCACCTTCCTGGCAACACGACCTCCTCCCCCTGCTCAGCCCTTCCCCTGACCAGACCACCCTCCTCCACTGGCCTGGACTCCACCGCCCTCCTCTCCTTCCCACGACTCTGAGCTGACCACCCATCCCGTCGAGCTACTCCGGTCATCTTCTTCCTCCCTACATCCCGAGCACCCCCTGAACCATCAACCACCACGACGGATCTCATCTCCGGCCGCCCCGCTGACCGATGACCCCGACTCGAGCAGAAACCCTAACCACGGCATAGTACCAGACACAGCACAGTACCGGACATGGCAGACTCGAACCAGGACACAGCACAGTGACCCGGACACGAGAAATCCTCGTTCCACGGAGCCCTATTCAGGTAACCCGTTCTCTCTCCTCGTTGCTCCGATTTCCGTTCTGTCAGTTGTGAAGCGTAGACTGTGTAACCCTCTCGATGCCCGCACAACCCGCTCGGTGCGTCGCGTCCTGTGGCGATCGCGAACCGCGATCCAAAAACAGAAAAAACGATACCCTACTTTCCCCCGGAAGTGAATGTGCCCCGCCAAACGGGATGACTTGGTTGGGTGCGGTCTTCACCGAAACGTGCACGCCGTTGATACGGACGTGCGGGATTTCGCAGATGTTGATTTGGATGTGCGTGCACACCGGAATCAACGCGTATCCGCCGACAATGCCCCGTATCCGCTTGTTCTGGAACACGTCGTAACTTTGTGTACACACGTCGGATTGAAACGAAACTTGCGCCATCGGACTCGTAGCACTACGTTGGTCCTGTGACCCAAGTTTGGTTCGATTCTGAGAGCGTTGACAAAACCGCGTATCGTGGGCCCCGCGGCTCCACTTGACGGGCGATTTTGTGATCGGCTCATCGGAATCCAGTTCTGGAAGTTCCGTTGGGTTCGTATCATCGTTCTGGACTTGTTGACACTAAGTTTGACGAATTTGGAGACCATTGGTTCTGACACGTTTTTCGGTGCGAAGCAGGCCACATGTGGACCCTGCTTGACCAGAAAATGTTATTTTTGCCCTTGTATCCAAATTGGATCCAAGGACAGGCGTTTCTAGCTATTTGATATTTTCTAAACCTGTTGGTGATGTTTATTTCAGCTTTGGGAGGAGTACCTGCAGAATCCACTGATACAGGGACAACTGTTGGTATTCAAACCCCAGGCAAGTATACCTTGCCATTGTACTGTTATTCATATTCCATATGTTGCATGCATCTTTATTTTCTGTCTTTAGTTCATATATTTTAACTGTGATATAAAATGCGCGTGACGGTGTCGTCGTGATATGTTTTTATCTATGTATTGCATTGACCTTGTTTATGAGACTACCCCATTATCATGTAGCATCATTAGGTTCATTGGCCGTGACACAGTTGTTACACGAGTTGTGAGTCTCATGTAGATCACGGACTTGCGTGCAGGTTTGGCCTCCTGTACGTATGGGCCGTGCGTTAGGAATAACTGTTGTTAGAAACTTTGCATGCTAGTAGACTTGGCAGTTATTAGAGGTGTTATCGTGTCATGGATATGACATGCTTAGAGCATGGGGTGGGGAGAACAACAAGTACCGCATTTGAGCTCCTTTGCACTTTTTCTGTGCGCCCGGATTCTCCGCCGAAGATACGGGTAGTGATGACCCTTATATATATTATGTACATTGGCGGGCCTCCGCCGTTCAAAAGACGACGTGCCTTTGAGGCCCCTGGATCTTCAAAAGAGAACCATGCCAAATCCCAGTTTTTAGCCAGATAGCTCACTTGTGGGAAAAGTTGTTCTTAACTGCATTCACTTAGACGGTTAGGCGACCATTGGATATTTATTTCAGTACTTTATTGGCATGTGTTTAAGTATCTTGTTATGTCCCTCTGAGGACCTGGTCCCCTGCCAGGTGTATCTGTTCTTGAGTATTCGAAGGAGCACAGATTCAGACGGTTACTTATGTTTCGAGGATGTCTTCTCTTCGAGCCGTGATTGATAGCTAGTATTCTTATATTGTGTTGTTGTGTTGTACTTATATTGTATTTACTTTTATATTCGAGTTGGTAGTGGATTTATTTCCATCCAACTATCATCCTTAGATACTTCTTATTGAGATCTAGTTTCATAGATGTTGGTTATTTAATTATATTTGATTTTCTGTGGATGAGATTAGATTATACCCGGTGACTTGTGACATATGTTTTATACCACTTGTGGATTATATATTTATATTACAGCGTACGTATGGATTTGGTTTTCATATATTGGAGTTGCCATATCCATGCGGCTGGCATGCTTACGTGTCCTAGTCCTACGTATTTTGGGACTGGGGCGTGACAGTATATGCTTTTCTGAGTATCTCACTCATTCCGGGACTGTTGGTGATATTTGTGACAGCATCCGGGGATATCAGCTCCAGTTTTAATTGTTGCATTACTACTTCCATGGCGAGTTCGTGTTCGAATCTTCGCCTGGCTTCCAAGCAGGTATACCTTGCCTTATTGTACAGTTTAAATTCAAGTTAACATTATATATTGTGCTCTCTATATTATATAACTGTGCGCGTCTGAGAATGACTCGGTGCAGTCGACGAAGGCGTCGACGTTAGGACTTGTGTTTGACCTAGCGTCTAGTAGACGTACCCTAAGTAACAAAGTTATCATTATAACTCTGAGGCCTTGACATGTATTATTTTACATCACGTAGTGAGTTCATGATAGGACACGGGTTTACGCACTCGACTGGCCATCGGTGCGAGTAGCTCGTGTGATGATACTTAGCATAGGTGTATTGTTTTAGGTGACTTGCATTATGGTTACGAGATGTCCATGTCGCACTTGAGACTTGTACATTGGCATTGGACGGAGAGGACGACTAGTAGGCGTATGGGACACCCACCTCCTTTATACAGATACCACATTCTTTGGAGCGATACAGACATATATATTTATGCAGATACAACATTCTTTAGAGTGTTGGACGTTACATGTACAGATACCATATTCTTCGGGGCGTTGGACGTTGTATAGATACCACGCTCTAGAGAACGTTGGAAGTATTTACTTATGCAGATACCATGCTCCTTGGAGCGTTGGACGTTATTATATATGCAGATTGCCCCAAGATGGGGGGCATATGTGGCATATACTAGCCAATCACGACGATTGGTGAATTACGTCAGCATATGTCTAGCCTACACTTCCCATACGCACTAAGTTATCCTCAAATTATATTCACTTAAGAGGATAGTTCACCCTGTTTTACTTTACTCAGTATTTACATTATGGTATATACTTTTTGTATCTTGTTACGTCCCTCTGAGGACCTGGTTCCCTTTCCGGTTATTTGTGCAGTTTGCATAATGCTTGATCTAGTGGAGTGTGGATATCGTTGCAGGTATCTTTACATTTTTTAGCTATTACAGTCATGTACTACTTTTCATTTTTGATTCTTCTTTTATAGCCTAGTGTTTATAGGCCTATATTGTTCTTTTGGCCTATTCGAATAGATGTATTATTGGACTGCAGACTAATGATGCGCATCATTCCTTCTTGAGATTTATTCACTATAGATTGGGATTTAGTTTAGTTGTTGCATGTTAGAATTAGATTTTTAGCTTGATCACTTGACCGTGGACAACGTAAGTGCACTTCGTCGGGTCCATTAAATTGGAAAGCCCTACGGAGCTGTACCAGCTGGCTATTGCCACGTGTCTGGTGGGACTGGGACGTGACATGGTTTTAGTGGTGGCCCATGCAGGTCAGAGCATATCATTTTGGTTACGTTACTGTACCGAACGAGCATGCAACTTAGGATTAATGTTGAAATAGATCTCAATCCATAACTGATTTTAAAACTCCTCTTGTATTCGATTGTCGCCCTTGGACTTCATTATTATATTCGTTCATTTACCATCGATATTGTTATTATTGTTTCTCATCTTCCTTATTTCGGAGAGATGGATGCTCGCACACGGTGATTTCCTCCAGGAGCAAATCCTAGTCAAGACGGAAGAAGGTATGATTGATGTGATATTTTATCAGAAGATGGTTACCCTTAGTAGGGTAGGTTGATAGGTTCTTTCTAGATGTTAGAGCTAGTATAGACTATTAGCATGAGAATTGAACCCAATAGTAGACATCTGGAACTGATAAAATCCTACCTTTCCTTAAGGTAGCAGTGATTGTAAGTATTAGAAGCTAAAAAGATAGTTTGATTCTAAGACTCTAGAATAATTTGGGGAAGACATAGCTAGATGCTAGGGGTTAGTTGTAGCCTCATGATAGTGATATAAGGAATTAGTTGTAGCCTCATGATAGTGATATAAGGAACGATATTATGAACTCGAGAAGACAAAATTTTAGACTCACTCTTAGAAGAAGATAAGCTGATCACCAATGAAATCGAGGCATAAAATAACACTTTATGTGGCAGACCATAGTGGTTAACCTCTAGTTGCCTTGTGACTTCCAGTATCAGACCTTGGTTTTTTCTACCCTTTAGATAATGATGATTATATGACTAAGCTAAAACAAATGGGTAGATTGCTAGACGTAGATTTCTAGACCCAATATTTGGATGATGAGATAACTTGAGTACTACAATATAGCTTTCAAATTAGATTAGATATACTTGATTTATTTGGGTTGTCAGTGTCTATTAGGCTCGTGGTTTTACCATTGATAACTCGATTAGTTGAGCTAGTATATGAAATAGAGCAATTAGATTGAAGGGTGAGAGTATCGACAAATGTTATAGCCTTGAGTTAGATATCGTGAACTACCTATAATGGATGGCCAGTTATAAACAAGATGGTACCCATGTAGTTTGGATGAAGGGTACGCATGGAGTAAACTAGGAGAAACCTCAGGTTCGAGGTAAAAAGGTAGAGTGGCAACAAGATAAGATTCGCGACAAGTACCTGATCTTGAGCTTTTTTAAATTAAGAGAAGGACCTGAACCAAAGACAAAGACGTTGGCTCGAGGTGATGACAGACTTTGAGATTGAGTTACAGTACCATCCGGGAAAGGCCAACGTGGTAGCTGACGCATTGAGCAGGAGGCCCATGGCATTATTTTTGACTACCCAGCAACACCTATTGAGAGATTTGGAGAAGTTGGGTATAGAGGTCATTATGCCCGGAGCAGACGGCCAGTTGTCGAGTTTTCAGGTGAAATTAATATTGGTTGAGAGGATCAAGGCTGCCTTGCCAACATATGCCAGATTCCAGAGACTTCGACAAAGGACAGAGGCCGGGATGCAGACAAGATTGCGCATCCACAAGGACAGGAATTTGAGATGTGGAGATCGTCTCTATATTTCGAACGAAGAACTTCGTCAGGAGCTGATGTCGGAGGCGCACAGTTCAGCATACTCTATTCATCCAGGAGGCATAAAGATATACAAAGACTTAAGGCAGTACTATTTGTGGCATGGAATAAAGAGGGAGATAGCCCGCTTTGTGGCAAAGTGCCTAGTGTGTCCGCAGGTCAAGGCTGAGCATCAGAGGTCTGCAGGTTTACTTCAGCCACTCCCGATACCTGAGTAGAAATGGGAGCACATCACTATGGACTTTATTATGGGCTTTTTGAGGAGTTCTAGTGGTCGTAATACGGTGTGGGTGATCGTGGATCGACTCACCAAGTCCACTCACTTTTTACCTTTCAGAGTTGGACAGTCTAAAGAGGTCTTAGCAGATATCTATATGAGGAAGATCGTGCGACTGCATGGGGTGCTAGTCAGTATAGTGTCTGACAGGGATACGAGGTTCACATCTTACTTTTGGCGGACTATGCAAGAGAGTCTCGGTACTCGCCTGAAGTTCAGCACATCGTATCACCCGCAGACGGATGGCCAGTCCGAGCGCACCATTCAGACTCTGGAGGACATGTTGAGGGCGTGCATGCTTGATTTTAGTGGATCATGGGAGGGCCATTTATATTTGGTCGAATTTTCCTATAAAAATAGCTATCAAGCGAGCATTCAGATGGCTCCCTATGAGGCATTGTATGGCAGGAAGTGTCATTCCCTAGTGTGCTGGAGTGATGTGGGCGAGAGGCAGATTCTTGGACAAAGTTGGTTGTTCGTACAGTGGAGAAGGTAAAAAAGATCCAAGGGCACCTGCGAGCAGCACAGGACAGACAAAAGCATTGGGCAAACGCGCATTGATGACCCCTAGAGTTCCACGTTGGAGATTATGTGTTTCTAAAAATCTCGCCTACCCGAGGGACCATCAGGTTTGGAGGCAGAGGAAAGCTGAGTCCGAGGTACATCGGACCATTCGATGTGTTAGAGTACATCGGAAAGGTTGCCTACAGATTAACATTATCGCAGACATTAGAAGGAGTTCATGACGACTTCCATGTATCTCAGTTAAGGAGGAACATGCCAGATCCGAGTCATGTGCTTGACCACTCGGAGATCACTGTAGGGCCGAGTTTGTCATATCAGGAGGAGCCTGTAGAGATTCTGGACAGAAGCGAGAAGGTGTTGCGAGGTCAGACTATCCTTCTAGTTTGTGTCTCATGAAGGCATCATGCACCAGGAAAGTCGACCTGGGAACGAGAGGATGATATTCAGCAGTATTTTCTCCATCTTTTTGAAGGCCTAGGTATGTAGTAGCATTTAAATTTCAGTCAATAGTTTTACCATATGTCTGTTTTAATTTTGAGGACAAAATGCTCTGTGGAGGGTAGATTATAAACCCCCTCGACCAAATTTAGGCCTACCTGGCTTAGATAGAGAGACTAGGGTTAGTTTGAAGTCATTTAGAATTAGAACATAGTAATTTAAATTAATGTACAAATTTCGTATCACTTGGTGCACATTACCGTTGTTTAAATATCTAGAGCAATGCACTAGCAATTACTTTCCAACAAATTTTACACCCTTGACCTAGACAAGCCAATCTTTAATCCTGACCTTTGTGTCACTCGTGAATGCACTCTCTTGTGCTTTATTTTAATTTTACAATATTCGTGTATATTTTCTAATTTTAAATTCAACTTTGTATCATTGCCCGTTCCAATCAAAATTGGAGACACAATCTCGCCCCGTTCCTTACAACCCAATATTTATCAATAATCTATTTCGAGTCTACTACGTCCATGACACTTGTGTCCCATCCAATTTAAATCCTATGTACTTTTAATTAATTAAAGAATACCTTTGACACTAATTTTAACTAAATTAGTACAATGACTCAACCTAACCCAAAACTAGACCCAACACCAACCCAAACCCAAACCCAAACCCAAACCCAAACCCACACCTACACCCTTATGGCTCATACAAAATACTACACACCAATTTTCCCCACTACAACACACCAAACATGACATTTTTTTCACATCCAATCCACTTTTTCCTCTTTGTGCAAGTCCTAAACTATTGGCAACTTTTGTGCAAATAGCTAGCCATGTGTCCACCTCCTATTGGTTGGAAAAAATGAAGAAGACCCAATTCTTGAGGCTTGACTGGTCACACCCTCTCCCTCTCCCCTTTTTGCATGGTACTATGCAACTATACCTACACTCAATCTCCACCCTCCATTCAAATTTCAATACACCATTACCACCCATTCCTTAATAAAAATCCCCCCCTCTCCTTGGGAACCTAGCCGGCCCTAATCCCTAGGCAACACTCTCTCCCTCTCTTCTCATTTAAACCATACCCTCTCCCTCAATATGCAATCATCATCACCACCATTAACCACCATCACCATCTTCACCACCATCACCACCATTAACCACCATTACCATCATCACCACCATTACCACCCTCAACTCCGACTACCACCCTAGCCATCACCACCGCCGCCCTCACCTACACAACCACAGCGGACCACCCCTCCGGCCAAATCGCCACAATCAACCTCCACTACCACCATCGACAGCTACCTCCCTCCTCTCCTCCTTCCTCTCACCATCACCCCATCACCACCACCACGATCTCCTCGCGTCACCACCCCCGAGTCGTCTCCTCCTCCATCCCTCGACCTCCACAACTACCACCAGCCTCTGCCATCACTACTACCACCTTCTCCTCCTCCACACGACCTCCTCCCCTAGCAGCCTCCTCCTCGACCTCCCCCGACCATCACCCACGACCAACCGAGCTTCACCTCCTCCCTCTCCTCACGTTATGACCCCCGCAGCCCTCACCTCGACGACCACCACTGCCACTGTCGTCATCACCACCACCACCATCTCCGCCAACCACCACCACCAGTAAACCGTTGTTGCTGCTTTAAACTGTCGCTACTGCTTCAAACTGCCGCTGCTGCTGTTAAAGCTGCTGCTACTTCCGTGCCGTCGTGTCCTGGTCCAGCGCCGCCACGAGCCACCACGTCCTGGCCCTGTGCCGCCGTGAGCCACTGCCGCAGCAGTTGTTGTTGTTGCTGCAACTACTGCTACTGCTGCTATGTTAGTTATTGTTGCAGCCTTCCCCGACCTCCTCCAGCGACCCACGACCATCGACGACCACCCCTCGATGACCAACGACCTACCCGCGATATCCCCGACCGCCACCAACCACCGTTGGCCACCCACGGAGGACCCGAGTACACACCATGACCGCGAGCACCCGAAGCCAAGTCAGAACCAAGTTCATCCACCTATTTTTACGAGGCAATTTCTTCCTCCACGCTCAACCGATTCCCGAAACACCTTCTCTGGTATACTCTCCATGTAACCCTCTTTCGATGTCTTCAATTAGAATAATTTAATTTGATTTCTACTATTTGTAATTTGAGTTCCAAATTATGAGAAAAATGGTTTTATAAAACAATAAAATTCTCCGATACAGAGTTGGTTCCGTCAATCCGGGCAACCTCGTCGTGTATCGATTGCACCAAAAGGTGCATTTCGTTAACGTGGATGTGTGGGATTTCGTGAAACTTGATTTGGATGTGCGTGCACACCGAAATCAACGCATATCCGTCGAGAGGCACCGTATCGGCCTATTCTGACACTCGTCCTAATTTTGTGTGTGCCTATCATTTTGTAATAAAACTTGCGCCATTGGATTACAGCTTTACGTTGGTCCTGTAACCCAAGTTTGGTTCGATTCTGAGAATGTTGACGAAATATCGTTTCGTGGGCCCCACGGTTCCACATGACGGGCGATTTCGTGACCGGCTCATCAAAATTTAGTTCTGGATGTTCCGTTGGCTTCGTATCATCGTTCTGGATTCGTAGACACTAAGTTTAACGAATTTAGAGAACTTTGTCTCTGGCATATTTTTTGGTGCAAGACAGGCCCCACTAGTGGAACCCGTGCTGACCAGATACTGCATTTTTGCCCCTCTGTCCAAATTGGACGTATGTATATGCTTTTCTGAGTATCTCACTCATTCCGGGACCGTTGGTGATATTTTTGACAATATCCGGGGATATCAGCTCCAGTTTCCATTGTTGCGTTGCTACTTCCATGGCGAGTTCGTGCTCAATCTTCGCCTGTCTTCCAGGCAAGTATACCCTGCCTTATTGTACTGTTTAAATTCAAGTTAACATTATATATTAAGCTCTCTATATTATATAACTGTGTGCGTCCAAGAATGACTCAGGTGTAGTCTACGAAGGCGTCGACGTTAGGACTTATGTTTGACCTAGCGTCTAATAGATGTACCCTAATAACGGAGTTATCATTATAACTCTGAGGCCTTGACACGCATCATTTCATGTCACAGAGTGAGTTCATGATAGGATACAGGTTTACGCACTTGACTGGCTATCGGTGCGAGTAGCTCGTATGATGATACTTAGCATAGGTGTATTGTTTAAGGTGACTTGCATTATAGTTACGAGGTGTCCACCTCGCACTTGAGACTTGTACATTGGCATTGGGCGGGGATGACGACTAGTAGGCGTATGGGACACCCACTTCCTTTATACAGATACTGCATTCTTCGGAGAGATACGGACGTATATATCTATATAGATACCGCGTTCTTTGGAGTGTTGGACGTTACATGTGCAGATACCATGCTCTTCGGGGCGTTGGAAGTTGTGCAGATACCACGCTCTAGAGAACGTTGGACGTATTTACTTATGTAGATACCACGCTCCTCAGAGCGTTGGACGTTATTATATATGCAGATTGCCCCAAGATGGGGGGCATATGTGGCATATACTAGCCAGTCATGACGATTGATGAATTACGTCAGCATATGTCTAGCCTACACTTCCTATACGCACTAAGTTGTCCTCAAATTATATTCACTTAGGAGGATAGTTCACCCTGATTTACTTTACTCAGTATTTACATTATGGCATGTACTTTGTGTATCTTGTTACGTCCCTCTGAGGACCTGGTTCCCTTCCAGGTTATTTGTGCAGTTTGCATGATGCTTGATCTAGTAGAGTGTGGACATTGTTGCAGGTATCTTTATATTTTTCAGCTATTACAGTTATGTACTACTTTTCATTTTTGATTCTTCTTTTATAGCCTAGTGTTTATAGGCCTATATTGTTCTTTTGGCCTATTCGAACGGATGTATTATTGGGCTGCAGACTAATGATGCGTATTATTCTTTCTTGAGATTTATTTACCATGGATTAAGATTTAGTTTAGTTGTTGCATGTTAGAATTAGAATTTTAGCTTGATCACTTGACCGTGTATAGCGTAAGTGCACTTTGTCGGGTCCATTAAATTGAAAAGCCCTACGGAGCCGTACCAGCTAGCCATTGCCACGTGTCTGGTCCCACATATTTTGGGACTGGGACGTGACAATAATAAGCAGTGACGCATGCTTTTGAAGGGCTAGTTGCACAGTCCCTCGAGCGCACATGGCTCGAGTTTGTCTGGGTTTCCTTGAACCAGCGCTCTTAGGTGCATAGTATAGGGAATCCAGGTTATGACCAAAGGAATCCTTCATGCACCTATATTC
Source organism: Iris macrosiphon (assembly GCA_036927795.1). Lineage (NCBI taxonomy): Eukaryota > Viridiplantae > Streptophyta > Magnoliopsida > Asparagales > Iridaceae > Iris > Iris macrosiphon. The sequence goes on along the minus strand of JAYESA010000015.1, from coordinate 77,523,314 downwards.
TGGCACGACGTGACTTCTCATGCGTGGGTCGTACTGTGGGTTCATCTCTTGAGGTTTAGCACTATTCTCCTCAAGTATGGCCTTAATGATGGAGATAGGATGCACGCCAATCTTATGTGCACCTGCGGTGGAGGTTGGCAATGCTTCTGGAAGATTTGCGATTTGGCGCAACATCTTTGACGATCCAAATCTTGCGAGTCTTGCGAGGTCATACGGGCCTCATTGGATAACTTGGTATGTTGGCGGAATGTATTTCAATCTTATGTGCATCTATGTCGGGGGTTGGTACTACATCAGACATCAACCTCGGGCATGCGCAGCGGCCTTGGCGACCTGAGTTTTGCGAGGTCGTACATGCCTTATTTTAGAGCTCGGCTTGTTCAACATGTCTTCGAATGCCTGTTGGTCGAAGCAAATGACCAAAATCCTCTGAGTTAAATCCAACTTGGTCATATCAGATTGCATCACTAGCTTTTCATTGGAGGAGAAGTTCTTCTCCAGCAGAGTCGCTATTTTTGTCCACATCGCCAAATCAACACTCGGGGTACAAAGTTGAACGAACTTTTTTATTGATTGGAAATTGATAATAGTTTAAAAGAATCTCTAATACCTAGAGTCTAAGTATAATAAAAAAAGAATCTAGGTAAGTGTGACGGTGGAGATCGAGCACTGCAGTGGCTTCTTTACTCCGTTGATGATCAGGGACCAAGGAGGTTGACGAGGCTTCGGGGAGCTAGAGTATATGACTCAAAGGGTGTCCCTTACGACGCTTCTGTCTTCTTCTCCTCTTCTCTCTCATTTTGTGTCGTGGCGGCGGTCTTCGGGAGCTTTATATGTGGGAGACGCCCACTATTTTAGCTTTTAGAGAGCCTTACGCGCATGCATGCGCGCATATCATGCTACCGTATAGCGGCACATGTTGCAATAGACTGTCATGTGGTCATTCGAGATCTGGGTTGCTGATGCCCATATTAATCGTGACACGTGTCATAACAATTTTGATTGCACCATGGGAATACATTCGTCCAACTCATAGAGATCAAAGGGGAGTAGTGGCGGTTGGTACAACTGAAGTTTAGGAATATTAGAGAAATAGTGGTATATGCCACTGCTGGCACATGGGAACACTAGACTGTAGTAGTGGCGCATCGCACTGCTGGCACATAGGAAGGTAGTAGCGCATGGCACTGCTGGCGCATAGGAACACTGGATTGTGGTAGTAGCGCATGACAATGGACCACTTCGACGTATGGCTCTTTGATCACTGCAACGCATGACTCTTGATTACTATTGGCGCATGGTATAGATTTTCCATGCTTCTACAGGGCTGTCACGGTGTAATCTGCAGTCCCTGTAAGAAAAATTGTAGTAACTAATGATGAATTTTGATAGGGTTATATACTAAAAGCATCACTTTGTATTAACTATAATTCCTTATTTTTAAATGAGAATCATATGGGCAAATATTTGTATGTTGTATTTGTTATAATGTTAATGCAAGTGTCTGATATTCTATATTGTAGACAATATGGTGTGTGGTATCGCAAAGAATATCATATTATCAGTTTTCTATGGAATATATAAATAGTTCATAACCTAGATGGGCTTGGACAAACCATTGAAAAGGTTATAGTGTAATATGGTATTAGTCTATCTTAATTATAGGTTTATACTAGTACACATTGTGTGTATTGAATAGGACCAGTTGAGGTTGTTTTCTTTGTACTGACTACATAAGAGAACAAACAACTCTATTTTTATGGGTGCTTGTACTTTTAATTCGGATATAATAACAGACATGTATATGCAGTGTATATTACTTTGACTCATAAAAGAGTGAGATTCATTATGGGTCAATAACCTCTATAAATTGGGTAATGGCATTGTGTGTATGATGAATTATTAATTATAAAAGGAATCCATGTTCTAATACATTAGGTTGATAATATCCCCTTAAGAACTCAAAAGGATTGTCATATAAACCCTGCAGGTGGATTATTTCTGACATGACAAATAAAGTTGAGTGGTACTACTTAAGGATATAAGATGTCGATCAATATAGTTGTCAGTAATTTAATTTGATCGACAAAAATTTGATATCTTAACATGGAAAGACAAAAATGCATATAATAAGAAGGAGCCCATAAATATAATTTAGGATTACGAAGGTAGTATAATAATAGCTCTTTAGTGGACCGAGCTATTGTTAACGGGCCTAGGTTGTATGTTCGTACTGAATATGGGATACCCAGATCCGTTAGGAGACCTAACCCTAATTTTTTCTCATGGTTCATACCGTAGCTTATATATATTCTCTATTCTCTGGTCGTCATAATCATAAGAAGCGACCAGCTTTCTCTAAATTCGTCTTTCACGTAAGAAGAGAAATAGGGTCGGCCAAGGAGAAAAAAATGTTGGAAGATCGTCCTCCAATTAGAGGAAGGAATACGTGCATAAGCTCTTGTGGTCGCTAACTGATCAAGTTTGCTGAAAACCTTCATCTTTATCTCGTTACTTCAGGTATAATTCAGGCAACCTAGTTTTTGCCCTTGAAGGGTTAGATCACGTATTAACCTTGTTAATCTTCTATCGATCGATATGCACACCAGTCTGCGGTCCTGGGATCCCCAGTTCCATCAATTGGTATCAAAGTCTGTATTGGATCTAAGTATCGATTAATAAATTCATATTTTCTAATAAAACTTGTATCAAATATAGTTGGTGATCTAACTCTGTTTTGCAGGCATCTTAGATCCAACTATTATGGTCTGTATGTATATTTTATTTTTGTGATTTAAACCCACGACATGTCATGGCTGTTGTTGTTCATGGATGTAATTAAAATCACAAGGGTTGATCGTGCTTATTTTATTTAATTTTCTTTAATCTAGATTATGTGTAAACTCCTTCGGGAGTCATAGGATTGATGTAATTTTAATTTTTTTTTGATCTGTCATGATGGTGGTGGTGATTGTTTCTGATACGGGACGAGATGTTGTTTTTAGCACTCCGGAGTCAGACATATGATTTTTGATGAAGGAAAAAGATGATCGAACTTTGAATAACTCTGCGTAGAATAAGATTCTAGATTCGGCACTGTTGAGGAAGAAGAAGGATATATGGCCATAATAGTTGGATATTTATTTTCTTTATTGCTATATCTGCTTATTTTGTTATGCATGTTTATTATTCTTTGGATGTTTTCTATAAACTAAGCCCGTATTAATAATGGACAACATGGACATATGTTAACTAGTAAAAAAACCCTCATTGTTAAATAACTAAGTGGGAGAGGGAATTTATTTACTATAAATCCTATGGTTTCTATTACTGGTTTGTAGGTGATGTAATTATACTTGCGTGTTGGCTTTAGTGCCTTCTTCTATATTGGATGAGTATAATTACGGATCACCAGTACAAACTTTCTTTGGGATAATTATAGAAAGTTACCTAGTGTGTGTTTACTTCTCCATCTGAAGGAACACATTACGAAGTAATAGACTTAGTATTAAGTATGGTATACACTTAGAGAAAAATAATGGCATCCTCCCCATCAGAGTCACTGTTATTATTTGTAGGACCAAAGCAAAGATCAACACATTAATTTTATTTCTCATAAAGTTAGGTTGACATGATATTAAAATTAATAGAAAAAAATCTTCTTGGACAAATATTGAATTAGTATACGTCCATACTATCGTGGCATACAAAATTCATGGTGTTTAAGTTGTTGGTGAACTTTTTATTATTATTTTGAGGGAACCAATATTTATTTAGTTAAAAATGTTTTTGCCCTACATAATTATTATTTATGTGATTCTCAGAATTTCAAAAATGGGTTCATTCAATCCACTTATGGTGATTCTTAAAGAAAACAAATTTACTGGCCCTAATTACATTGACTAGAAATGTAACTTGGATATTGTCTTGACTGCTGAAGAGTACTATGTACTCCATGAGGAATGTTCTCCTAAGCCTGATGCTAATTATGATGAAGATATCAAAGAGGCTTATAAGAAGTGGATCAAGGCAGATGAGAAGATACGGTGTTACATTCTGGCATATATGTCGAATTTTCTGCAATATCAGCATCAGGCCATGGCCACAGCTTATGACATGATGTACAACCTCAAGGAGTAGGGCAACTAGGCAGTTTGCTACGAAAAGGGTAAAGATCATCTTGTTTGTAAGATCAAGAAGTTCATTTGTGGACTTAAGCAAGCTTCTTGATCTTGGAACATCCATTTTGATCAAGTGACAAAATCCTATGGATTTGATCAATGTCCGAATGAAGCATGTGTATACAAAAAGTGTGACAAAAACGTAGTGGTATTCCTAGTACTTTATGTGGATGACATCTTACTCATTGAAAATAGTGTGAAGGTATTATCTAATATAAGGGTATGGTTATCCAAGTAGTTTGATATGAAGGACTTTGGAGAAGTAGGTCACATTCTTAGGATTAAAGTTCTACGAGATTGCAAGAAAAGGATCTTGGGCTTATCCCAATCTACCTATATCGATACTATACTAACTCGTTTTAGCATACAAAATTCTAAGAAAGGTTTCTTACCTTTTAGGCATGGAATTGCTCTATCAAAGGAGCAGTGTCCGAGGACACCTAAAGAGATAGAGGATATGAAAGCGGTTCCTTATGTTTCGGCAGTAGGAAGCTTAATGTATGCAATGTTATGTAAGAGACCAGACATCTGCTTTGCCGTTGGCATGGTTAGCAGATATCATTCTAACCCAGAACAAGATCACTGGACAGCGGTAAAGTATATTTTGAAGTACCTGAAAAGGACTAAAGATTATATGCTGATTTATCATACATATAGTTTAGTGCCCTTGGGGTATACAGACTCATATTTTCAGTCAGATAGGGATACCAGAAAATCTACCTCAGGTTATGTATTTACTTTATGAGGTGGAGCCAAAGTATAAAGGAGCATCAAGCAAAAATGTATTGATGATTCCACCATTGAAGCCGAGTATGTGGCAGCCTCTGAGGTAGCCAAAGAGGCGGGTTGTCTTAGAAATTTCCTATTAGACTTGGATATGGTACCTAGTTTGCCTAAGACTTACAATTTATTATGATAATAGTGGTGCAGTTACAAACTCAAAGGAACCACGACCTCATAAGACAGGTAAACACATTGAGCACAAGTACCACCTGATACAAAATTTTATAAAGAGAAAAGAAGTTATTGTGATCAAGATAGCATAAGTAAACAACCTAGCTGAAGAGCATACCAGCTAAGGTTTTGATAGTCATGTTGAGGGAATGAGAGTCATATGCGTAGCAGCATGTCTTTAAGTATAAGTGGGAGATTTGTAACAGTATACGAAAAAGTAATATTTTGAGTATAAGTGGGTGATTATTAGGGTTATATACTAAAAGCATCACTTTGTATTATACTGTTACAAATCTCCCAATTATACTTAAAGCCATGCTTCTACGCATTTGACTCCCATTCCCTCAACATGACTATCAAAACTCTTAGCTGGTAAGCTCTTTGTAAAGGGATCAACAAGACATGCTTCATCCGAACATTGATCAAATCCATAGGATTTTATCACTTAATCAAAACAGATGTTCTAATATCTAGAAGTTTGCTTAAGTCCATAAATAGACTTCTTGAGCTCACAAACAATATGCTCTTTACCCTTTTCAATAAAACCTTATGGTCGTGCGAGTCATTGCATCGCATCAATGAACAAACTGAACACCTGAACGATCTTGAAATAACTGTACTCGTGTTTGCAATTGCATATGCTTTGATACCAATATGTCACGCCCCAAGGCTTCAGAGTGATCTTCACACCTTAGCACGCACGAAGGAGGCATGGCAACATACAAGCAGACAAGCATGCGTTTCCAAGTAACGTGTCTGCTTACGTTACTTAGAAACGCATGCTTGTCTGCATGTATGTTGCCATGCCTCCTTCGTGCGTGCTAAGGTGTGAAGATCACTCTGAAGCCTTTTCCTCAAGATTTCCATTCAGGAAAGCTATCTTGACATCCATTTGCCAAATATCATAATTGAGATGAGCTACAATAGATAAAAGAATCCGGATAGACTTAAGTAGGCTAACGGCAAAAATATTTTGTCATAATTAATACCCTCTTTTGAGTGAAACCTTTCGCAACAAGCCGAGCTTTAAAGGTTTCAACCTTACCATCTTATCCACTTTTTCTCTTATAAACCCACTTGCATCCAATGGACATTTACATCAGTGGATAGTTTTACAAACTCCCAGATCTGATTAGAATATATATATTGTATTTCAGATATCATTATTTTTTGCCAAGATTCTGCATCTTTATCTTAGAGTGCTTCATTATAGGTGCATGGATCAGAATCTTGTTTCTCAGGGACGAAGTCTGATGACTCTCCTAAGAACATGAAACTGTCAGGTTGTACAATAACTCTCTCACTACGACAATGCACTATAGGTTGTGGTGTAACATTTGTGACACGTTATGCAGTTACTTGTGGTTCCTCCTACTGTTATTACTGAAGTATTTGGTGTCTCACCTCTCAGTTCTTCTAGAATAACTCTACTCATGGGTTTATGGTTCATCGTATAATCTTCCTCCAAGAATCGGGCATTAGTGCTAACAATGACCTTATGATCCTTAGGACTATAAAATAAACTCCCTTTCGTTCCTCCTAGATAGCCTACAAACAAGCGTAGTTCTGTACGAGATTCTAACTTATCTACTTTCCTATTCAGCACATGTGCTAGACTACCCCAAATCTGAACATGTTGCAGACTAGGCTTACGCCTAGTCCACAGCTCTGTGGGAGTAATAGGTACTAACATAGAAGGTACCAAGTACAAAATATAAGCTGAAGTCTTTAAGGCATATCCCCAAAACGAATATGGTAAATCTGAATAACTTATCATTATTCTAACCATCTCCATAAGAGTCATATTCCTTCTTTTTGCTACACCATTCAGTTGGGGTGTTCTGGTGCAATCAATTGGGATATAATCCCAGCCTCTGATAAATAGTCCCTAAACCCTCTAAAGAGGTACTCGCCACTACGATCTGAACGTAATGACTTGATACATTTTCCATAACATTTCCCTATTTCAGCCTTGTACTCTTTGAATTTTTCAAAGCACTCAGACTTATGGCATATCAAATAAATATATCCATATATTAAATAATAGTTAATAAATATGACAAAGTATTTAAAGCCACCACTAGCCTGGACAATCATAGGCCCACACAAATCAGAATGAACCAATTTTAACACATCTTTGCCCATATACCCCTTTGCCTTGAAAGGCCTTTTGGTTATTTTACCTTCCAAGCAGGATTTGCAGACTGGAAGTGCCTCCACTTCCAATGAACTCAAAGGTCCATCTTTAACCAGTCTTTGTATCCTTAGATTAATATGTCCCAACCGTAAGTGCCAAAGATATGTTTGGTTCATACAAGAAGGTTCTTTTCTCTTATTTAAGTTAGAAGACGTGTTATTCATTTCCATAAGTTGCATTATGGATGAAATAAGATTAATGACATACAAATTATCGACTAATGCACCAGAACAGATAAAATGCTTATTTTTTCTAATAACAATATTGTCATTAAAATAAACTGAATAGCTATCCTTAACTAGCATAGAAACAAAAATTAAATTCCTTCTAATTGAAGGTGCATAAAGAAAATCTCTCAATGTCAAAGACTTATTTCTACCAAAAGACAAAATAATATCTCCTACTGCAATGGCTGTTACTTTTGTAGCGTCACCCATGAAGAAGCATATCTCTCCATCACTAAGCCGCCTTGTTATGTGGAACCCTGTAATGGATTACAGACATGATTAGTGGCTCATGTATGTAAACACCAGGTGCCGGTAGATAATACTGCTAAACATGTTTTAACTACTAGTAAATGAGATATACCTTCTTTGTTCCCTTATTTCAGAAGTGGACAATCACTCTTTCAATATCCTGACCCTTTGCACTTGAAACACTTATCTTTCAGCTTTTTTTTCAGTTCCTTGAGGTCCCATGTCCTTCTTTGCTGAATTTGCTTATTTCTAATTCTTCTTCTTCTTACGCCTTTCAGCTTAGAAGTAGAAGCCTTGAAGCCTTTTCAGTAACATAAATATGACCATTCTGTCTCATGAGAGCCCCAGCATCCTGCAGTTCTTTCGCAAGTTCTGCCAAACTATACAATTATTTGTTCATGTTGTAGTTAAGGCAAAACGTGTCAAAACTTTTAGGCAGAGTCCCGAGAATGATATCGACCTGGCTTTTCCTAACGATTTTGGCTCCAAGGATCTCCATCTCTTAAGAATACCTATCATCTTGAGAATATGATCCCTTACTGGCGTCCCTTCAGCCATGGTCGTATTTATCAAACTCTTCATAGCAAACTTTCTAACTGCCCTGCTCTGATGTCCGAAGAGTCCTTGAGGTTGTATATCATGTCATAAGCTATGGCCATGGCATGATGCTGATGTTGCAGCATATTTGACATAGACGCCAGATTGTAACACCACGCCATTTCATCTGCCATGATACCAATTAATGGAACTGAGGATCCCCAGGATCGCAGACTGGTGTGCATATCGATCGATAGAAGATTAACAAGGTTAATACGTGATCTAACCCTTCAAAAGCGGAAAGTAGGGTTCACGAATTATATCTGAATAAACATGTCACTCCCCGTTCTCGTTATACGTATTTGAAATATATTAATTTTTTTGCTTATATTATTTGTTGCTTGCATGGTAATTAAGTTTCATGTCATGGAGACTAGACCCATTCTTTGGTTCAATTAGACTCATGGGTTGATTGTTGGGTTGGTTTGGTCATGAGTGAATCCATGGTCTAAACCTCAACCCTAGTATATATAAGTTAACTTCTTTCTCTCTCTTCCCTTATTCTCTCATTTTCCCCTTCCTTTATTTAGGCAAGTACACCTTGCAATACATGAAAAAATCTCTTAATTTTTGATTCTTGCTCTTTCCTTGATTTTATTAGTCTAATATGTATACATTATGATTCTAAACACTTTTAGTACTTGGACTTTTCAGTTTTAATAGGTGGATTTGAGTAGATCTACATTTGAAGTTTAGGATTTTTATGGGTCCCTTGATTTTTTGGTAGTTTTGATCTATTAAAACATGATATTTTAGAAAACCAGTTTTTGGAGTTGATAGAGCACTTCATTTCGAGCATTTTGGTTTTTGGTTCACTTGATTCAGAATTAAAATAAGATTTTTATGAAGAAAATAATTTTTAGGATTTTTGGAGTTTTTGCCATGGCTGAACCTGTTGTTTGGAGAAGATGAAGTCTTCATGCGGCCAGCGAGTTATGCGACCGAGATTGTTATGCGGCCTGAGCACTTTGCCGCATACTGACCAGCATGCGTCCATCTTGTTGGATGCATGATTGCTATTACACAAGTGTTCAGGAGCTAATCCGTGAACTCCTTGTGTTTCACTCGCTGAACGAATGAGAAATTCGCTAAAGTCCAAAAGAGCATATACAGCCGTGTGACCTATTCGGCCTAGAGAGTATACGGCCACCATTTCTTGGACGCATGACTCTGAACCGTAGGCACATATTTATATGATTTTGTCTTTTCTCTCTGACACTTTATGGCTTGTTACATCCATCACGTCAGTCACTTCTCTGACACATATTAAATGCACGTCATTCAGTACTTGTCCCAATGAGTGGACTTTGCCCTATCATATGCAGCACTGATCCCATGCGACACCGACCCATATGTGGTCGAGACTTCCCATGCGGTCCTGAGCCCATACGGCACCAACCCATATGCGACCGAGTTCCTATGCGGCACATGTCCTATGCGGTACTGACTCTATGCGTTCCTGATCCTCATGCGGCCTATGGGCACATTTAACTATTTTTCTTGGTTTGGATGCTTTATTGAGTTTTAGGATTCCATGTATGATTTTAATGATTGCTAATGTATGTGAGCTACATGACCATGTGTTAGACCTGACTATGTGCTAGAACCCATATAATTTACCAATAATTGGTAACTTGACTCAACTATTGATATCTGTGCTGATACACTTACTACTTGCTATGTGTTTCTATGTGCTAAGTGTTTCTACGCGATTATGTTACATGTTTCACACCGAGGTATGCCTACGTGCTAAGCGACATGTGATGTAATAAAAAATTTCTAGCATGGACATGATAGTTGGTTAATAACCAAGCGTGGCTAGGATTTGTTTGACTGTTGCATCACGCTAGGGTGAATCCAAATTGAACTACAAAGTGATAAAGTGGATTCGTATCTAGCATGCCCGTACTACGGTACGACATATAAGGGGAGTAACATGTGACTACGCCATATGATTTCAGCTAACCGTATGGTTAATTAGGCAACTAAAACATGTAGAGCATTAGGAGGGATGGAATTTCGAGATCGTGCTTAACTAGCCACCCTCAATCATTATATGGGAAGTAAAGGCTGGCCTCCATGGATATTGTTTAAATTCTCATTAGTAGGATGGCAATATTCGACTATTATATTATACTATGTGTTCTATGCGATCTTAGCACGGTGGCCTTATGCGGGACCGGTGCATACTACTATGTACTATCAGTGATTCATGGCTCGGCTAGCCCCTGCTAGAACATGGTTCGATCTGAGAATTCCTATTATATGCATAATACCTCGGGGATAACCCAGACTTCACCTAGTAAGCCATACAAGTGATTGGCCGATTATGTAACTGAGCTTGTTTGTGTATTGTATCTGCTGTCAAATAGTCGAGGGACATGGACTATCATGGTGCGATGGTCTAACCCTTGTCCGTGTTTGGTTGTAGGGTTAGATTATTGTGTCACGATAGGCTATGAACCAAAATTACTAGTCAGAAATATATATATATATATATATTTCATAACCTGGTTTTATTTCTTCTTTCGTGCTCCATTTATGGTACTTGCTATTTGGGGTATAATCCCACTGGTTTTGCATGGCCATGTTTAGAGCCAGCACCCGAGGATGAAGCATACTTTTTCCTGAACAATGGCGCACACCAGACGGATGTCCACTAAGGGAAACGAGTGGATTTCTTCTTCCCTGCTCGTTATTGGACATTTTACTCATTTTGGGCGTTTAGCCACCGGCACTTGTTAGCCGTAAATCTGGACATTTAGTTTTCTTACATAATTGTAATTAATCAGACTGCAGCTGATCATGGTCATGTACTTTTTTTACTCTTCCAAGTTTCTTATTTTTGCATAGTTAGTTTCCAGAATGTTGTGGCAGGGCGTTTGGGATGCCTTACTTCCTTGTCATATATGTTCTATGTTTACTGTTCTTACTTGACTGATTGGGACAATAGATATATTGTGTGACCCTAAGTGACTTGCTTGTAGTATGCACTCCCTTGTCTACTTATAGCCGTGATTGCCGTACGATATTCTATACCTTTTATGGGGCAGCTGGTCATGTTCGTCTCCGTATTCCGGTACTGGAACGTGACAAAACGAGAATATAATGAAAGTTTTTAGCAACCTTGATCAGTTAGCGAATCCAAGATCTTCTGGATGTATTTCTTCCTCGGATAGGATATCGTGTGGGTGACGATCTTCCAATATTTTTTTTTCCTTGGCCAATCCTCTCTCTTTTTATGTGAAAGACGAATTTAGAAAAAGCTGCTCGCTTCGAATGATTATGATGGCTAGAGAATAAAGGATATATATAGGCTACAACAGGAACATGAGAAGAAATTAGGGTTAGGTCTCCTAACGGATCTGGGTATCCCATGTTCAGCCCGAACATACAAACCAGGCTTAACAATAACTCAGTCCACTAAAGAGCTATTGTTGCACTATCTTCCTAATCCCAAATTATGTTTATGGGCTCCTTCTTATTATATGCCAGTTTGGCTTCCCATGTTATGATATCGAATGTCCGTCGATAAAATTAAGTTACTGACAACTATATTGATCGGCATCTTATATCCTTAAGTAGTACCACTCAACTTTATTTGTCATGTCGGATATAATCCACCTGTAGGGTTTACATGACAATCCTTATGAGTTTCTTAAGTGGATTTCATCAACATGATGTATCAAGACATGGATTCTTTTTATAATCAACTGTCCATCATACACGCAATGCCATTATCCAATTCAAAGAGGTTAATGACCCATAATGAATCTCACTCTTTTATGAGTCAAAGTAATGCACACTACATATACATATCTGTTATTATATCCGGATTAAGAGTATAAGCATCCATAATAACAAAGGTGTTTGTTCTCTTATGTAGTCAGTACAAAGAGAACAACCTCAAGTGGTCCTATTCAATACACACAAAGTGTACTAGTGTAAACCTATAGTCAAGATAGATTAATACCAGATTACACTACAATATTTTCAAATGTTTGTCCAAGTTCATCTAGGTTGTGAACTATTTATATATTCCACAGAAAACTGATAATATGATCTTCTGTGTGATACCACACATCATATTATCTACAATATAGAATATCAGACACTTGTATTAATATTATAACAAATAAAATATGCAAATATTTGCCCATATAATTCTAATTTAAAAATAAAAAAATATATATAACCCTAACAAACTCTCACTTATACTCAAAGCATTGCTTTTTAGTATACTGTTACAAAATCTGCAGCCCTGTAAGGAAACTGTGGTAACTAATAAAAATCCAAAGATCTGGGAATGAGACAATGGTAGCAATGTGGAAAAGTAGCCCAAGTTCCTAGTGTATGTTCTCCCCTCCCATGCGACCTTGCAAATAGTATCTACAACATGCTAGATCAGATCCTCTAACTAGAATATCGAGTGATAATAATACATGGGGTAAAGTATCAAGTAGCATTTCCTAGCTCCAATACAGGTTCCGATCACTATGCACTACCAAATATTGTCTAAATAGCGACGCTTTTAGCGACATTATTATAAAATGTCACTATTTTTTTAATTTAGCGACGTTAATCTATAACGTCGCACGTAGTCGCTAATAACGACATTTGGCGTCCTTCAGTGACATATTTTAGTAAAATAAAAATCGATGTCGCTGGAGTGCCGCTAAACGTCGCTAATATTTTAATTATAGCGACGTTTATTTATTCAAGTCATATTATATTAATATATTAGCGACGTTTAGCGACGTCTATTTAAGACGTCACTAAATTATTTCATATAGGGTTCAGGATTTAATTTCCCCCCATTCTCTCGATCCAATCCCCAAAATTTCAAACTCCCCTCTGTCGAAGCCCCCCCGGGCATCCTCCTCCCTCCGGCATAGTCCCCCCTCGTGCGGCTCCTCTCCTCTATCGCGTTGTCCTTTCCTCCCTCTGGCATGGTCCTCCTCCCCTCTTTCCTCCGACGCGTCTCCTCCCCTCTGGCAAGACTTCTCCCCTCTGATGCGGTCCCCTCTGTCGACCCCTCCCTCAGGCTCTCTTCCTCCCTGTCACGATCCGCACCCAGTACAGGGGCACGAGAGCGTGGGTACGTCCAGCCTACGCCGCAGCATCGGCGGTAGAACGCTGTCTAGGTCACAGTAATACTATATAACTAAACACCTGTCAATAATATACATCTCCATAATCTCACAATATAACTCAATCACAACAACTATAAGGCACGATAAAAGATAAAAAGGAAATGACATAGTTAAACACCATGTCTCAAACATAAAGATAACTCACAGTCTAGCTGTCCAACACAAGTCTCCAATTAAACTTAACATAAGTCTAATATAAACCGGAATAACCTCCATGAGTCTCAAGCATAAAATAAATACTATCTAGGTAGCTGTAGGCAAAGTCTCATCTAGAAGCATGGTCTCTTCTAGGATCTCTGGTACATAGTCTGCATCTATACCTGGTCCGTAGTGCGTGGTACAGAAATCCTTAAGATTCTCTGGAAAAAATATCCAGTCAGGATTTGAACGAAAATACACCTCTAACAGCAGTTCCACATATATTGACAAAAACTATAAAACAGTATAAAGAAATACAAGACAGATATGAAATAACTGGAATTAAGAAATACTGGAATAAAGAATGCTGGAATAAGATACTGGAACATCATCATCAATATGCATCTGACAAGGAATATAACTACAAGTGCACTCAAGTACAAAGAACTGGTATGTAAGTGTATATAAGAACAACAACTAGAACATGTGGAAATACAAGATCAATCTATCAAGATACATGTCAAGAATCATCTAACTAAGTATGTAAAACATTAGTATATCATGTGATCGGCTTGGGCTATATGACTCATTACATTAGTTAGCGGTCATCCCCAACAGGTCAGGCTAACCAGATGTAACAGCGATGAGGCATGTAAGGGTAAGGCTGCACCGACGTAAAATGTGGGTGAGCTAATGCTGCATGTAAGTTGGGTATGATCACATAAACTACTAATACTTTCCCGTTTTCCCCAGCTAGCACGATGGATTCCAATCACGACTCCTCGTGACAGGTCTCAATGATGCTAACTCGTGTAAACAACAGTGTCAGAGTCATGTACGCTATACAACAAGAATTATAGAGATAATCAACATAATGGAAACTGTCAGAGAATGTACTCGCCTGTGGTCCTTAGCTGGCAATACCACTGTCCGGGTTCCAAGGTGTCGTCTGGATGATCCAACAGTCCTATAGACATACCATATAATATAATACTTCAGCAGACAATACTCTAGCTCACAATCAACATAATGATCTCAACAGGCTATGCTAGGGGTGGTCACGTCTGTCGTTGCTGTGAATAACAGACAGTCAATGGTACGGTCTTGCCAGTACGTCAGTGTACATTTGGTAGTTTGTTATCACGCTACGGGGAAACCTAGTACATGGGCATATAATGCCTATTATTGTTTATCATAAACATCAACACTACTAATTTCAATTTAATAGATATGTGCTTTTAGTTACTTAATAGAGTTTACCTCATGCATGTTCATATGCGTATATTGATACATACTAATCAATTATACTATGTACATATATACTATCAAACTTATACCAGGTATACAATTTATTAAGTATATATACTGGGATACTTATAATACATATAGGGCACGTATAGATATTATTTGAGAGCCTATAATATCTATATACCTATACGTATGCAACTACGTACATACATGCATATACCGATACATACATATACTAATGCATACATACGTACATGTGTACTCAAACGAGATTAGGTTTACGTCAAACCTGCGCGTGTGGACAGGGTGGTGATGACGAGACGGGGCTGATCGTCGTGCACGGGGGTGCACAGTCGGAATGGGCAGCAGAAATGCTGCTCCGGCGCTCCAGTCGGCTCGGCTTCGGCAGCGGTGCGGCGTTCAGTTCCGGCGCGGGGTGGTCGAGCAGTTGGGTCCAGTTGCTGCTTCCGGTCGGCAGCAGCAGCGCTCGGCGGCTCGGTCGGTCTCCGGTTGACGTGGGCTTCAGCAATGGTGGCAGCGGCTGCTGCGGGTCTCCGGCTTCAGCGTTCGTGCTCGGGTGTTGGTCGGAAAATGGCTCAGGCGGTTAAGGCGAGAGCCCGCGGGTCGTGGGATGAGGCTTCCGGCGTTCGGCGGCTTCAGGTGTTTGCTCTGCGTGGAGATGGATAAGGGAAGGGGTCGGCTGAGGCTTTAGGTTTAGGTTAAAAGAAAAGGAAAAAGTAATACTATGTATATATATATATAGGTAGTAGACTTGGGTTGACCTAGAATTAAGTTTGGTCAAGGCCCTATTGCGATTGGGCTTGCCATGGATAATTTTGATGGTTAGGGTTTCAAATAAATTAAAATAAATTTCTAGAATGTATTGGTTCAAGGGTTTGAAGCTATGGTTTCAAGGGGTTGATGTTAAATTACATATTCCCAAGAATCATGAAAATATAATGAAAGGGAAAAATGGGTTTAATAAATTTACGAAAATTTGCATGAAATAGGTTTATTGTTTGCTTAAATCAAAATTAGATGCAAGGAGGTGTTCTACAATTCAATAGGAGTACAAGGGCTGGATTTACGTAGGACACAAGCATTAATTAATGGTCTGGCGTATCTAGGGCAAGGGTTCGAATCTGATGGAAG
Source organism: Iris macrosiphon (assembly GCA_036927795.1). NCBI lineage: Eukaryota > Viridiplantae > Streptophyta > Magnoliopsida > Asparagales > Iridaceae > Iris > Iris macrosiphon. The sequence goes on along the minus strand of JAYESA010000015.1, from coordinate 77,507,218 downwards.
ACAAGGCTAGCGTCCTAGTATTGAATAACGATAAAGTGCACAATCAATTAAGGTCACTGTAAATTAAATAAAATTGATTATCATGCAATCATTTACTCATTAATTATGAAAAGACGAAAATACCCCTAATCCAAAAAGTGGGGGTGACAAGTCTACCCTCCTTAAAGAATTTCGTCCTCGAAATTAAAATAAACTAGCACAAGAGCAAGCAATCAATTAATGAATTATACCTCAAGTCTCGAAGAGATATGGATACCGCTCGCGCATTTCATCCTCTCTCTCCCAAGTTGATTCTCCTGGAGAGTGATTTCTCCATGCAACACGAACCAAGGGAATAGTCTGGTTCCACAATATCTTCTCTCTACGATCCAAGATCTCCACCGGTTGTTCAGGATAGCTGAGTGTCGGTCCAACTTCGATCTCCGAGTGATCTAATACGTGACTAGGATCTGCCACGTACCGTCTCAGCTGTGACACGTGGAACACGTTATGCACTTTATCTAGAGCAGGCGGCAAGTCTAGTCTATAGGCCACTGCACCGACCCTTGCAAGAATACTGAAGGGCCCGATGTATCGTGGACTAAGCTTTCCTCCTCTGCCGAAACGAATAGTGCACCGTGTCGGAGAAATTCGTAGGAACACCAAATCGCCAACCTAGAACAACGATCTTAACACGCAACCTAAACAAAGCAATCACAAACTAAACAAAACAAATTAAAATAATACCTGAAACTCTAGGGGTCTACGGTGACTATCTGCCCAATGCCGCTGTCTGTCTTGCGCCACTCGCAGTCTGTCTCTGATAAGTTTCACCTTTTCTGCTGCGTCCACGACCATTTCTGGTCCTAACAAGGCTCTTTCTCCAATATCATCCCAAGATAAAGGGGTACGATACCTCCGTCCATATAAGGCCTCGAATGGTGACATCTCAATGCTGGCCTGGTAGCTGTTGTTGTAAGCAAACTCTACCAAGTGTAAATGATCCTCCCAAGAACCTCCGAGATCCAATACGCAAGTACGTAGCATATCTTCAAGAGTCTAAATAGTCCTTTCAGACTGCCCGTCTGTCTGAGGGTGATATGCGGTACTGAACTTGAGCTGAGTGCCCAAGCTAGACTGCAGGCTCCTCTAGAAATGGAAAGTGAAACGACTATCTTGATCTGAGATAATACTGACAGGAACTCCATGTAATCTGACAATCTGTTGTACGTACATCTCTGCTAGCTTCTCCGTCGAAGTACCTACTTTAAAAGGTAAGAAGTGTGCTGATTTGGTCAACCTATCCATGATGATCCAAATTGCGTCCTTTCCTCCTGGAGAACGAGAAAGTCCCGATACGAAGTCCATAGTCACGTGCTCCCACTTCCATTCTGGAATGAGTAAAGGTTGAAGCAATCCCCCTGGCCTCTGTCGATCTGCTTTCACCTGTTGGCACACTAAACATCGGGATACGAAGCGTGCTACTTCGCGCTTCATACCATACCACCATACATGCTTCCTCAAATCTCGATACATCTTGTTGGCTCCGGGATGCATCGAGTACTGAGAGCGGTGTGCCTCCTGTAAAACTTCTTCGCGCAGCTCTCCACTTGGCACACACATCCTCGTGCCATGTCGTAAGGATCCATCATCCGCAATAGTGAAATCGTCTATCAATCCTGCCTGAACTTGTGCCTTAATATTCCTTAGAGTCTCATCGCCATACTGCGCAGCTCTAATTCTGTCTATCAGATCTGATTGAATCTGCAGTCCCCACATCTGAATCTCAGCTCCTGGAACTAATACCTCAATTTCCAAGCTCTCAAGATCAGCTAATAAGTGTCTATCCGAAGTCAAGCACATAGCCATTGGGTACCTGCTCAAGGCATCCGCGACTACGTTGGCTTTCCCTGGATGATACTGTAATGAGATATCAAAGTCTTTCATCAATTCTAACCACCTTCTCTGTCTCATATTCAGCTCCTTCTGTGTAAACACGTACTTTAAGCTCTTGTGGTCTGTGAAGATCTCCACACGCTCTCCGTACAGATAGTGCTTCCACAGCTTTAGGGCAAAGATAACTGCCGCTAACTCCAGATCGTGAGTGGGGTAGTTCTTTTCATGAGGGCGTAATTGTCTTGAAGCATAGGCAATTACTTTTCCGTGTTGTTGAAGAACGCATCCCAACCCTTTTCCTGAAGCATCACTGTAGATAGTGAATCCACCTGTCCCTGATGGCAACGTCAAAACTGGCGCTATCGTCAATCTCCTCTTCAGCTCATCGAATGCAGCTTGACATTCTTCTTTCCAGACAAATTCCATATCTTTCTTGGTCAGCCTAGTCATTGGCTCTGCAATCTTGGAGAAGTCTTGTACAAATCTCCTGCAGTATCCTGCTAGTCCGAGAAAGCTCCTGATTTCAGCTACCGTACTGGGGGTAGCCCATGACTTCACTGCCTCTATCTTCTTTGGGTTAACTGAAATTCCGTCACCCATCACCATATGTCCAAGAAATTCAACCTTGTCAAGAAAGAACTCACACTTTGAAAGCTTCCCGTACAATTTCTCTCTCCTGAGTGTTTCTAAGACTATTCTCAAGTGCTCTTCATGCTCTTCTGGGGTTTTTGAATATACTAGAATGTCGTCAATAAACACCACTACGAACTTGTCAAGGTACTGGTGGAACACCTTGTTCATCAAGTTCATAAATACTGCTGGTGCATTGGTTAAACCAAACGGCATTACTATAAATTCAAACTGGCCATATCTGGTTCGAAAGGCGGTCTTCGGTATGTCTTCTTTCTTCACTTTCACCTGGTGATAGCCTGACCTCAAGTCTATTTTTGAAAACACCTTCGCTCCGTTCAATTGGTCGAAAAGATCATCTATCCTCGGCAGCGGGTATTTATTTTTGATAGTGAGGTTATTCAAAGCTCTATAATCAATACACATACGTACCGTGCCATCCTTCTTTGGTACAAATAATACCGGTGCTCCCCATGGCGATGAACTGGATCTAATAAAACCTTTGTCTTGCAGCTCCTTAACTTGTTTCTTCAGTTCTACCAACTCGTTGTTGTTAACTCTATAGACATGTTATGAAATAGGCTCCGCTCCTGGTATCAAGTCTTGTCACGACCCGCACCCGGTTTAGGGGGCACGAGTGCGTGGGTACGTCCAGCCTACGCCGCAGCATCGGCGGTAGAACGCTGTCTAGGTCATGTAACTATCTAATCAAACTCCCGTGAATACCCAACTCCATAAGGAGACGTGGATATCATAAAATAATGCTAGAAATACTCAATCACATAAACTAAAGCACGATGAGATATCAAGGCAAGCAAAAAATACAAGACAAGTCTAACGACAAAATAATCATACCTGCAATCATTAACTTCCGATTCCCAATTGTGTCAGAAACCAGTCTACTAAGGTCACAGTCTGGAAAAATATTTTCCAGTCAGGAAGGAGCAAAGTACATCTCTAAATAGCAGTTCTATATTAATGACATAAGCTATATAGAAGTTCTAGATGGAAATATACCAGATGCATGTATAGGTACGAGAAATGTACAATGAAAGAAGATACTGGAAATACTGTAAGTAAATGCAGGAAAAGAAACAATATGTCAATGAGCAAGAAACCTATGACTAAGTGTGTGAGTACTGGCTTCAACATGTGATCGGCTTGGGAACTTGATCAGGCTGGTTACATGTGATTAGCTATGATTCACGAAGGTCAGGCTAACCGTTGGTTAGCTATGATGCATGTAGAGGTCAGGCTAATCACACGTAACAGCTATGAGGCACGGAGATGGTCAGGCCGCACCCGACGTGAGATGTGGGGTGAGCTATGATGCATGAAAAGTTGGGTATGATCACATATCTACACTAAAATACTCCCCACCCCCGACTAGTATAGTAGATCCAATCATGGTACGCTATGGCACGGGATTCCCTAGGGAGATAAAAAATCTCCCCGGGAATCAGTGTCTGTACATGCACAAGATAACAAGGAAAACAAGTCTTGTACAAGCTACACCATGAATAAGGAATAACATCTCATGACGAGATCCGTGTATACCAATCCGTGTAACCAACGTGTCAAGAACATGGATATTTATACTAGATACAGTGAACATAGGAGATATCATAAATTAGAAACTAATCAGAGAATGTACTCGCCTTTGGTCCTTAGTTGGTGAATACCGAGGTCCTGCTCCAGAATATCGCCTGGAGGAACCAACAGTCCTATAAACATTTCAAAATAATACCACTTGTATCAAATGCTACACTAAAACATAATAGAAATACACTGGTCTCAGGGCTATGCCAGGCATGGCTCTAGTCAACTAGGGTCATCTAGTACCCATATATATATATTATATATATATATATATACTACTAACATACATACATATTATTCATTTGGTATGAAAAATAGATGTGTATTTATTTTCTTTAAATTAAACTAATACTTGTATATATATATATATATATATATATATAAAGTAAGGATAATACTGTATGTTTAATTATATAAAATCCAAGAGGAATTACTTTACACAAGATATATATATACATATAAATATAACCCAAAATAGAATTTACTATATGTACTAAATTCCAAAGCACAAATGGCTATGCTAATACACGCATTTAATTTATACTAGTATGTATGCTAAAATTAGGTTTTTATTAAACATATAGCAAAATAAATATGTATATTTATTTTTGTGTATTCACCAATTAATAATTACATACATATACTAAAAATATTTGTATACGTATATACCAATTAATCATATATCGTATATATGTATATATATATATACTAGGTGAACCATACGTACTCATATATGCAAAAATACTGTTTAAAATATACATATATTTTGTCAACATCATTATTAAAATATACCAATATTAATTTACCAATTTTATATAGTAAAAATATATTAAGTATACCAATAATACATTTAGTAGAATACGTATTTATATATATATTAATCATATTAAATACATATATATATACATATACATGTACATATTAAATATACATGTACAGGTATACAAATTATATCAAATGTGTACATATACACTATTAAATACATATACAAATTAACATTAATATACTTATACATATATACATGCACTAAATTAACTACATACCCATTTTATATTTTGAAAAATATTTTAAGTATATACGAATATATTTATATACATATACCAATTAATATATACTAGAATACGTGGTTATTTATATATATACCAATTTGTATTAATATATACATATACATATACATGTGCATATTAACATCAATTTAATGCATAACCTACATATACATATATTAGTATTTACATATACGTATATACGTATTTACATAATCGTATTTATATACACATAACTTGAATAATACATATACACTGTTATTTAAATAAACACACACATATACAATTAGAGTGAAAGAGGGAAGAGGAAGAAGACTCACTGTGGGGAGGGACTGGCTTGCCGGCCAGAGGGGGATGGCCGGAGGCTGACGTGTTGGTGGTGGCTGACGAGCAGCAGGGGTAGCCGGCGGTCGCCTGGCCGGAGTGATGAAGATAGGTGGAGATGGTGGTGATGATGGAAGTGGTGGTGGTAGCAGGCCGCAGTCGGACTGGAGCAGTCAGCGGGAGGCTGATGGTGGGAGAGCCGCCGGGGAGAGGGCCGCCGGGCTGGATGCAGCAGGGAGTCAGCTCGGGCCGGAGTTCAGAGGGGGCGCCGGAGAGCACAGGGATGAGTTCAGTGGCTGGCAGCGGGATGGGGAGCTCGCAGCGGCCCGGAGCAGTAGAGGCCGACGGGTGGAGGAGCTCGAGCAGTGGGGAGATCCGGGCTGTAGGCCGGCGGGTCGGCTGGGAAGAGGGCCGCCGGGTGGTCGGGGGATTGTTCAGCCGCCGGATGGAGAGAAGATCAGCGCCGGAGGTCGGGGATCTCCGGGTGAACAGTAGGGGGAAATGCACAGTGTCCCCCCCCCCCTCTCTTGAATTTAAAAATTCAATGAAGAAGGAAGAAGAAGAAAAGAAAGGAAAGAGAAGAAGAAATGAAGAAGAAGAGAAGAAAAGAAAAGAGAAGAAGAGAAAAAATGTTCACATATGTAGGTGAGAGGGAGGAGGCTTGTGGTGGTGGGGAAACCTAGGTTTCTTGGGATTAGGGTTTGATGTAGACATTATATATGGGAGAGTGTGTTTTGATGGAGGGTGAGGATGCACTCATTGAATGAGTGGTCCAGATTGAACATGAGGAAAAATAATTCATGTGGGAAATGAGGGTGAGAGTTTAAATAAAAAATATTAGGTTCCCTCATTGTTCAAACAATTGGGTGAGGCCACAAATGCAAATTTGCAATTTAGCCCCCTTAAATTCAGGAACTTGCACAAACACATGAAATAACGAAAATTTGGCGGGCGATTCGGTGTCCGGTGTTTTGTAGGATCAGGGGGTGCTGTAAGTTGGGTACGGGCTTAAATTAGCAGGGCACTGGAATTAAATTGGGATTTCAGAATTGGTTTAAATAGTATCCTCAATTTAATTAGAAATAAAATATAAGTTGTGTTCAAAAATTAATTAGGAGTACATGGGATCAAAATCAGGTCAGGTCATCAATACCAATAATGAAGAAGACTCAGAACAGAATATTACCCTAATTTGGGCCGCACGAAAAATAGGTCAAGATTGCCTCCAATTTTTGATTGGAACGCACAACGATACAAAATAGGGATTTATTAAATAACGTCCGCGACGATTTTTGTGCGGCCAGAAATAATGTACCGAGAGCATAATTATGAGTTGCAAAAATAGCAGAATGGAAGGCGGGCATGTCTAGGACAAGATTGTGAAATTTGTTGGAAGACAGAAGTCAGGATACTGCTCCAAATATCGAAGCAAAGGCAATGCGCAATAATTAATTAAAATACGGTAATTAATTAAAATCTCCAATAAATAAATTCTAGATAAAATAATTAAATCCAGAATTCCATAATTCGGACAGGTGTTCGTCTACTGGGCTTCTAGGTCAATTCTGCTAGCTAAAAATAAATGAACACTTCTTCTAATACTATATTTAATTACACATCACACATATTTATTTAAATCAATATACTATCAGGCAATTAATTAATTGTAACTACCATAATATTAAATATTGTAAAAAGTCAAAAATACCCCTATTTTCGGAACGTGGTAGTGACAAGTCTATAGAAAACTCAATGTCTCTGTCTGGTGGCAAACCTGGCAACTCCTCTGGAAATACATCCAGGAACTCCGCTATAAGTGGATGCGATAACTCTTCTTCTTCCGCCCTGGCTCCGCAAAAAGTGCCTCTTCTCCGCTCCTCTGCTCCTCTGGCAATCTCGAACTCTGGCTCTCCTGGTGGTCGAAATACTACTCTTCCTCCGTGACAATCTATAGAAGCATGGTGTTTACTTAACCAGTCCATTCCGAGTACAATATCATATTCCGGAAGTGGCATGACGAGTAAACTCACACTCAACTCTCGGCCTTCCAATGACACTCTCCGATCCTTGCAACAATCACGGACTAGGATAATGCCTCCTCCTGTCCTGATCTTGCAAGTCCTATCTAATGGTTCCGTTTCTAATTGATGCTTAAGGGCATAAGATACAGATACGAAACTATGGGAAGCGCCAGAATCAAATAATGCAAGTGCTGGAATAGAATCGAGTAAAACTGAACCTGAAATCACGTCTCCAGCTGGCTCGGCCTCCTCAGTGGTCATGGCGTAAGCTCATCCTTATGGTGCTCCTCTCTGTTGCTTCTGCTGCTGAGCAAACCTCTCCTGCTATGATGGAAGTGGAGGTCCTCTCTGCTGGCCTCCTGGTACAATAGGTGCTCTAGCTGGTCCTCTCTGAGCTGCTCCTCCTCCTTGGCGAGTCTGAATAGCTGGGCAGTCCCTCAGCTGATGTGCTGCTGATCCACACGATAAGCAAGTGCCCAACCTTTTTCTGCAGATGTCTCTCGTATGTCCCATCTTTCCGCAATACGAACATGGGGTAGCGAGTTGATTATGCCTCTGTGGTTGCTGTTGTTGAGCATGTCCTCGAACTGGTGCCTGTTGCTGGTGTTGCTGCTGGTGTTGTTGCTGGTGTGGCCTATGTTATTGTTGTTGGAAGTGTGGGCGCTTGGCTGGTCCTGTGTTACCTCATGTTGCTCCAGATGTATCGCGTCCTCTCTTGGGCCTGAGGTCCAAGTCGTCTTCGGCAATCTGGGCATCCATCAGAATACCCTCAAATGTAGCAGTACGTCATCCTGAAGTACGAGACTTGATCTCCCTATTTAATCCCTTCCTGAATTTCCGAGCTCTATCTCCTGGGTCTCGAACCATCGATGGCACAAATCGACTCAATCGGCAAAACTCTGCAGCATATTCGTCGACTGACATGCCTCCTTGGACTAAGTCATGAAACTGGCTTTCTAATGCTCCCAAGGCTACGTCAGGAAAGAATTTCTCTTTGAAGAGTTCCTTAAAGTCCTCCCAAGTAAGTCCTTCAGCGGCGATTCTCGGCTCTGTACGATACCACGTTAGTACGAAATCAAACATCTGACTGCCAGTGGCCTCTATCTGAAGAATCTCCAGAATCTGTGATAAGCGCAAATTCCTTTCTATGTCTTCTAACCATTCGTCAGCATATAATATTCCTTCTGTGCCTTTGAACTCTCGAGGCATCATCCTCTTAAAGTCCACTATGGTACCGGGCCTCTGTTGTTGTTGACCTTGATGTGGCGGTTGTCGTGCTACTCTCTCCACAGCCTGGAGAGTCATCTGATGAGCATTCTCCATGCTCCCTCTCATTAGTTCGGTCTGCGCCTGGTGTGCTTTTGCTTGCATTCTCTGAGCCTCAGCTTGAACACGCTGAGCTTCTGCTGTTACTCTCTGGGCCTCTAGCATGCCTTGCATCAATGCGAACATCTGTGCCCCGTCAGTGGGCACTCCTCCGGAAATCGGTGCCGGTGGTGGTGGAAGGTTGTCTGTCATAGCTGGGGCAATCCTCTGTATAGGTAGAAGAGGAATCCCGTTAGTTGCAGGCACTCCCACACGAACAGGAGATGTAGGAGAATCTCCAGGTATCTGTTCGTCAGGTTGAGAGGTGGCAGTCCTCTCTGAATTGGCTGCTCCCATTCTCATGGATCTAGTATTCGGCGACATCCTGAATATAGGTCAAGGAATCAATTAAGGTGATAGATGTGATATTATCAAGGAAGGACACTACAGTGCTAAAGGAAACAATCCATTAGAATAGCAATAAGAAGTTCATAATTTCCTAGTGTGATTGAGCATATTCTCATCCTAGATCCTATTTCCTATATCCTAGCACAGGCTCGCAGCAGTACAACTGAGTTGTCGCACTACCACGATATCACATAACTTGCGAAACTCAACCTGCATGGGCCACCACTAAAAATGTGTCACGACCCGCACCCGGTATAGGGGAACGAGAGCGTGGGTACGTCCAGCCTACGCCGCAGCATCGGCGGTAGAACGCTGTCAAGGTTACAGTAATACTATATAACTAAACACCTGTCAATGATATCCATCTCCATAAGGAGGTCAATATATATCTCACAATAATCTCATATGGTAACTCAATCACAACAACTATAAGGCACGATAAAGATAAAGGAAATGACATAGTTAAACACCATGTCTCAAACATAAAGATAACTCACAGTCTAGCTGTCCAACACAAGTCTCCAATTAAACTTAACATAAGTCTAATCTAAACTGGAATAACCTCCATGAGTCTCAAGCATAAAATAAATACTATCTAGGTAGCTGTAGGCAAAGTCTCATCTAGGATCTCTGGTACATAGTCTGCATCTATACCTGGTCTGTAGTGCGTGGTACAGAAATCCTCAAGATTCTCTGGAAAAAATATCCAGTCAGGATTTGAACGAAAATATACCTCTAACAGCAGTTCCACATATATTGACAAAAACTATAAAACAGTGTAAAGAAATACAAGACAGATATGAAATAACTGGAATTAAGAAATACTGGAATAAGAATGCTGGAATAAGATACTGGAACATCATCATCAATATGCATCTGACAAGGAATAGAACTACAAGTGCACGCAAGTACAAAGAACTGGTATGTAAGTGTATATAAGAACAACAACTATAATATGTGGAAATACAAGATCAATCTATCAAGATACATGTCAAGAATCATCTAACTAAGTGTGTGAAACATTAGTATATCATGTGATCGACTTGGGCTATATGACTCATTACATTAGTTAGCGGTCATCCCCAACAGGTCAGGCTAACCAGATGTAACAGCGATGAGGCATGTAAGGGTAAGGCTGCACCGACGTGAAATGTGGGTGAGCTAATGCTGCATGTAAGTTGGGTATGATCACATAAACTACTAATACTTCCCCGTTTTCCCCAGCTAGCACGATGGATTCCAATCACGACTCCTCGTGACAGGTCTCAATGATGCTAACTCGTGTAAACAACAGTGTCAGAGTCATGTACGCTATACAACAAGAATTATAGAGATAATCAACATAATGGAAACTGTCAGAGAATGTACTCGCCTATGGTCCTTAGCTGGCAATACCACTGTCCGGGTTCCAAGGTACCATCTGAGTGATCCAACAGTCCTATAGATATATCATAAACACAATACTGCATCAGACAATACTCTAGCTCATAATCAACGTAATGATCAAGGGCTATACTAGGGGTCACGTCTGTAGTTGCTGTGCATAACAGACAGTCCATGGTACGGTCCTGCCAGTACGTCAGTGTACATATGGCAGTCTACTATCATGCTACATGGTCACAGGTCAAGATAGCTATGGTATCCGTAATTACATTCAAGTCATCTAGTATATATAATACATAGTACATAATATGAACTAACTTATTCATAATACCCATTAGTTACAAAATAATAGACATGGGTATATATATACTTTATATAGAATTAATACTCTATATATATATTAAACATATACTAGGGAGATGTATACAATACGTATATATGTGTATTTATACTAATTGAGAGATACCATATACATATGCCAAAATATATTTAAACATATACTAGTACATATACCATACATATACCAATTAGGTTTATATACATATAGATATATAATATGTACATGCAAACACACCAATCTACCATCATACGATACGTGTATACTATCATAGCTAATTATACTCATGCATACAAGGAAGAATACGCGTGTGCGTGTACGCGAGAGGGAACTCGAACCTGGGTACGTGGGCAAGTCGTGCGTCGAGGTCGTCGCGGGTGTTCGGTTGAGGGCAGTCGAAATCGGGTCTTTACAGCAGGTGGTCGGTTGACAACAGGTCCGTGGCTTCGGCTCTGAGTCAGGTGAGTATAGCGGGTTCACGGCGGCGAAATAACAACGAGTGCAGCGGGCGAGGTCGTCGTGTGGAGGCGTCCCGGCATGGTTGAGGGTGGCTCCAGCGTTCAGTCGTGTGCTCCGACGCTCAGTCGTGTGCTCCGGCGCTCCAGCGTTCAGTCATATGCTCCGGCGCTCAGTCGTGTGCTCCGACGTTCCAGCGTCTGGGGGATAGGCTCGGTCCAGGCGTCTGCGGGCTGCGTGCAGCGGTTGACGAGGTTGCTCTGGCGAAGGGTGCCGGTCTTGGGTCGACGGGGTGAGGGTGAGGAGATGATGGGAAGGAGGTGAACGAATCGGAAGGGGAGGAGGGTTACGGCTGATGTTATTAGCTAGGTTTGAGAAAAAGGAAAACACAAGGAAAAGAATATTTATATGCAATGGGTTTGGGTTGACCTAGAAGTTGACTTTGGTCAAAGCCCTCTAGGGAGTGGGCCTTCTCATGGTTATGTCAAGGGCCATGATTTAAACGGATTTAAAATGGAAGATTAAGATGTATTGGTTCAAGGTTTTGGGACCATGGTTTAAGGAGGTTGATGTTAATTTACACACTCCAAATTTATGGAAAATATAATGAAGGGGGAAATGGGTTTAATGAATTTACGAAAATTGCACGAAATAGATTTATTGTTTGCTTAATTAAATTAAATGCAAGGAGGTATTCTATAATTAAATAGAAGTACAAGGCTGGATTTACGTGGGACACAATCATTAATTAACGGTCTGGCGTGTCTAGGGCAAGGTGTGAATCTGTTGGAAGGCAAAGCTAGCGCAGCGTCCTAGTTATCGAATAACGATAAAGTGCACAATTAATTAAGGTCACTGTAAATTAAATAAAATTGATTATCATGCAATCATTTACTCATTAATTACGAAAAGACGAAAATACCCATAATCCAAAAAGTGGGGGTGACAAGTCTACCCTCCTTAAAGAATTTCGTCCTCGAAATTAAAATAAACTAGCACAAGAGCAAGCAATCAATTAATGAATTATACCTCAAGTCTCGAAGAGATATGGATACCGCTCGCGCATTTCGTCCTCTCTCTCCCAAGTTGATTCTCCTCTTTAGCTCATCGAATGCGGTTTGACATTCTTCTGTCCAGACAAATTCTACATCTTTCTTGGTCAGCCTAGTCATTGGCTCTGCAATCTTGGAGAAGTCTTGTACAAATCTCTTGTAGTATCCTGCTAGTCCGAGAAAGCTCCTGATTTCAGCTACCGTACTGGGGGTAGTCCATGACTTCACTGCCTCTATCTTCTTTGGGTTAACTGAAATTCCGTCACCCGTTACCATATGTCCAAGAAATTCAACCTTGTCAAGAAAGAACTCACACTTTGAAAGCTTCCCGTATAATTTCTCTCTCCTGAGTGTTTCTAAGACTATTCTCAAGTGCTCTTCTGGGGTTTTTGAATATACTAGAATGTCGTCAATAAACACCACTACGAACTTGTCAAGGTACTGGTGGAACACCTTGTTCATCAAGTTCATAAATACTGCTGGTGCATTGGTTAAACCAAACGACATTACTGTAAATTCAAACTGGCCATATCTGGTTCGAAAGGCGGTCTTCGGTATGTCTTCTTTCTTCACTTTCACCTGGTGATAGCCTGACCTCCATCGCGTTGTCCTTTCCTCCCTCCGGCGTGGTCCTCCTGCCCTCTTTCCTCCGACGCGTCTCCTCCCCTCTGGCAATACTTCTCCCCTCCGATGCGGTCCCCTCTGTCGACCCCTCCCTCAGGCTCTCTTCCTCCCTGTCACGACCCGCACCCAGTACAGGGGCACGAGAGCGTGGGTACGTCCAGCCTACGCCGCAGCATCGGCGGTAGAACGCTGTCTAGGTCACAGTAACACTAAATTACTAAACACCTGTTAATAATATACATCTCCATAATCTCACAATATAACTCAATCACAACAACTATAAGGTACGATAAAAGATAAAAAGGAAATGACATAGTTAAACACCATGTCTCAAACATAAAGATAACTCACAGTCTAGCTGTCCAACACAAGTCTCCAATTAAACTTAACATAAGTCTAATATAAACTGGAATAACCTCCATGAGTCTCAAGCATAAAATAAATACTATCTAGGTAGCTGTAGGCAAAGCCTCATCTAGGATCTCTGGTACATAGTCTGCATCTATACCTGGTCCGTAGTGCGTGGTACAGAAATCCTCAAGATTCTCTGAAAAAAATATCCAGTCAGGATTTGAACAAAAATACACCTCTAACAGCAGTTCCACATATATTGACAAAAACTATAAAACAGTGTAAAGAAATACAAGACAGATATGAAATAACTGGAATTAAGAAATACTGGAATAAAGAATGCTGGAATAAGATACTGGAACATCATCATCAATATGCATCTGACAAGGAATAGAACTACAAGTGCACGCAAGTACAAAGAACTGGTATGTAAGTGTATATAAGAACAACAACTAGAATATGTGGAAATACAAGATCAATCTATCAAGATACATATCAAGAATCATCTAACTAAGTGTGTGAAACATTAGTATATCATGTGATCGGCTTGGGCTATATGACTCATTACATTAGTTAGCGGTCATCCCCAACAGGTCAGGCTAACCAGATGTAACAGCGATGAGGCATGTAAGGGTAAGGCTGCACCGACGTGAAATGTGGGTGAGCTAATGCTGCATGTAAGTTGGGTATGATCACATAAACTACTAATACTTCCCCGTTTTCCCCAGCTAGCACGATGGATTCCAATCACGACTCCTCGTGACAGGTCTCAATGATGCTAACTTGTGTAAACAACAGTGTCAGAGTCATGTATGCTATACAACAAGAATTATAGAGATAATCAACATAATGGAAACTGTCAGAGAATGTACTCGCCTGTGGTCCTTAGCTGGCAATACCACTGTCCGGGTTCCAAGGTGTCGTCTGGATGATCCAACAGTCCTATAGACATACCATATAATATAATACTTCATTAGACAATACTCTAGCTCACAATCAATATAATGATCTCAACAGGCTCTGCTAGGGGTGGTCACGTCTGTCGTTGCTATGAATAACAGATAGTCAATGGTACGGTCTTGCCAGTACGTCAGTGTACATTTGGCAGTCTGTTATCACGCTACGGGGAAACCTAGTACATGGGCATATAATGCCTATTATTGTTTATCATAAACATCAACACTACTAATTTCAATTTAATAGATATGTGCTTTTAGTTACTTAATAGAGTTTACCTCATGCATGTTCATATGCGTATATTGATACATACTAATCAATTATACTATGTACATATATACTATCAAACTTATACCAGGTATACAATTTATTAAGTATATATACTGGGATACTTATAATACATATAGGGCACGTATAGATATTATTTGAGAGCCTATAATATCTATATACCTATACGTATGCAACTACGTACATACATGCATATACCGATACATACATATACTAATGCATACATACGTACATGCGTACTCAAACGAGATTAGGTTCACGTCAAACCTGCACGTGTGGACAGGGTGGTGATGACGAGACGGGGCTGATCATCGTGCACGGGGGTGCACAGTCGCAATAGGCATCGGAAACGCTGCTCCGGCGCTCCAGTCGGCTCGGCTTCGGCAGCGGTACGGCGTTCAGTTCCGGCGCGGGGTGGTCGAGCAGTTGGGTCCAGTTGCTGCTTCCAGTCGGCAGCAGCGACGCTCGGTGGCTCGGTCGGTCTCCGGTTGACGTGGGCTTCAGCAATGGTGGCAGCGGCTGCTGCGGGTCTCCGGCTTTAGCGTTCGTGCTCGGGTGTTGGTCGGAAAATGGCTCAGGCGGTTAAGGCGAGAGCCCGCGAGTCATGGGATGAGGCTTCCGGCGTTCGACGGCTTCAGGTGTTTGCTCGGCGTGGAGATGGGTAAGGGAAGGGGTCGGCTGAGGCTTTAGGTTTAGGTTAAAAAAAAGAAAAAAGTAATACTATGTATATATATATAGGTAGTAGACTTGGGTTGACCTAGAATTAAGTTTGGTCAAGGCCCTATTGCGATTGGGCTTGCCATGGATAATTTCGATGGTTAGGGTTTCAAATAAATTAAAATGAATTTCTAGAATGTATTGGTTCAAGGGTTTGAAGCTATGGTTTCAAGGGGTTGATGTTAAATTACATATTCCCAAGAATCATGAAAATATGATGAAAGGGAAAAATGGGTTTAATGAATTTACGAAAATTTGCATGAAATAGGTTTATTGTTTGCTTAAATCAAAATTAGATGCAAGGAGGTGTTCTACAATTCAATAGGAGTACAAGGGCTGGATTTACGTAGGATACGAGCATTAATTAATGGTCTGGCGTATCTAGGGCAAGGGTTCAAATCTGATGGAAGACAAGGCTAGCGTCCTAGTTATTGAATAACGATAAAGTGCACAATCAATTAAGGTCACTGTAAATTAAATAAAATTGATTATCATGCAATCATTTACTCATTAATTACGAAAAGACGAAAATACCCCTAATCCAAAAAGTGGGGGTGACACTCCCCTCCTCCCCGCTCGGTAAGCCCTAACCCTGACCCAAACAGAACTAGGGCACACACAGGGACACTCACAGACACACACACACACACACACACACACGCACAAACATGGACACAAAAACACACTAGGACACAGACACACACAGACATATGAACACACATGGACACACACACAGGGACATAGACACACACTTTAGTTGTGGATGAGTAAAGAAATAAATGAATTCATGAAGACACGGACACACACGGGCACACACAATCGACATGGTCATTATATATAGGTTTTGTATGATGGGTTATATAGCTAGGAATCTAGATTTTATGTGTCATTTGGATTCAAATCCATTTTGTTCTCAGATTATCTTTAGACTTTTTTCGATCTAAAATTACGATTTTTTGTATTATACCTAGTTAGGATAATAATCTTTTTGATTGGTTACATGTGATAGATAAGTTTTAAATTTTTGCTATCGAAAAGCAATTAATTATGATTGTTTATATTATTCCTATGACTATCGGTATTGGTGGTGTCGGTTGTATTGATGGTTTCTGATCGGAGTATAGGAATTTTTGTTATCAAAAAGCAATTAATTATTAATAAATTATTGATATTTTATAAAATATATTTTTTACATTTAGGTTATACCGTTGTGATCATTTTATTCCAAGTAGTTGTGTCAGAGCGACGTTTTTAGCGACTCCAATACCAAACATGGCTGGAACTCAGACACGGACACACAAACACACACACACACACACTAACCCTACCATATATATCGGTGAGTGTGTTGTGTGTGGAATTGGATTGGGATTTAATATGTGACTTGAGATTAAATATGTAACGTCACACGTATCCTTTATTAGTGTTCACATGTGTATCAATCTTTGCATTCATTTGGATAATATACTTGTATGATGTCTATTCATCTTTTTAGACGTATCTAGAAATGGATCTAAATAACTACCTGCGTCATCATTCGTGGATGTATAACCGTCATCCTGATAAGATGTACGGTGTGCGGGATAAATTTATATTGGGGGTGGAACAGTTCCTGCAGTTCGCCAAGGTGTTCCCTCAGTACATTGATGGTACCAAAATTAAGTGTCCGTGTGTGAGATGCCGCAACTTAAAATATTACTCAGAAGTGGATGTGACATATCATTTATACTCGAGGGATTTTATGTCGAATTACTATCAGTGGACCTCACACTGAGAACTTGTATCTTTAGCATTAGAGCCAGAGCCTTATGTGGAACCATATATGGGTGTCCACGATCACGCTGATTATGATGACGGGTGCGTGAACATGGTTTTCGACGCTGTCGGGCCTAGTTTTGATCCAGAAAATTATGATGCAGCTGAGGATGCACCGAATATCGATGCTGCAAAGTTCATAGAGTTACTGAAGAATGCAAGAACTCTATTATATCCTGGTTGTGAAGATCATTCACCGTTGGAGGTGGTTACGAGATTGTTGAGCATCAAGTCCGATTTTAATATGTCGCAAAATGCTACAACTGACTGATGGAGTTGATTATAGAGATCTTGCTAGCGGGCTGTAAGTTACCTAATAACTTCTACCGGTCTAAGAGGATGGTGAGATCGCTCTGGATGGGATACAAGAAAATTGATGCACGTCACAACGGGTGCATGCTATACTACAAAGACAACAAGGATGAAGATGTGTGCAGATTTTGTGGTTCTGATCACTATAAGACAACTGATACAGGAAGGTCTGTCGGTGCAAGGAAGCCGACCGATTCGATGCACTACTTGTATTTAATGCCGCTGTTGCAGAGGTTGTTTATGGTGAAGGAGACTGTCGCAAACATGAGTTGGCACGGACGAGAAAAATTGAAGGAGTGTTGGATCACCCTTCCGATGGAGAAGCATGGAAGCACTTCGATCGAGAGTATCCCAATTTTACTTTGGATCTGAGTAATATAAGATTGGGGCTCTCCTCCGACGATTTACCCCATTCGGACTTTCGAGCTCTCAATATTCGTGTTGGCCTGTGATCGTCACCTCGTACAACCTACCGCCTTGGATGTGCATGAAGACTCCGATTATGTTCTTAACCATCATTATTCCAGGTTCGAACAATCCGAAGAGGAACATCGATATGTACTTGCAACCCTTGATAGATGAGTTGAATCAACTGTGGGAAGTAGGCGCCAACACGTACGATGTTTCAAAAAAGAAGAATTTTCAGATGAGGCAGCACTTATGTGGACCATCAACGACTTTCTGGCTTATGACATATTATCAGGATGGAGCACTCATGGTCGTCTCTCTTGTCCGTATTGTATGGACCGCACTAAGGCTTTTCATTTGAAACACGGAGGAAAATCGTGCTTCTTCGATTGTCATCGACAATTTCTGCCGTCGGATCATCCGTTCCGAAGGAACATGAATGCATTTCGTGCCGGCGTTATGGAGAAGGCAAATCCACCTCCAAGGTGGCCCGAAGACACGATATGGAAAGAGGTTAAAGATTTATCAAGTGTTATCGAAGAGCCTACTAAGGGGTACAAGTGCGACGGATTTGATCATACTCATAACTGGACTAAGGGGAGCATATTCTGGGATCTTCCATATTGGAGCGCCAATCTGATTAGACATAACTTTGATATCATGCATATCGAGAAGAATGTGTTTGAAAACATAATTAATACTGTGATGGACGTAAAGGGGAAGACGAAACACAATCCCAAGGTCATGTTGGACTTGGAAGAAATATGTTGTAAACCCCCTAATCCTAATTTGTATTTTTTTCGTATTTATTTGAACATCTTATTTCTTTAACTGTCAATATTTATTTTAGTTATTAACTTAGCAAAAATAAATAATGTAGCTTTGATTATTTTGACTTTTAAAGATGTTTATTTATAACCAATAACTACAAGATTTTTTTACAATTTTTTTAATGCAAAATCAATTTAATAAAGTGATAGAAATTTACTAGGATTATTTTAGAATTTTCCTCCTATACATACATATTTCTATAGGCAAAAGAAAAAATAAATAATAATAATAATAATAATAATAATAATAAGAAAATAAAATACGAAAAACCCAAAATCCTAACATTAACCAAAGTCCTATCCTAGACCTTAATCTAATCCTAAGCATTCTACCCTTCCCCCCTGACCCGCGACTAAGACGCACATCCTCGCGGCCCTCAGCAAACCCCCGACCCCCCTCTCGGCTCTCTCTCTCTCTCTCTCTCTCTCTCTCTCTCTCTCTCTCTCTCTCTATATATATATATATATATATATATATATATATATATATATATATATATATATATATATATATATACAAGCTAAAACAAATCCTAACCCTAAATCCAGACCGCTGTCGCCATCACCTCACCCCAGCGACCGTCCCCGACCAGAAATGTCGTCGCCACATCGGAGCAGTGCCTCCCGCGTCGCCGTTGCGCGCAATACGTTCAGCCCCGCGACCCCTACTTTACGGTAAGATTACTCCTCATACGTTCACTTGTTTCTCGATCGATTTCTTTTGTTGTGTTTACAACATGAAGCCCAACAAATCCCTTCAAGTAGTTTGATTTTAAACTGTTTATAGAAGGAGAAAATTGAATCGGAAGGTGGGTCAAAATATGTTCCAACACAGTTCGTAAACTATGTTTATGATCGATTTTCTCCCAAATTAGTGTGTAATTATAAAATCCATATAATCAGACTTTTAAAAAACCTATCCAAGTTTAAAACCCTTATTTCAGTTTATTTTTATTTGCTTTTAATTTCTGTAAAATCGAGTTCCAAAACAAAAAAAATCATGTTTCAAAAACTTAGAAAACTTGATACGGAGTGCATTCCGACAAACCAGACTATCTCGTCATATAATAATTGCACCTAAAGGACACTGACGTGTGGGATTTTGCGGAAGTTGATTTGGACGTGTGTGCACGCCAAAATCAATCTGTATTAGTCGAAAGTTTCCCGTATCGACGTTTTGTAAAATATCCTAGAAGTTTATAATCGCTTGTCAGAACACGACAAAACTTGCGTCAATAAATCCGTGGTATCACACTGGTCCTGTGACCCAAGTTTCATGCGATTCTGAGATAGTTGACCGAACCGCCTATTCGCGGGCCCCACGGTTTGACTTGACGAGCGATTTTGTGATCAGCTCACCGGAATCCCAAATTGGACATACCATTGAGTTTGTATCATCGTTTAAGATTTGTTTGACCTATAATTTGTCTAAATTAGAGAACTTTACTCCTGACACGTATTTTGGTGTAAAGTGGGTCACTAATGGACACCGTTTTATCCCAAAATTATCGTTTTGCCGCTGTGTCCAAATTGGACGAAAGGGTAGAGTTTTCTGACTATCTCACTGATTCTAAAAATGTTGGTGATGTTTATTTCAGCGTCCGTAGACGTTTATTCAGAGTTCCTACCTTCCGGTTCCTTGTGCTTGACATCTAGACGCTTATACTACACAGATTGCTTGCCAGGCAAGTATACATTATCATAGTACTATTTAGTTACATACATTTATTGCATATTTATTTTTTGTTATTTATTTCTATTTATTTTGTTATATATAAAACTGCGCATCCAAGAAAGACGGGTGCAAACGATGGTTGCATCGTCTTTTGCCCTTTATTATATTATGCATGTTGACCTAGTTTTACGGGACCACCCCATGAGTTGAGACATCATTATGTTTCATTGGCCGTGACACATTTTTTACATAAGTGTGATTCTCATTTAGGACACAGACTTGCATGATATGATGGCCACCTATACGTAGAGGTCGTACGACAGATAAGGAATAACTGCTAATAGAAATACCATGTTTAGCAGACAGAGCTGTTACTAGGGGTATTTACGTGTGATAAATGTGACACGTTAGTAGCATTGGGTGGAAAGAAAAATGAGTAAGCGTATGTGGCTCCTTTACACTTTTTCCTTTTGTAACCCGCACACTCCGTCGGAGATGCGTGGTCAGATGACCCTTATATATTATTTACGGGCGGCCTCTGAAGATCGAAAGATGTTATGCTTTATAGGCCACTAATTTCTAGGGGAAATTGTGACAATCCCATTATCTAGCCAGATAGTCCATACGCGGGAAGTTGTTCTTAAATTGTATATCACATAGACTGGTTAGGCAACCATGTTAGATGTTTACTTTCAGTATATTATGGCATGATATTTTTTGTATCTTGTTACGTACCTCTGAGGACCTGGTCCCTTTCCAGGTATAGAAGATCATGATTATCCGCAGGAGTATGGACCGGGACCTGACGCATTATTCTCTATCGAGGAGGTCTTACCCTCTGAGTACATATGACTCTTCATAGTTGATGGATCTTTTAGCTGATGTTTTCTTATTTGACATTTATTTTATACTGAAGTTATGTCCTCCTCTATCATTTTGGTTGATTGAATCGATTGGTAGTGTATTTATCTCCACCCGACTATTATTCTTTTACTACTTTGTACTTGAGACTTCAGTTATTTATTTTGATATTCCTTACTTGTGTTTGTGGATGAGATATAGTTGTCTGTGACTTGTGTTGACAATATATGTTCCACTTGTGAATTATTTATTCATATTATAGCGTATGTGTGTGTTATAATTTTTCTAACATATTGGAGTTGTCATATACATATGGCTGGCATGCTACGTATTTCTAGTATTTCATATTTTAGGACTGGGATGTGACATATTTTTGTGGTGGCCCATACAGGTCGAGAGTATACTGTCTCGGTTACGTTACTGTACCTAGTAAGCCTGCAAATAGGATTAGATTATAGGATCTCATCCACTTATTTAATTACCTCCTTTGAATTCTAATTGCGTACTCTCTTTGACTGCTTGAATTGCATCTACCTTGAACTTGTTCTAACGTTGTCTTTATCTTTGTATCCAGCAAGATGAATCCTCTTAACGGACGTGTTGCTCCCCTCGCCATCACAGTAGGTGACTCAGCAACTCGGGAGGAATATGAAATTTTGCCTTCATCGACAATGTCCTTGAATATACCACTACAGCCGGGACAACCACCGCTGGTAGGCCAGACACCCCCATCAGTTCAGAAGAACACTCAGACTCCAGTACCTCCGATGGGGCATCAACCGCATCAAACTGCAAATCCCTTAGGTGGGAGTATGCCACCACCGCCACCCCAATTTTCGCATCAGTTCACCCCGCAGATACCCTTCGTATTCTGCAGCCTGACGGGAACGTTACCTCGACCCAGTTTATGCAAGCTATGCTGCAGGCTCAGTGGCAACAGAATGAGCTACTGAGACAAGCTCTTATAGTTATAATGAACAGACCACCAACCCCTGTACCAGCACTAGCCCCACGCCAAGACCTTATGAGGGCAATGTCAAGGGTTTCACTCAGATGAGCCCAAAGCACTTCAGAGGTATGGAGACACCGCTGGAGGTCTCCGAGTGGCTCATCATCACCGAGAGGTTACTGAAGTCATCGCAGTTACCAGTGGACCTATGGATGACAGCAGTAGACCTTTTGCTTGAAGACAATGCTCACCACTGGTGGAAGGCCGAGTAGAGGCAATATGGCTCCGACCAGACGTGGGAAGGGTTCTTCGAACTCTTCAACGAAAAAAATTTCTCCACCAATGTTTGAGATGTTCTTTACAACCAGTTCCTTCATCTCAAACAGGGGAGTATGACAGTAGATCAGTGCGACGCAGAGTTCAGCAGACTGGGTTGCTTTGGCGAGATGTTGATTCCTACAGAGCTGAGAGAGCCGAGAGATTCAATAATGGGTTATTACCGAATATTAGGAGGTTCACTACTACACAGTCGAGGATATCCCATGCAGCAGTTTTGGAAGAAACAAGAAGTCAGGAGCTCCTTCTGAAGGAGACACATCAAATGCAGAGATGCCCTACACCAGCAGCACTAGTTAGAGTACCTCAGGACGGACCCATCAGACGCCCTTTAGTACATCAGCAATCCCAACAACAGTAGAGAGCGGGATCGTACCAGACTCAGGAGAAGCCTATCTGTAATTATTGTGGGAAGCGCGGACACATTATGAGAGATTGCCGGCTTCGCTTAAGGTAGTGTATGAGATATTGTTCTGGGCAACATATGACCAGAGATTGTCCGAAACAGCAGACCTTGGCACTTTCTCAGACGATGCAGAGGCCAACACTTCCAGTACCCAACCAGCTCAGCAGACGACGAGACCAGGAGCACCAGGAGCGGGAGCACCTTGACCTCCAACAGGTAGAGGATTTCAGCGAGGACCACCATTACCTACTCAGGAGGACCAGTTTACGAGGGCCAGGCCACAGGAAACTCCTCAGAGGACCGGACAGGCTTTTGCTATAGAGATGGATGAAACAGAGCAGGAGATTGATGTTATGGCAGGTATTACCCTTGTTGCTACTTTTCTTGCTGTGGCATTATTTGATACGGGAGCCACACACTCGTTCATATCTTCTAGTTTTATTGT
Source organism: Iris macrosiphon (assembly GCA_036927795.1). NCBI lineage: Eukaryota > Viridiplantae > Streptophyta > Magnoliopsida > Asparagales > Iridaceae > Iris > Iris macrosiphon. The sequence goes on along the minus strand of JAYESA010000015.1, from coordinate 77,483,811 downwards.
CAAGCACAACATTGCTACTACACCCTTGTCTAGTTGTGTTAGAATTCTCACTGGGGGAGAGTTGTACCTGTTAGCCGTGTTTGTAGATCTTGTTCTGTAGTGATTCGTGGCAGAGAGATAAAGGCTCGTCTTTTAGTCTTTCCCATGCCGAACTTCAATATTGTTCTTAGGATGGAATGGCTAAGCAAGTACCATGCTTTCTTCGACTGCTACGGAGGAAGCATTCTCTTTAGAGTACCAGGCCAGCCAGAGCTCGAGTTTGCACGAGGATCAACGGAGATGCATGATGGTCCTCAGATGGTATTGGACGATGTCATTTATCACCCTATATTTCAGAGTTCCAAGACGTCTTTCTTGAAGATCTGTCAGGGCTACCTCCGAATAGAGATGTGGAATTCTCGATCGAGTTAACCCTAGGAGAAGCACCCATAGCATCGCATATTTATAGACTGGCAAAGAAAGAGATGGATGAGATAAAGACGCAGTTAAAGGAGTTAGGAGAGAAAGGCTTCATCCGACCGAGTGCATCACCCTGGGGAGCCCCAGTATTATTTGTACCCAAGAAGGATAGGTCGGTGTGCATGTGCATTGACTATAGAGCCTTGAATATTGTGACTGTGAAGAATAAGTACCCTCTGCCGTGCATCAATGACTTATTTGATCAGCTTAGTGGAGCCAAGGTATTCTTAAAGATAGACTTGAGATCTGAATATCACCAGGTGAAGGTGCAGAAGCAGGATATCTCGAAGACCGCATTCAGGACGAGATATGGATACTATAATTTTATGGTCATGCCATTCGGGTTGACCAATGCTCCAGCAATTTTTATGGACTTGATGAATCGAGTCTTCCATCATTATCTGGACCAGTTCATGGTTATTTTCATAGATGGCATCATTATCTATTCAAAAAACCACGAGGAGCATGAGAAGCACTTGCGGATTATCTTAGAGACATTGAGGAGAGAGCGGTTATATGCGAAGCTCAGAAAATATGAGTTCTTCTTGGATAAGGTCTTATTTCTTGGGCATGTCGTCACTGGAGATGGTATTTCTGTAGATCCAGAGAAAATCTCGGCAGTTGAGACGTGGTTCATTCCTACATCTGCATCGGAGGTGAGGAGTTTCCTTGAACTTGTGGGATATTACCGACTATTCGTGGAAAACTTCTCGAGGATAGCAGAGCTTATGATACGGTTTACGTATAAGGACCAAGGCAGGAGAGCAGACATGATTGTGCATTTATATTGATGGGACATTACGATGTGGTGATCGTCTATATGTTCCCAATGGAGAGCTTCGACATAAGATGATGTCAGAGGCACGTAGTTTGATATATTCTATTCATCCTGGAGGTACCAAGATGTACCGTAACTTATGACAACACTTCTGGTGGCATGGGATAAAGAGAGAGAGAGAGAGAGCTCGCTTTGTAGCCAAATGTCTAGTGTGTCAGCAGGTCAAGGCTGAACACCAGAGGACAACAGGATTACTGAAACCACTTTTGATTCCTGAGTGAAAGTGGGAGCACATCACTAGGACTTCGTCACATGATTTACGAAGAGTCCAAGTGGGAGATATGTTGTGTAGGTAATTGTGGATCGACTGACCAAGTTCGCTCATTTCTTGCCTTTTTCGAGTTGGCCAGCCAACAGAAGCTTTGGCTGACTTATACTTAAGGCAGATCGTGAGATTACACGGTATTTCAGTTAACATTTTGTCAGACTGGGATTCACGTTTCATATCTCACTTTTGGAGGAGCATGCAGGAGAGTCTTGGGACTCGTCTGATATTCAGTACATCCTATCATCCGCGGACAGATGGACAGTCATAACGTACTATTCAGATACTGGAGGATATGTTGCAGGCATGTATGCTGGACTGTGGAGGATCATGGGAGGACCACCTGCATCTTATGGAGTTTTTCGACAACAATAGCTATCAAGTGAGCATCCAGATGGCTCCGTTTGAAGCTTTATATGAAAGAAAGTGTAGGTCTCCCGTGTGTTGGAGCAACGTGGAAGAACTTCAGATCTTGGGGCCAGAGTTGGTTGTCAGCACTGTGGAGAAGGTAAATAGGATACATGAGCACTTATGATCAGCGCAAGACAGACAAAAGCAGTGGACAGATCTTCATCGTCATCCTTTGGAGTTCAAAGAAGGTGATCATGTCTTCTTGAGGTATCGCCAATTAGAGGCACTATTCGCTTTGGGGGACGCAGCAAGTTAAGTCCAAGGTACATTGGACCATTTGACATGCTGGAGCGAGTTGGAGAAGTTCCGTATCGACTGGCACTACTACCTTCGCTTGAGGGAGTGCATGATGTATTCCATGTATCACAACTAAGACGATATGTGGCAGATAGCATTCATGTTCTCGATCACTCCGAGATCATCGTTGGGCCGAGCTTGTCTTACCCAGAGTAGCCTGTAGAGATCCTTGATCATCAAAAGAATGTGTTGAGGAAGCAGTCTATTCCTTTGGTTCGTGTGGCATGGAGACATCATTCACCAGGAGAACCCATTTGGGAGCGCGAGGATGACATGCGCAAACATTTTTCGTATCTGTTCGAAGATCATGGTATGATTTACTTTGTTCTTTTCTACCATATAATATTATGTTTCCCTATCGTGTGTTAGTTTTAATTTCGAGGATAAAATTTTTTTAAGTTGGATAGAATATAAACCCCCTAATCCTAATTTATATTTTTTTATTAACATCTTATTTCTTTAACTGTCAATATTTATTTTACTTATTAATTTAGCAAAAATAAATAATGTAGCTTTGATTATTTTTACTATTAAAGATGTTTATTTATAAGCAATAACTACATGTAAAAAATCCTATACATACATATTTCTATAGGCAAAAGAAAAGATAAAAATAATAATAAAAATAAAATAAGAAAAACCCAAAATCCTAACACTAACCAAAGTCCTAACCTATACCTTAATCTAATCCTAAGCATTCTACCCATCCCCCCTGACCCGCGACTAAGATCCACATCTGCGCGGCCCACAGCAAACCCCCGACCCCCCTCTCGGCTCTCTATATATATATATATATACAAGCTAAAACAAACCCTAAACCTAACTCCAGACCGCTGTCGCCATTACCTCACCCCAGCGACTGTCCCCGACCAGAAACGTCGTCGCTACATCAGAGCAGTGCCTCCCGCATTGCCCTTGCGCGCAACACATTCAGCCCCACAACCCCTAATTTATGGTAAGATTACTCACACGTTCACTTGTTTCTCGATCGATTTCTTTTGTTTCGTTCACAACATGAAGCCCAACAAATACCTTCAAGTAGTTTGATTTTAAACTATTTATAGAAGGAGAAAACTGAATCGGAAGGTGGGTCAAAATATGTTCCAAAATAGTTCATAAACTATCCCCAAACTCCCATGTTCATGATCGATTTTCTCCCAAATTAGTGCATAATTATAAAATATGTATGATCAAACTTTTAAACAACCTATCCAAGTTTAAAACCCTTATTTTAGTTTATTTTTATTTGCTTTTAATTTCTTTAAAATCGAGTTCCAAAATCAAGAAATATTATGTTTCAAAAACTTGAAAAACTTGCGAAACGGAGTGTGTCCTGACAAACCGGACTATCTCGTCATGTAACATTTGTACCGAAAGGCGCGTATGGTATACCCTGACTTGCTGGCTTTCACGCTGGTCCTGTGACCCAATTTTTATGTGATTCTGAGATAGTTGACCGAACCGCCTATTCGTGGGCCCCACGGTTTGACTTGACGAGCGATTTTATGATCAGCTTACCGGAGTCCAAAATTGGATATACCGTTGAGTTCGTATCATCGTTTATGATTTTTTTTTTACCTATAATTTGTCCAATTAGAGACCTTTACCTCTGACACACATTTCAGTGTAAAGTGGGCCACATATGGATACCACTTTAGCCCAAAATTATCGTTTTGTCCCTGTGTCCAAATTAGACCTATAGTGTAGAATTTTTTTATTATCTTACTGATTCCAGAAATGTTGGTGATATTTATTTCAGCATCCCGAGACGTTCATTCAGAGTCCCTACCATCCGGTTTCTTGTGCTTGACATTTAGACGCTTATACTACACAGATTGCTTGCCAGTCAAGTATACCTTGACATAGTACTGTTTAGTTACAATCATTTGCTGCATATTTATTTTCTGTTGTTTCTTTTCATTTATTTTGCTATATATAAAACTGAGCGTCCAAGAAAGACTTGGGTATAAACGACGGTTGCATCATCTTTTGTCCTTTATAATATTATGCATGTTGACCTAGTTTTACGGGACCACCCCATGAGTTGAGGCATCATTATGTTCCATTGGTCGTGACACATTTGTTACATGAGTGAGTCTCATGTAGGACACGGACTTGTGTGATAGACTGGCCACCTGTATGTAAATGTCTTACGACGGATAAGGAATAACTACTAATAGAAATACCATGTTTAGCTGACGTAGCAGTTACTAGAGATGTTTACGTGTGATGGATGTGACATGTTAGTAGCATTGGGTGGGGAGAACAATGAGTAAGCATATGTGTCTCATTTACACTTTTTCCTTCTGTAACCCGCACGCTCCGCCGGAGATGCGGGGTCAGATGACCCTTATATATTATTTACAGGCGGCATCTGACGATCGAAAGACGTTATGCTTTGTAGCCCACTAATTTTTAAGGAAAATTATGCCAATCCCATTATCTAGCCAGATAGTCCAAATGCGGGAAGTTGTTCTTAAATTGTATATCACATAGACTGGTTAGGCGACCGTGTTGGATGTTTACTTTCAATATATTATGGCATGTTGTTTTCTGTATCTTGTTATGTCCCTCTAAGGACCTGGTCCCTTTTCAGATATAGACGATCAGGATTATCCGTAGGAGTACGGACCGGGACCTTACGCATCATTCTCTGTCGATGAGGTCCTACCCTCTGAGTACCTGTGACTACTTCATAGTTGATGGATCTTTTAGCTGATGTTTCCTTATTTGACATTTATTTTATATTGGAGTTCTGTCATCCTCTATCATTTTAGTTGATTGAATCGATTAGTAGTGGATTTGTCTCCACCTGACTATTATTCTTTTACTATTCGTACTTTAGACTTCAGTTATTTATTTTGATATTCCTTACTTGTGTTTGTGGATGAGATATAATTGACAATGACTTGTGTTGACAATATATGTTCCACTTGTGAATTATTTATTTATATTACAGTGCACGTGTGTGTTATAATTTTTCTAACATATTGGAGTTGTCATATACATATGGCTGACATGCTACGTATTCCTAGTCCTACATATTTTAGGACTGGGGAGTGGCATATGCAGACGCCCTACGTTGCATTTGATAGAGGAAGGGAATGTGAAGTATAAGCATCCTAATGCAATTTTCTCACTGGACAAGGAGGATAAAGGAAGACTTTGTAGGTGGATTCATGGACTAAATTTTTTAGACGGGTATCGAATCTGAGAAGATGCGTTGACCCAAAGAAGAATAAACTAAAGGGTATAAAGTTCCACGACTGTCACATATTCATGGAGAGGTTAATTCTAATTACATTTCTGGAATTCTTATCGCAGGTAGTTTGGGATCCATTGACTGAGCTTAGCATATTCTTCAGGGATCTTTGTTCTACAAAGTTGATCGTCGATCATCTAGAAAAGTAAGAGAAGGACATTGCGGTAATATTTTTCAATCTTGAAAGAGTGTTCCCTCCTGGATTCTTTGACTCCATGGAGTATTTGCCAATTCATCTTTCTTACGAGGCATGTGTTGGTGGGCATGTCGGTTATCGGTGGATGTACCCGTTCGAGCGTCAACTGAACCACCTAAAGAGAAAGGTAAAAAATAAGGCACAGGTCAAGGGTTATATTTGTTAAGCCTATGTTCTTGAGAAGATTACAAAGTTTTGCTCGATGTATTTTAAGCCGTATGTTGCTACTAATAGGACAAGAGTTCCCAGAAACAATGACGAATATCAGGAATATAATGATGCAATACTGAAAGTATTCAATGCTTTCGGTAAGACTTCAGGAAAAATGAATAAGAGATATCTGAATGATGATGAGCTAAAGGATGCTCAGTTGTATATATTACTCAACTGCGACGAGGATGAAGTGGAGAAGCTAGAGGGGTAATACGTCAACATTTAAGTCAGCTTAATATAATAGTATACGTTAATATTGTTACACTAATCAGGCAATATTTTGTTGTTTTTTAGCATATTTAATGACGAGGTGAGGTCGATAAGACCATACATAACAGATGAAGAAGTAAAACTGGAAACAGGACTTTATTTCCCTTCTTGGTTGAGTACATATGTAAGGATCTTTTTGTGTATGCACTATGCACAATAATTGACATAATATTGAACTTAATATCGTTTTCTTGGTATTTAGGTCGATCGTCCCCACAAACACTCGAGAATGATTCTATTAGAACTCTACCCAAGGGACTAATTTATGTCGTCAAAATCTGGCCAAGCTACTGTGTGAATGGGTTTAGCTTCAAGTCAACAAAAGCCCCGATAAGAGACAGCTTCTTGGATCTCGATTCTATAAAAAATAGTTATTTGTTTATCAGATCTTCGAGGTACAAAGATGTCGATCCAGGCAATGATTTTTATGGCGTCTTACGGGAGATTATGGAGTTGACATATAATTATGGAACAGAGCCAGCTAAGATCATATTATTTAAGTATGATTGGTTCGATTCGATCCAAGATCAAGGTTAGAAAATAGACAAGCATGATCTTGTGGATATAAACTATCGGTGTTGATATCAAGACTATGAACCATTTGTCCTATCAAGTCAGGCTCAGCTCATGTACTTCATAACTTATCCTAAACAGGGAACAACAAGGTCGGACTGGTGGATAGTATACAAGACGAAAGCTAGAAATACCCTCGACGTTAACGAAATAGCTTATCAGAATGATGAGCTACCTATTATAATAAATATTATAGATGTGGACTCAATAAAAGTTCCTTATTATACGTCTAATCATGTGGAAGAGGTAAAATTATCCGAAGAGGAGGACGAAGTAGATGAAAGTGAAGATGATGAGGAAGAGGAAGAGGAGGACAAAAAAAATGAAGAAGATGAATTTTTAGTAGAGGATTAAAAATAAAATAAAATCCATTTAGAATTCTAGCCATGTACTGTATTTTTAATGTAGAATATAACATCTATTTTAACTGTATGGATACATATATTTATATCTATTATCAATTATATTATTTGTTTCCATCTATCTTACCAGATGTCACCCATGACCCGAGCACGTGCACGTCGCTTGAGAGAGGCACCTCCTACTGTTAAGGAGGAAGTGATACCTCCTACTGTTAGGAAGGCAACAACTCATAGGGGGAGTTCCATTCATCCAGCACCTATTTATCCAGCACCTATAGCGGAGATTGATCACCTGACTTCGTCGACGGTACGTGACAGTACTCCTTAGACCAACAGTTCTATGTCTGAGGCTACTCCCCCGTCCAGCCTTCATCCTGCCGATGGCACTATAGAGACAGAAGAGCAGATAGAAGAGGTCGAGCCGACTCTTCTGTGCATGATCAGAGCGGTCCTCCATGCGCGCCTCCGGGCGAGACAAGGATAGAGATTTGGTGGAACGGGCCTAGCAAGTAAGTTAAATAGTTAATATTTTTCAAATTATTATATCTATATATTCATGAATTTAATTATCGTTGTATAGATAGTCCCTCGGCGGTACAGAGAGCACTGGAGCATTTTTTGAGGCAGAACTATGATGCGCCTTAGATCAACTACTCAGATGCTCCTGAAGATAGGAAGGCATTTTGGTTTGCATACTTCAAGGTAAAAATATATTTACTTTTAATATCAATAATCATTAATGCATATTATGTAACTCTCTATTTTACTCCTTGTAGAAAACCTATTTCTATCCCCATACCGGGCTGAGAAGATCGAGGAGCAGTTTTCTGCTGTCTTCGCCAAGCTGATCCGTGATACGATCAACAATCAGAAGGTCCATTATCACAACGGAGAACCGATCCACGGTTGGATCACGCCTGAGCATTGGACTGTGATGAAGGCAAGATTCGACGAACCCAAGTACAAGGAACGATGGAGAAGGCAAAGTCGACTAGGTCGAAGGCTGGGTCAATTCCCATGACGAAATATTTTCGTCGTCTGGTATGTATTCTATTAAATATATATTATTTAATACAAGTAGGATAAGATGTTTATTTTAATATCAAATAATATAATTTTTAACAGGTACAGAGGGGTGAGGACGCCAACATGGTGACAGTCTTCTTGGCTACCCATCGGAAGGGTAGAAAGGTCATCGATGAGAAGGCCACGCAGACCTATATACGTTTTACTACCCTGTATTAGTTTTAATATAACTTAAAAAATATGAAAATAGTTATCTATATAGTTAGTAATAAGTAACTTAGATGTTAGCAACCACTTTTCTAGGACGAGTATCTTAAACTACATGAGCGGGCGACTGATAGTGCACCGGCAAAGAGAGGGGCTAGTACTTCCTCGCAGCTCTTTACAACTTTGTCAGCGGACGAGCTCTGGATAACCGCCGTTGGTGGTCTTTAGAGGGGTACGTACTACGGTACGGGATCCTACGTCGCCTATGTTGCGACGCAGTCATCCACGGCCCCCGTTGTCAGTGTGCATTCCTCGCAGCCTTATCACGTGTCAGTACGAGCCCAAAAGAGCGTTGACCGTCAGATTACTGGCCTACATGACGATTTGCTACGGAGGATAGCCTTAGGCCATCTCCAACCAATCCTCAAAAGTTCCCTCAATCTGAGGACTCAAAATGGAATATTCCTATATTATGCTATCCTCAAAATTTTACATCTCCAACCCATCAATCCTCAAATAATAAACAACTATTATTTATTTCTACATAAATTTAATTTTTTACAACTATTTAATATAATCATATACATTAACGTTATATTATTAATATTATTTTCAGAGATAATATTATATTATTTTATATTATTTTATATTATTTAATATTATTTTAAATTTTGTTGTACTTGTTTATTTTTTTAATGTAACATTAACGTTATATTATTAAATATTGTTGGTTGCATTATTTTAAATTTTGATGTACTTGTTTATGTTTTTTTAATATAACATTAACGTTATATTATTTATATTATTTAATATTGTTGGTTGTGTTATTTTAAATTTTGATGTACTTGTTTATGTTTTTTTGAGTCAATGTATTTTAATTTTAGAAAGTTTGATGTTATTCTATTAATTTTTGCCAAATTATTTAAATATTATTTTATTAATCAAATGAATCTAATAAAAAAAATACTAATAACAAATATATTCAATATTAGATTCTATTTGAAGATCTCAACAAGAATATTTTAATAGTATAATTATTATATTACTTATAATTAATTATAAATTAGAAAATATGGTAAATTAATTAAGTTTAGTGTTTAACATATGTAGGATATATTAGTAAATAGCTACAACTTGGAGGGGAAAATGGTTATAAATAGTGGAGCCTCAAATTTGAGGATTTTTTCTCTCTCTCCTTAAATTTGAGGACATAGAGTTCTTTCCTCAAAAAAATTGAGAATTTTTTCTCATTTTGATAAGGGTTGGAGAAGGATTTTGAGGAAAAAAAATCCTCAATTAAGTGTTTGAGGAGTAGGGTTGGAGATGGCCTTATGGAGCTCAGGACTCTGAGCCATATGACAGAGCACAGCCTTATGGAGCTCAGGACTATGGGCCAGACGATAGAGCGCAGCTTGGCAACTCTGGCCGCGTCTACAAAGCACAGACTGACGGAGCTGGAGGGGTCGCATACGGCAATGAGTGACTCACTTGCGAGGATCCATGCGGAACAGGATTTGTTGAGCCGATCGGTGGCAGAGAATACTTCGTGGGTGGTATCTGCCATGGATTCATATAATACTCGACTGCTAGCATTGGAGCAGATATGTCCTCCTAATCCACCGGCATCGACACTGCCTCCATCACTGCCTCCTCCATCGGCATCGGTGACGCTTTCACAGGAACAGTATGAGTTCCTTCTATCCCATATGCGCGACGGTGCTTCTCCTGATCAGTAGTAGTCCTTGTTTGGACAGGTTTTAGTATGTTTGTGTGTATTGGCCCATTCTTGGGTCTTTGATGCTTTTATTTCATACTTTTCATTACATTCTGAGACGTATGTGACACTTATTTTAAATTTATTTATCTACTTCTTGGGACATATTTAGTGTAATATAACTTTGTAGATTTCTTTCTATGTGAGTTTAGTTTATTATTCATATTAACTGTAACCAAAAAATTTTGGTGTCGAGTGTTCCACCAAAGGGGTCAGCGAACCTAGGAAATTCAACGGAGGGTTGCTCCGGGTCTATTTATATAAACTATGATTTTATAACTGCAGGTATAGTTTTGTTGGAAAATATTTTATAAAATGTATTTTATTTTTTTAATTTTTTTTCAATTTAGCGACGTGTTGCGACATTCCGCGACGTACATTTACGTCGCTAAAAAGTATCGAAACATCGCTACCTGATACCAAGGACGTCGCTAGTATGTCGCTAGTATGTCGCTAAACGTCGCTAACATGCTGACATGGAAAAACTTGTTATGTCAGCATTGTTGTAGCAAAACATCACTCATAATGTCGCTAATGTAGCAACGTTTTGCGGCCAAATATTGCGTCGCCGTTTTAACGACGACACGTCGCTAATCGTCGTATATTCTGCGACGTTGTGTCGTCACAAATTTACCTCACTACAACGATGACTAGCGACATTTTTGTTGTCAGCGACCATGAAATACGCGACACCGGAAAAATATCGCTAAATTATTTTTACGACGTTAGTTTACCTATTAGCGACGTTTTTAGGCGTCACTAATATGTGTTATTCTGATAGTGATGAGAACATAAAGTACGAAATATGTCATAATGAAAGTGACATATAAAAAGTGTCCTGAGGCCTGACGTACCAATGGTGGGGTGTCTAAGATAACAAAATATCAAACTCTAGCTAATGATACTCGACGACACTAACAGACATCGGCATCCAAATCTGACTCAGATGCAAAGTATCGACCAACGAACCTAAGATAATAATAAAGCTATGCACACAGGATAAACATAAAAAAAGTAACTGAAATACATATTGGCAAGGTACACTTGCCTGGATCCAAATGTTGAGAAGGAGAATATAGTCCAACGCTCAAGTCCGAAGAGCCCAAAGAACCTAAGGAATAATTTAGAAATTAATTAATTTAGCTATAAATTTAACTTATGGTAGATTATTATTATTAAACATATCTTAGATAGATATAATTACAGGTCAATCTATAGTCTAATAAATCTAACAGACTAACATATAATATTTAAGGAATTTATAACCAATGCATGTATAATAAGTATAATGATCCCAAGAGTGCTCTTGACTATTTTTTTTCCTTAAGCTCCATACACTGTATCACATTCTCTTACTAATTGACCCTATATAGCAACATCTATCATGTGCTCAAATTAGTACAACTTTATATATATATAGGGTATCCGCCTGGTGGGGGGGATACTACGGCGGAAGAGGGTGATGGAGAGGGTCGATCCGATCAAGAAGAGCATCCAACGATCCGTAGATCAGCGGATGGTTGGACTACAGTAGAGAGAAAGAGAAGAGGGACCCAGGTTAGCCGTCGAACAAGAGCAGAAGGAAGAGATAGGAGAGACTTGCTGGAAGGAACGCAACGAGGGTGGACACAGAGCACTGCTAAATAAGCGAGATGGAGCCAGAAGGGTAAGGAAGTGATGACGGACTCCCCAAGAACTCCCGTGCAGCATCCGGAGAAGGAAGTGACAGGAGGCCCCCGAGAGGGGGCACGAGAAGGAGAAGGTCGGGACTTCACAAGGGGCAACACCGGGATTAGTTCAGCGCCAAGTTGGAGGAAGCAACGAGTTTCTACGAGGACCAACGTCGAAACCGGTGTCATGGGCGGATGTTTGCAAACCAGCGGAGGTAGAAGAGGAGGTAGAGATGCAGTACGTCGAACCAAGTATCATCAATAGGAAGAGGGTGGTGGAGATCACAAGCAATAATATACAAGTGACAGTTGAATATTGGAAGAATACTCTTATTCTATATGTGATGGGGAATAAGCCTTTTTACGGGCAACTAAGAGCGTACGCGCTTAGAGTTGGAAACCAAAGGGTACTATGGAGATGTTCGCTCGCGAGCACGAGTTTTACTTCATCAAATTCTTTCTCGCGGAGGATCTAGAAAGAATATTTGGAGGGGGGCCATGGACGTTCGATGGGCGTCTGGTCATTACCAAGAAATGGAACCCAGAAGTGAATTTTGAGAAGGACAGGCTATAATAATGGTGCCAGTCTGGATCAGGCTTCCATTATTGTCACCGCAGCTATGGAGTATACCTTCAATTATGAAGATAGCAAGTATGGTAGGTAATCCTATCAAAACGGATAATCCTACGATACGAAGGAAGTGGTTGTCCTATGCTCGGGTATTTGTGGAGATTAAGGCAACGAGCGAGCTGCCACGTAGAGTAGAGGTATTCCTACCTAACGGAGAATGGACTATGCAAAATATAGAGTATGAATGGGTTTCGCCTTCATGTGGCAGATGTAAATGCTTTGGACATATGGATGCACATTGTATGGGTGCTATGGAGGAGGAGAACATAATAAATGCCAATCATAATATACAAGAGGAATTAGGCAAGTTACAACCTGGGGTTCAGAGCTGCATGGGAGAGACAGCTAAATAGGATGTGACGATGAGAGTATCTTTGGAGGAGGAGGTCCACTTGGGAGAGCCTACGAACGAAAAGATGGCCTTGACGGTACTTGACAAGAGAATGGAACCATAAGAGGATGGTACGGGAGATGAAGGAGGCAGAAGTGCTTTGGTGGTATATGGGGAAGGTGATCAACTGAGGAACAAAGAAGGCATCCAGACAGAGGAACTGACTGTGGCACACATGGATAGGGGAGCACAAGGCAATAGAGGTCCCAAGGTTAATAAAATGCATCACGCAGGAAGCAAGTCTCCTAATAATACTTTAGGAGCAGCAGGACTGCGTACTAGTAGTAGGGATAACCCGGTACAATGGAAGCCCTCACAGCTCCAAACCCTGCTTGGGGAATGATGCTTGGCTCCGCAACCAGGTTGGGCTCTAATTAACTTATTCCACAACAACAAGATAATGTCGCATTGGCTAACTCCTATTGTTTGGGAGGAGGCCGGGGATCTGTATTGGACAATCGCAATAGTTACCAATGACGTTCCTCACATGGAATGTTAGGGGAGCCAATTCCATTGGCCGTTGGAAGGAGATTCGGACTTTGGTAAAAAAACACAAGTATTCTGTGGTTTCTATAATTGAAAGCAAGATCAAATCGGATGATAGGATAAATCAGAGGACTCCATACCATTGGGAGTCGGTGCACAATAACTCCATATGCGGTATGGTGCATGTTTGAATTTATGGGACACCCGAGCGTGGATGGGGCATGTACGTCTATTATCAGAACAAATGATTGTTATCGACTTAACTAATGTAGGGGGACTTTGGGTGGTAATAGGGGCAGTTTACAGACACAATGACATAAGACGGCGCTTTCAGCTTTGGAAGTATATAATACAAATAGCGGCTGAAGTGGGAGATACTCAACCCCTGGTAGTGTGCAGAGACTTCAATGCAATGTTATATGTCACTAAAAAGAAGGGGGGCGCCAGGTGCCTGACAAAATAATTGTGGACTTTCATAACTGTCTTCTCGGAGCAGGGCTGAGGTATATCACTAGAGAAGGGCATATGTGGACTTTGCATAATAGCTCCTCCATAAAGAGGGTGGTTTGTCAACTCGATCGGGCTTTATGTAACAATAGGTGGATGGAAGTCTTCCCAATGGTCCGAGCAGAGGGACTGCATAGTGGTACAAGTGACCACACACTAATCCTTATTAGGATGGTACAACAAGCAAATTCTTGCCGAAGGCCGTTCTGTTACTGTAACTCGTGGCCGGGAATGCCAGGCTACGCGAACACGGTACAAAGGGGATTGTAGGCCCACATTAACGGTAATACACAGTTTATATTAGTACAAACTCTCAAGCGGATCAAGCGGGAATTGAAGGACTGGAATAATAGAAGACCTAAAGCCAACTTGGTGGAACAAGAGCAGATACTCCAGGAGCTCCGAAAGAGAATGCAGGAGAAATCGTTTGACCCAGAGATCGCGACAATGGAGCATCAAAAGAGAGGATGTATGATAACTTCGATTTCAGGATAGAGTTTACCTTCAACAACGTGCAAAATGTGCATGGTTGAAGGACGACGATCGCTGCACAAAGTTCTTCTATACTACCATACGGGCTCGACAATATGGTAAGAAAGTGGCCGACCTCATCCATGAAGATGGCTGTTTGTTGTCGGATGAAGCTCTTATACAGCAAGAGGCGGTCAATTTTTATCAAGACCTATTCAATCAAATAGATTATGGTACTGACTTCACCAACATCATCTGCAAACGGATAGTTACGGCTGAAGGAAATGCGATACTGAGGCGGAAGGTTACCATGGTTGAGATAGAGAAGATAGTGATGCAAGCTGATCCTAACAAATCACCTGGACCTGACGGGTTCAATGCCATGTTCTACAAGAGGCACTGGGGTCAACTCAAGGGCTATGTACATTGGGTGGTTCAAGATTTCTTCAACAAAGGGAGACTCCTCAAGGAAATGAATCACACATTTCTGACTATGATTCCGAAGAAGGAAGGAGTGGCGGATCTGCAAGATTTTTGCCCGATTACCTGTTGTAATTTTATTTATGAATTATAACTCATCTTATGTGTTCGTGTATGCGGGATATTATGAAGGGCCTTATTTCGATGAATCAATCTGCCTTCATTAAAGGTTGCTCCATAGCGATAAACTACTTATTAGCTCACGAGCTGGTCAGAGACTTCAACCGACCAGGAGGAGGAAAGGGATGTATCAAGCTTGACCTCAGAAAGGCATATGATACAGTAAATAGAAGCTTTGTCTGTGCAGTGATACGAGGGATGGGCTTTGACAATTGGTGGGTGGACTGAGTCGAGGAATGCAGCAGCACTCCAACATACTCGATACTAATAAATGGCCAACCTTACGGCTTCTTTGGCAGCAACAGAGGTCTCCGACAATGAAAACCTATTTCTCCTTGTTTGTTCACCTTAGTTATAGAATACTTTACTTGTTAAATAGATCGGGCGGGGCATAAGAAACATATTATTCCCTTATATAAGAAGGTAGAGCCGTGTGTATCCCACCTGATCTATGTTGATGATCTTTTAGTATTTATGGAACTAACGAGGAGGGGAGTAGAAGCGCTGAATTCACTGTTGGAGGAATTTGGCCATATGTCAGGGTTACGACTAAACAGGGAGAAGTCGAGGGTTTACTATAGTAGCACTTGCATTGAGAAGGAGCAGTGGTCCCAAATGCTTGGGATAGAACAAGGGCAACTTCCGGTAAGGTATCTTGGGCTACCCCTGTCAGTATCTTATGCCAAGGATGCAGACTGTACAGAGTTGATTCAGTATGTACAAAGAAGATTGGAGGGTTGGCAATCCCAAATGCTGTCGTTTGGAGGAAGAATAGAGCATGTCATATCTACTATCTTGGCAATCATAACATATTGGTTGTAAGAAATTATCATCCCAGTGAGAACAGTACAAAGAATAGAAAAACTGTGTGCAAACTTTATATGGAGAGGGGGTGTACACACAATAGCATGGGAGGATCTCTGCAAAACTAAAGAGGAGGGAGGGATAGGATTGAGGTCCCTCAAAGCTATGAGAGAAGCAGCTCACTTAAAACTTGCCTGGAGGTATATTGATGGCAAATCCTTGTGGGCACATTGGACGACGAGATGGTATGTGAAGGATGGTAATTTTTGGATAATGGGTCCGAATAATAATTTCTCAGTAACTTTTAAGGTGATTCTAAAAAAAAGGGTACTACTAAATCAATGTGTTACCCGGGTGATTTGTAACGGTCGCTCGACGAGCAAATGGATGGACCCTTGGCTTAATAAGGAGAGCTTGGTAGATAAACTTGGTTGGCCAACTTATGAACTGGTGGGGACACCTGGCAACCTGAATGAGCTCATCACTAATGGAGAATGGCAAATTTTGGATAGGCATATTCAACAATGGTTCTAGGAGGAAATAAATCGTATACCTATATGCAGCGAAGCCGTGGATGACTATTGGAGATGGGACGACACATCTCAGGGAACATTTGCTTTCTGGTCTGCGTATGATCGGGTGTGGCCTCGCTTTCCCAAGGTGGCCTGGTCAGAGTTTATCTTGATGAAAGGGGAGGCTTCGAGGACAGAGTTATGTATGTATAAGGTTGTAAGGGATCAACTCCTTACTAAGGAACGAGCACAAAGGATCGGGATCCAGCTACCTAATATGACATGTGTCCCTGGCAGGACAGTATTCCCCTAGGCAACAACGGGAGGAAGCACCTGTTCAGAGTTAAATTTGAGTAGAGCCAGTAGTTGGACAAGCTGGCACAGTGGAACCAGGAGCTGGACATATTGAGCAAATGGCCCCTGAGATTCCCATACCCCTAGTAGTACCAGTGGTACTTGACACCCCGGTGCTACTAGAGATCCTTCAGGGAATGATGGCTACGCAGCAGCATCTGATGGCAGTGCAACAGTATCAGCAGTTTCAACAACAAGAGCAGAATGTCTTGTTGAGTCAGGGTTTGAAGACGGCCCTGGAAAGAGGAGGAAGGACTGAATCAGGGGCGACGGTTAGATTTTATTGACTTAACTCGAGATACTTTGATGGCACGGAAGATGCCATCACTGCAGATGCATGGCTTCAAGACATCGAAGTTATTCTGGCGGTGGCGAAGGTTCCGGCCGATGAACAGGTTGACCATGTCCGATTGCAGCTTCAAGACCTTGTCCGTGACTGGTGGGCCTCAGTAGAGGTTGGCTTAAGGCGTCCTGTCTCCTAGGATAGTTTTAGGGCTCGATTCTGGGCCAAGTACTTTGGAGTCGTTGCACAGTATGAGCTCCAACAGAGATTTATCGGTCTCAAGCAGGCCGGTAGAACAGTGGATGGATATGTAGCCGAGTTTTACAGGCTGGGTAGATTCGCTCCGACAATGGTGGCTACGGAGTCGGATAGAGCAATGAGGTTCTAGCAAGGACTTCATCTAGAGATTCTACAACTGGTAGAGGAGCATGACTACCAGACTTATAAAAGTACTGATAGCAGCTCGGAGGCACGAGCTTACCATGCAGAGGTTATCAGCAAGGACATGAGGCCGGAAGAGGTCTCATGTTCAGAGTGGAGAAGGAGGTGGAGGAGTATCTCGGACGTCAGCACCATCACCTGGCGTTCGCAACCATATTCAGCACCAAGGAGGGCGACAGTTTCGACGGTGACAATACCGGCTCGACATAAGCCAAGGCAACAACAACAACAATAACAATGCCAGGGAGCACTGGCGGGATATACTTATTGTGGTAAGGGAGGCCACACTAGAGATATATGTAGGACAGCCAATAGATTGTGTATGAGGTATAGCAGTCCAGATCATCGGATTATCAATTGTCCAGTAATGTAGAGGCCGGGAGGGCCAGTTCAGCAATTCCCAGCGCTGCCAGCACCAGGGGTAGTGCAACAAAGAGGACCAGCGACAGCAGTACAGCCACTAGCTCAACGTCCTTTACTGACGCAAGTTGAGATGTACCAGCATCAGCAGAACTAGCAGCAGGGACAATAGAGGCCACAACAACGTCACCAAGGGAGACAGCAGCGAGGGGCACAGTAGGGCCAAGGGCAGGCATTTACCTTGTCTTTGGAGGAGGCTTTATCATCGGGCGACGTGGTGGCAGGTAATATTTCTGTCGTATCTTTTTTACTGTAGCATTATTTGATTCAGGCGTATCTCATTCTTTTATATCTGCACGATTTGTAACACGCATTGGATTGGAGTTCGAGGCATTGCCAGAGAGGTTGGATATACTCACTGGTAATGGGCTCGTAGGAGTTAGTAGGATATGTATAGCGTGTTCGGTAGTAGTGTGCGGACGTTTACTACCACCACGTTTAATCGAATTCCCTATGGGTAACTTTGACGTTATCTTAGGCATGGACTGGCTGAGAGACAATCATGCTATGATAGATTGCCATAAGGGTAGTGTATTATTTAGTATCCCAGGCATGGAAGGTTTCACCTTTGACAGATCTGTGGAAGACCAACATGAAGAGAGGATAGCAGCGACAGTCTTAGCAGAAGAACAACTTCCCGAGGTAGTTAAGGAGTACTTAGATGTTTTCTAAGAAGAACTACCAGGGTTACCCTCAGTAAGAGATGTTGAGTTTGTTATAGAGTTGGTTCCTGGAGAATGACCAATATCTTGTAAAGTTTACCAATTGACACCATCAGAGTTAGACATACTGTACCAATATATAGAGGAACTGAAGTCAAAGAAGTTTATTCGAGCCAGTGGATCACCTTGGGGAGCGCTAGTGGTTCTAGTGAAGAAGAATGATGGATCGTCACGGTTATGTATCGACTACAGATAGTTGAACGCTGTAATAGTGAAGAACAAGTATCCATTACCAAGGATCGATGATTTGTTTGATCAACTGAGTAAAGCCAAGGTTTTCTCTAAGATCGATATTCGATCAGGGTATCATCAAATAAGAGTTCGGGAGCAAGACATATCTAAGACAACATTTAGCTCACGATATGGGCATTACAAATTCTTAGTTATTTCATTCAGACTGACTAATGCTCCAGCAATATTTATGGATTTGATGAACCGTATTTTTATGCCATATTTAGATCAGTTCATGGTAGTTTTCATAGACTACATTCTAGTCTATTCCAGTACCGAAAAGGAGCACGAAGGGCATATTCGGAAGGTCTTGCATATTTTGAGGGAATACCAGTTATACGCAAAGCTAAGCAAGTGTGAGTTTTAGTTGGATCACGTATCATTTTTGGGTCATATCATCTCTAGGGCAGGAGTAGCAGTAGATCTGAAGAAGGTTGAGGCCGTAGAGAGTTGGCCAGTTCCTAAGACAGTAGCTGAAGTGCGTAGTTTCCTGGAATTGGCAGGATACTACAGAAGGTTCATAGCAGACTTTGCAAGAATTTCAGTACTGCTGACTCGATTGATGTGCAAGAAAGCCATGTTTGATTGGTTAGCAGAGTGCCAGACATTATTTGAAGAATTAAAGAAGAGATTGATTTCAGCTCTGATTCTCACACTTCTAGTGGGTTCTGGAGGGTTTACAGTATATTATGATGCATCAGGCAAAGGACTTGGGTGTGTGTTGATGTAACATGGAAGGTTGATAGATTATACATCGTGACAGCTTCAAGATCATGAGAAGAATTATCTGACTCAAGATTTGGAGTTGGCGGCGGTAGTATTTGCACTTAAAGCTGTGGAGACACTACTTGTATGGTGATCGGGTAAAAATATTTATGGATCACAAGAGCTTAAGTATGTATTCACTCAGAAGGACTTGAATATGAGGCAGAGGAGGTGGCTAGAAATGATAAAGGACTATGATGTGGAACTTCAGTACCATCCAGGTAAGGCAAATGTGGTAGAAGATGCTCTTAGCAGGAGAGGTAGTATATTTATGTTGATATCGCAGTGGCACATCTTAGAAGATCTTCGATAAATAAGGATCGAGATAGTACTTCCGCAAGACATTGGAGTATTGGCTAGTTTACATGTATAATCTACTATTATAAAGAGGATTAAGGCAGCTCAGGCAGGATCCGAGAGTTCAGAAGCTTCAGGCAGAATGTGAATCTGGTCTCAGGAAAGAGTTGATGATTCATGAAGATGGAACTCTTAGATTTTGAAATCGTTTCTGTGTACCAATTGGAGATATCCGGCAAGAAATAATGACCGAGGTGCACAGTTTCCAGTATTCAATTCATCCGTAAGGTACCAAGATGTATCAAGACATCAAGCAATATTTTTGGTGGAACGGGATGAAGAGGAAGATAGCATGATTCGTTTCTCCGTGTTTGGTATGCCAGCAAGTGAAGGCCGACCAACAAAGACCGGCAGGACTATTACATCCGTTTCCAATTCTGGAGTGAAAGTGGGAACATATCACGATAAACTTTCTGACCGGCTTACCTAGATCCCCGACTGGTCCTGATGCAGTTTGGGTAATAGTGGATCGTCTCACGAAAAAAGTTTACTTTTTCCTTTTTGAGTAGGGCAATCCACAGAGCAGTTAGCAGACATGTACATACGACAGATAGTAAGACAACATGACATCTCAGTGAGTATTGTATCCGATCGAGATACTTGGTTCACTTTACATTTTTATAACAGTTTGCACCAGAGTTTTGGCACCAAGTTAAGATTCAGTACCGCTTATAATCCATAAACAGACAGAAAATTAGAGAGAACCATCCAGACCTTGGAAGATATGCTTCGAGCTTGTACCTTAGATTTTGGAGGGTCTTGGAAAGATTACCTTCATCTTGTTGAGTTCTCATACAACAATAATTATCAAGCAAGTATTCGAATGGCACCCTTCGAAGCATTATATGGGAGAAAGTATAGATCACCATTGACATGGGATGATATAGATGAGCAAAAGATGTTATGCCCAGAGATGATCACACAGACAGTAGAATTTGTCAAGAAAATTAGAGAGCGACTTCGGGTTGCACGAGATAGGCATCGGCAATGGGAAGATCAACATCGTAGGCCTTTAGAGTTGTGTGTCAGCGACCACGTGTTCTTGTAGATTTTTCTAACCCGTGGAGTCATTAAATTCGGAGTTCGTGGGAAGCTTAGTCCGTGATACTTCGGTCCGTTCGATATTCTCGAGCGGGTGGGCGATATTGCTTATCGTCTTGCCCTTCTGCCTTCGCTACGTAAGGTGCACGATGTATTTCATGTATCTCAATTGCGTAGGTATGTCCCAAATCCGAGTCATATCCTCGACCATTCCAAGCTAGTCGTTGGTACCGACTTGTCTTACGGGGAGCAACCTATATCCATTTTGGATCGAAGGAAGAAGGTGCTCAAGAATCAGACCGTTCATCTTGGCCGGGTTGCTTGGGGTCATCATCCTTTGGGAGAGTCGACGTGGGAGTGCGAGGACGATATTCGGTCTTGGTATCCGCACTTGTTCGACACGGAAGGTATTGTCACGACCCGCACCCGGTGTAAGGGTACTAGTCAGAAACAACGCCCAGCCTACGCCGTATAATCGGCGGTAGAATGCTGTCTAGATAGTCTATCTAACAATATAATGAACCACCAATAATGATAGTATACTCAATCATAAAACTAAGATAGAAATGAGCACGAATCAGATAAGGATAGAATAGTCATAATACAACTCATGAGTCTAAAATAATACATCAATGAGTCTGAAGAATGACAAAAATAAGCTGGAGATAAATCCAGTACAAAAGAATACTACGAGGCTACAACTCCAGGGTCAACTGTCTCAGTTGGGATAAGTCCCTTTTGAGCCAGGGTCTCAGAATCTAAACCCACAACATCCTGGGGTCTATAATAGGTAGGGTACCACTCCTCAGTATCATCTGGAAAAATATATCCAGTCAGGAAAGGAGCAGAGTACAACCCTAACAGCAGTTCTCAATCAATGATAAAAACTATGTAACAGTAAATAGCTATGGATAAACAAGATGCACAATAGATATGAGAGATATGTATACAATAAGGAAATACTGGAAATAAATACAATAATGAACAATATGCCAATGAAACAATAATACTAATGTCTAAGTGTGTGAGTACTAGCTTAACATGTGATCGGCTTGGGCAAGATGCAATGCGGCCTGGCTAATCATAAGTGCGGTTTATGATCAATACTATTCAGTTACCAGTACTTTATTCAATAGGGATTTGATCACATATCTATACTAATACTCCCCACCCCCGACTGGTATAATAGATCCAACCACGGTATGCTATGGCACGAGATTCCCCAAGAAGAGAGCGACTCCTCCCGAAAATCGGTGTCTGTACATGTACAAGATAACCAATGAAACAATACTTGCACCATATATACCATATACCAAGGAATAACATCTCATGACGAGATCCGGATATACCAATCCGTGTAACCATAGTGTCAAGAGAAACATGGATATCTACACTAGATACAACGAACATAGAGGATATCACAAATGAGAAACTATCAAAAAATGTACTCGCCTGAAGTCCAATGAACAGTCTCACAGATGTCTGACTCGGTGCCTCGAAGACCTAGATATGGAATACAACATCAATACAAGGTCCCAAAAAGAGAACCAGTCAAACTAGTCAACTTCTAGGTCAATAAGTCAATTCTAAGTCAAAAGTCAACTATGGTCAACTCTAAAGTTAACTAAAATCAACTATGGTCAAACCAAGGTCAACCTCACAAAATATATATATTAAATAATAATATAGAATATTAAATACAATAATTAGGAATCAAGGTTTTGAACCTAATTGGTATCCACACAAAGAAATGTTCAAGATACATAGATATATTATTTACTCTAATACATAATATATTATATATAAACTAATATATTATATATAAATAAAATAATAACAATACTAGTATTATATCTCACCACAAATACATTTATATATACGTATATATATATAAATATAATATATAAAATATAACCCAAAATTGCCTAAATGTCACTGAAAAACTGTGTGGAAAACAATTATTTTTAATAAACAGACCTATAGTGACAGTCCCAACTGTCACAGAAAAACTGTCGCCAAAACGCTGTATATAAAACCCACTGCTGTCACTGATTGATGACAGTTCAAACTGTCGCAGAAAAACTGCCGCTGAAAAACTGCTCATTCCCGCCCGCTGCATTAATGACAGAACTGTCATTAATGCTTAAAACTGCTACAGCGGCTGCTGCTTTAATGACAGCATCTGTCATTAATAGCTGCTGTCGCAAAAACAAATAATATATAACTATATATATTAATATATATAAATCAATATAAATCAATATATATACATATATAAAACAATTAAATAAATATATACTTATATATATACATAATCCTACACAAATAAATACTAATAGCTACAAAACACATTGCATGTATTAATGTACATATTTAACATGGCTAGAAGCACACATAAAAATATATTCATTAATATACAAATAATTACATAATAAATATAATTAATATAATTACTCATTTAAACACATAAATATATTTTATAAAACATTTATATATAATTTATTTTATTAACAAGTTGTAATACATATAAGTGCATGTAAAGAAAGCTACATATATATTTATACATCATATTAGCACACATAAAAATTACATAGATCTATGCTACAATAAATACCATAATAAATACACTAAAATAAATATATAACATCTATATATATTTACTAATTATAATTCAAGAATTAAAACATAAATAATTAGATCTATACATAAATACACACAATTGGAGAGTATCACACCGTATCCCACTAGATCTAGGATACGCATGCGACACGAGTTCAACACAACCAATTGCACCCCGAAGGACACAACCAAGTCACAAATATTATTTATGAACAAATCAAAGTGTCAAAAGTAGATCTATGTGTCCGTGTCAAAATACGACATGTACAAAGTCCCGTGTCGGAGGGAAAACCCCCAAAACAACACGTATCACCAAATTGTTGGGATACGACCTACACGTACCCAATTGTGGACACGACACTAGCCCCAAACACATAAGCACATACCCAATTGATCTATAGGATCAATTGACACACACAACAAAATGTCAATTCGGAATTCCCACAAAATTGACACAAAAAGCACCATAACTTTCTCCATGGGTCTCCTATGAACACAAAACAAAGTCCTATGGGTAGTACATACATATGGGTTGATTTTACATGATTAAATCTCAGATTTAGAAGCTATTTTAATGGTAAAAACTAAATTATACCTATTGGGAGATGGATTCCCAATGAAACCTCCAATTGAGATGAACTTGCTTCCAAATTGTAGATCCTTGCTCCTCTTTGTAGATCCTTACTTCTTCCTTCTAGATCCTTGATTCTCAACTTTCTAATGGTGAATTGGAAAGAATTTGGAATGAATTTGGTAGGGAATTGGAATGGGAATGAAAGGAATTTGGTAGTGGGAAATTCTAGATCTAGATTTGAAATAAAAATAAGAGGAGAGAGAAATCCCCCCCCCCCTCTAATATAGGCCGGCCCCTACCTCTCCCTCAAGTAATTATGAAATGTCCAATGTACCCCTTGGGGCCTCTCATGAAGAAATAATTAAGGAAGGAAGCTTCTAGTCTAATGATTTAATTAATTTAATCCATCTCCTTAACAATGGGCTTTCTAAATGGGCCAAGTCTAACTAATTAATTCATGTTGGTCCATGGGTCCAAACTAAACTAGTTGGGTCCACTAATACAAGTCCAAAATAATTAAATAATATCTAACAACAATTAAATAATATAACAAATAATTATTTACCATGCACAATATTTAATTAAATAGGAAAAGACTAAAATACCCTTTCCTAAAAATGTGGTAGTGACAGGTATATTCGTTCTTATGCCTTCCTATCTTAAATCTCGTAATTCGTTTACCTATGCTATGTGACACTGTTTTTCTTCATTATATGCTTGGATTTGATTGCATGTGTAGATATGCTTGTAGTTAGCGCAGTGCTAGTCCTGATTTCTCTAGCTAGCCTTGAGTTTGAATTCCGAGGACGAAATTTTTCTAAGGTGGGTAGAGATGTCACTCCTCGTTTCCGAAATGTATATTTTGGGATATATTTATTTCTTGCTTGTATTTACTTCCTATTTAGAGTATTTCTTGCTTACATGATTAATTAGGTTGCATGCATGGAGATTAGACCCATTCTTTGGTTTAATTAGACCCATGGTTTAATTGTTGGGTTGGTTCATTCATGAGTTTAACCCATGGTCTAAACCTCAAATCCTAACTATAAAACCCAACATCTTTTTCTCTCTTCCCTCATTCTCTCTATTTCCTCTTCTTCCATTATTTAGGCAAGTACACATTGCACCACATGGAGAAATCTCTTAATTTTTGATTCTTGGTTTTTTTTTCTTGCATTTTATTAGTCTATTATGTGCTCATAATTATTCTAAACACTTTTAGTACTTGGAATTTTTGGTTTTAATGGATGGATTTGTATAGATCTACATTCTAAGTTTAAGATTTTCATGGGTTCCTTTAGTTTTTGGTAGTTTTGATCTACTAAAATATAGTATTTTTGAAAATTAGTTTTTGGATGGATGTAGCACTTTATTTTGAGCGTTTTGGCTTTTGGTTCACTCAATTCAGAGTTAAAATAAAGTTTTTATGAAGAAAATATTTTTTTGGATTTGGGAGTTCTCGTCATGGTCGAACTGATGCCTGGAGAAGACGAAGTCGTATGCGGCCATGTAGCCCGAACTCATGGGGACATCCGGTCTGAACTCATGTGGCAATGCGGTCTGAGCTCATATGGCCATGCCGGTCTGAACTCATGCGGTCATGCGACCTCTGTAGTCAGCGACTATGCGACTCATGCGACTATGCGACCGACTTCCTATGCGACAACTGATTCTATGCGGCAGCTGATCCCCATGCGGCCTTGATCCTTATGCGCGCATGAGGCCCCTTGCACATGCTTTATTAGACTTATTTTTTTGAATGTTTCTTTGGACTTTATGGGATGTATGTGTAACTTTGATTATCACAAGAGTATTAGACCCATCTATGTGCCATGATCCGACCACTTGTATCCGTGCTGATACACTTACTACGTGCTATGTGTTTTTACGTGCTAAGTGTTCCTACACGATTATATTACATATTTATACTGCGGTATACCTATGCGCTACGTGACATGTGATATGACTTAATCTCCAGCATGGACATAACGGTTAGTCAATGACCAAGCGTGGCTAGGATCTATTGATTGTTGCATCACGCTGGTCTGAATCTAAGTTAAACTATAAAGTGACAAATGGATTCGTATCTAGCATGGTCGTACTATGGTACATCATATAAGGGGAATACCATGTGACCACGCCATGTGATTTCAGTTAATAATAGGGTTAACTAGGTAACTAAACTTGTAGAGCATTGGGAGGTAATAGAATCTCGAGATCATGCCTAACTAGCCATCTCTAGTCATCTGAATTAGGGTGTACAGGCTAGTCCCCATGGATATTATTTAAGTTCTCATGTTTAAGTCCTCATTAGTGGATGGCAATATTCGACTATTATACTATTTGTTCTATGCGATCTTAGCACGGTGGCCTTACGAGAGACCGGTGCGCAATAATATTTGCTATACGATGATTTATGGTTCGGCTAACCCTACTAGTACCTGGTTTGATCTGAGGATTCCTATATGCATAATATCTTTGGGATAACCCAAAATCCATCTAGTGAGCCGTATAAGTGATTGGCCGATTATGTAACTGAGCTTATTTGTGTATTATACCTGCGGTCAAATAGTCTAGGAACATGGACTATCATGGTGCGATGGTCTAACCCTTATCCTTGTTTGGTTGTAGGGTTAGATTATTGTGTCACGATAGGCTATGAACCGAAACTATGAAACAAAACTATATATATCTATTTTATAACCTGGTTTTATTTCTTTATTCGTGCTTCCTTTGTAGTACTTGCTAATTGGGGTCTAACCCCACAGGTTTTGCATGGCCAGGTTTAGAGCCAGCACCCGAGGATCAAGCGTACTTCCCCCTGAACAATGGTGTGCATCAGGCGGATGGCCGTTGAAGGGAACGAGTGGGTTTCTTCTTCCCTGCTCGTTAATGTACACTTTACTTATTTGGGGCGTTTAGCCACCGGCACTTGTTAGTCGTATGATCTGGACATTTAGTTTCCTTCACATGATTGTAATTAATTAGACTGCATCTAATCATGGTCATGTACTTTTGATACTCTGCTAGCTTTCTTATTTTGTACAGCTGGTTTCCAGAATATCGTGGCAGGACATTTGTGACACCTTACTTTCTTGTCATATATGTTTTATGTTTACTGTTCTTGCTTGACTGATTGAGACAACAGATGTGCTGTGTGACCATAGGGTGACTTGCTTGTAGTATGCACCCCCTTGTCTGGTTACAGCCACGACCGTCGTACGACGTTCTATACCTTGTACGGGAGAGCTGGCCATGCCCGTCTCCGTATTTTGATACTGGGGCGTGACATAACTATAGCCGATAAAATATTAAAAATATATTTATAGAATTAAATATAACCACTAAATTCTAAAAATACCATTACCACACTATGAAAATAAGTCAAATTAGCAATATATTTAGCGACTCCAGATTAAGACGTCACTAATATTATAAAAATAAGGGACATCTTGAAATTACATCGCAATACGTCGCTATCGGCGACTAACTACTACAATTAGGTAATGTGAAAATAATATTGCTATCAGTCATTGAACGTCGCTAAATTTTTATTAGTTGCGACGTTAAGCGAATTTTACTGAAGTCGCTAATTTATGTAATTTTGGTGACTTTTAGCGATGTTTATCCCTGTCGTCGCTATTTTTTTAATATACTGGTTCAAATTCACTTTCCCCCAAATTAAAAATTCTAAAAAAAATTACCCCCCTTCGGCTCTCCCCTTCTCCTCCGATGCTCCAGTCCGTTCCCATCTCCTCCGGCGCTGCCCTTCTCCTCCGGCCCTCTCTTCTCCATCTCCCCTTCTTCTTCGACCTCCAGTCCATCCCCCTTCCCTTCCAGCGCTCCCCTTCTCCTCCGGCCCTTTCTTCTCCATCTTCCCTTCTCCTCCGACTCTCCAGTCCATCCCCCTTCCCCTCCGGTGCTACCCTCCTCCTCCGGCCCTTTCTTCTCCATCTCCCGTCAGGTAAACCCTAAACCCTAATTCTCTCCATACAGACACACACACTGAGTACACATGACACACACACATACACAGACATGGACACAGACATGGACACAGACACATACTGACACAAGGACTCACACAAACACAGACACACGAACACACATATATATTAGTTGCCTTTTTAAAAAAATCTTAAAGAAGAAATTAGGATAGAATATAGATCCTCTGCCTCATTCATTATATAACATATTTTTCTCTTTTTATTTTCTTTTTTGTAGGTAGCATATGGCTAGATCTGCCACTGGACTGTATTGAAACAAGTTTGACACGACACAAATTTTGATACGACACAAAATTATTTTTCATCGTGTTATCGGATTAATATCCTTATGTAACATAATTGGGACTTGTTTCGTTAATCATCTTGAACGAAAACACATTTTGAGACACTTTATAGAACAAGAGCAACCTTGACCTTGCCCAGTCGTACGTACACCGAGTTTAAGACTACGATAGTGATATCTTAGTATATATAGTCAAGTGTTAATGTTTTAGGAAGATATGAATATTTGGTTAAAGTATTATTGTGATGTGTTAGTATATAGCTAGCTAATGGGTATTAGGCTAAGATATGGTAAGGTATTTATTATATATAATCTATATTAAGTATATGATACATAATATAATATATTAGCTAGTATAGTCTATATTAACTAGTATAACTTAGAAACCTAGTATAGCAAGGTATTGACCTAAACTTGATAAACCCCTCCGGCATGGCTGCTCCCCTCGCACGGCTCCTCCCCTCCGATGTCCATTTACTGGAGTTTGAAATCTTTGGCTCTACTTTTCGCTATAGTACCGGAAGCCATGAGACATAAGTCTTCTCTTCTCTTTCATATTTTAGTCTCATGGCTTTCGGCACTAGAGCGTAAGGTAGATCCAAAGGTCTCATGGCTTCTAGGTTTATTTACCTATTTCTTATTAGGTTTCACGCATCATAACTCGAATACTAACGATATGACCTAAATACTCACTTTAATGAACATTTGGATAATATACTTGAACGATGTCTATTCATTTTTGAAGAAGTATCTAGAAATGGATCTGAATTACTACCTGCATCATCGTTCGTGGATGTACAACCGTCATCATGATGACATATGCGGTATACGGGATGAATACATAGAGGGAGTAGAGCACTTCCTGCAGTTCGTCAAGACATTCCCTGAGTACATAGACGACACAAAAATTAAGTGTCCGTGTGTGAAATATCATAACTTAAAATATCATCCAGAAATGGATGTGATATATCATTTGAACTCGAGGGATTTTACTCTGAATTACTATCAGTGGACCTCACACGAAGAGCTTGTGCTTTTAGCATCGGAGCAGGAGCCTTATGTGGAGCCATATATGAAATGTCCACGAGCATGCTGATTTTGACAACGGGTACATGAACATAGTTTTTGACGCTGCGGGACTTAGTTTCATTCCGGACAATCATGAAGCAGCTGAGGAGGCAACGAATGTCGATGCTGCAAAGTTTATGGAGTTGTTGGATAATGGAAAGACTTTATTGTATCCTGGTTGTGAGGATCATTCACCGTTAGAGGTAGTCACCAGGCTGTTGAGCATAAAGTCTAATTTAAACATGTCATAAGAATGTTATAATCGACTGATCGAGTTGATTATAGAGATCTTGCTGGAGCATGCCAAGTTACCTATAGACTTCTACCGATCTAAGAGAATGGTTAGATCGCTATGGATGGGATATGAGAAAATTGATTTGTGTCACAATGGGTGCATGTTGTACTATAAAGAAGACAAAGATGAAGCAGTGTGCAGATTCTGTGGTGTTGATCGCTACAAGACAACTGGTACTGGAAAGACTCCTGGTGCAAGGAAGCCGACCAATTTGATGCACTACCTTCCTTTGACGCCGCGGTTGCAGAGGTTATTTTTGGTGAAGGAGGCTGCCGAAAATATGAGTTGGCACAGGCGGGAACAGATCGAAGGAGTGTTGGATCATCCATCCGATAGAGAAGCATGAAAATACTTTGATCGAGAGTATCTCGATTTTTCTTTGGATCCGCATAATGTCAGATTGGGGCTCTCCTCCAACGGTTTTACCCCATTTGGACTTTCGGGCTCCTAGTATTCGTGTTGGCCTGTGATTGTCATCCCGTACAACTTACCGCCTTGGATGTGCATAAAGACTCCATATATGTTTCTAACTATTATCATTCCGGGTCCGAACAATACCAAGAGAAATATTGATGTGTACTTATAGCCGTTGATAGATCAGTTGAATCAGCTATGGGAAGTAGGCGCCAACACGTATAATGTTTCCAGAATCCAAAATTCTTAGATGAGGGCAGCACTTATGTGGACCATCAACGACTTGCATGGACCGACTAAGGCTTTTCGTTTAAAACACGGAGGAAAACTTTTCTTCTTTGATTGTCATCGACAGTTCCTGCTGAAAGATCATCCGTTCCGGAGGAACATGAATGTGTTCCGTGCCGGCGTTTTGGAGAAGGCCGATCCACCGCCAAGGTGGTCAGGAGACACGATATAGGAGGAGGTCAGAGATTTTCTAAGTGCTATCCAAGATCCTATAAGAGGGTACACGTGTGATGGATTTGGTCTAACTCATAACTGGACGAAGATGAGCATATTCTGGGACCTGCCATATTGGAGCACCAATATGATCAGACATAACCTTGATGTCATTCATATCGAGAAGAATATTTTTGACAACATAATTAATATTATGATGGACGTAAAGAAAAAGATGAAAGACAATCCTAAGGCCAGGTTGGACTTAGAAGAAATATGCAGATGCCATGCGTTGCATTTAATATAAGAAGGAAATAGGAAGGTGATGCAGGCTAAGTCAATTTTCTCATTGGACAAGGAGGACAAAGGAAGACTTTGTAGGTGGATCCAGGGCCTAAAATTTTTATACATGTACGTGTCGAATCTGAGAAGATGCGTCGACCCGAAGGAGAACAAACTGACGGGTATGAAGAGCCACGATTGTCATGTATTTATGGAGAGGTTAATTCCGGTTGCATTTTGGGAATTCTTATCATAGGTAGTTTGGGATCCATTGACAAAGCTTAGCATATTCTTCAGAGATCTTTGTTCCACTAAGTTGCTCGTCGATCATCTAGGAAAGCAGGAGAAGGACATTACGGTAATACTTTGCAAGCTTGAGAGAGTGTTCCCTCCTGGATTCTTTGACTCCATGGAGCATTTGTCGATTCATCTTTCCTATGAGGCACGCGTTGGTGGACCTGTCGGTTATCGGTGGATGTACCCGTTCGAGCGGCATTTGAACTACCTCAAGAGGAAGATAAAAAATAAGGCACGGGTGGAGGGTTTTATTTGTGAAGCCTATTTTCTAGAGGAGATTATAAATATTTATTCGATGTATTTCAAGCCTCATATTGCTACGAATAGAATGAGAGATCCCAAAAATGATGGCAGATATCAGGAATCTAATGAGGCAATACTGAAAGTATTCAATGCTTTCAAAAATCCCTCAGGTAAAATAGAGAAGAGATATATGAATGACGACGAGCTTAACGCCGCTCAGTTGTATGTATTACTCAACTACGACGAGGATGAGGTAGAAAAACTAGAGGGGTAAGTAATTAATATGTCAACATTTACGTTATCTCAATATAATTATTACACTAATCCACCTATGCTTCGTTGTGTTTTAGCACATATAATGATGCGGTAAGGTCAAGAAGACCATACATAACAGATGAAGAAGTAAAAGATAAAATAAGACTTCATGCCGTCAAGATCTGGCTAACTTACTGTGTGAATGGGTTTAGGTTCAAGGCAACAAATGCCCCAATAAGAGACAGCTTCCTTAATCTCGATTCTACAAAAAATATTTGTTTGTGTATAAAATCTTCGAACTACAAAGATGTCGATCCAGGAACTGATTTCTTTGGCATCTTACGAGAGATTGTAAAGTTGATATATAATTATGCCGTCGAGCCCGCTAAGATCGTGTTATTCAAGTGTGAGTGGTTCGATCCGATCAAAGATCAAGGTTGGAAAATTGACAAGCATGGTCTTGTGGATATAAACTACCGGCTTCGATATCAAGGATATGAACCAATTATTCTATCAAGTTAGGCTCAGCTAGTGTACTTCATAACTTATCCTAAACGAGGAACCGGGAGGTCTGATTGGTGGGCAGTCTGTAAGACTAAAGATAGAAATACCTTTGACGTTGACGAAATAGCTTATCAGGAAGACGACCTACCTCTTGTTGTAAATATTGTAGATGTGGACTCAACAAAAGTTACTCATGACATATTTTATCAAGTAGAAGACGATGACGAAGTAGATGAAAGTGAAGATGAAGAGGAAGATGATGATGAGGAGAAAGACGAACAAAATAAATTTTCAGATGATGATTGAAAATTAAATAAAATTTATTTAGACTTGTGACATGGTGGCCTAATTTTCTAATACGTTTATCGTGGCCTAATTTTTTGATGGTGACACTTTTTTTGTGGCCGAGTTCTGTGATACTTATGTTTGTGATGGTGATACATACGACCTAGTTCTGTGATCCTTATATTTTGTGATGGTGATACTTTTATCCTTTAGACTTTTATTGTGGCATAGTTCACAACTTCTGTTTATTTCTTTCTGTCATGTAATCTAAATATCTCTGTATATTTATTTTATCATTATATGTTTTTCTCAGAAATGTTTGGACGATGCGGATCCTATTCCCATGGTAGATCCTCTAGACGTAGTCCTCTTCAAGACACGGATACTCCTTCCCGATCCTCGTCCCCGAGTACTCCATACTATCGACCAGCAATACCTCAGACTGCGACTGTGACGACCGCACACTATTGACCAGCAGTACTTCAGACTCCTACTGCGACGACTCCACGTGGCAGTACTCCTGGGGCCAGCAATCCTCCTGGGACCAGCAGTTCCAGGCCCAAGAGTATTTCGTCTAGTTTTATCATTATATATATATATTGGCGGTACAGAAAGTACTGGGACATTTTCTGAGGGAAAACTATGGTGGGCCATGGATAAACTACTCGGATGCCTCGAAAGAGAGTAAGACGTTATGGTTTGGGTACTTAAAGGTAAAAGTATATTTGATTTTAACATTAGTAATATTTTTATGTTAATATTTTATAACTTACTATTATACTTCTTGTAGAGAACATATTTTTATCCACCACACCGGGCCTCACAGATCGAGCAACAGTTTTCTTCCCTCGCTGCCAAGCTGATCCGTGATGCTATGGATGACCAGAAGGCTCGTGATCGCGAAGGAAAAATGATCCAAGGTTGGATCACACGGTTCGACAGAGGGCGGAAAAGTGGTGTGCTGGGTTAATTCCGATAACGGAATATTTTCGTCGCTTGGTACATCTTTTATTGTATACGTATACTTTTTAATCATTATGGCCTAATTTTTTACTTTAATAACAAATAATATATTTCTTAACAGGTTCAGAGGGGTGAGGATGCGAACATGGTGACAATATTCCTCGCCACTCATTGGAAGGGGGATAACTTATTGATGATAGGGCGACGTAGAGCTACGTAAGTATTAATCTTATGTTTTGAATATTTTGATATGACTTAGAAAAAATACATGTAATTAGTAATAAGTACCTAAGATATATAGTAAGTAATACACTTATCGATAGATACGTATTTTTCTAGGATGAGTATAAGAGGCTCCGCGAAGAGTCGATCCAGCCCACACATGGAGAGGGGGCTAGTTCCTCGAAACCCTCGGCCCACCCAGCTCCGTCGGATGACGAGCTATAGATGAAAGCCTTTGGTGGTCTACATAGAAGTGCGTACTACGGTACAAGATCCTACGACCCCTATGTTGCGTCACAGTCCTCTAGGACACCCTCTACCGATGTGCATACCCCACAGCCCTCCCAAGAGTCGCAGTGGGCCTAGGAGAGAGTTGACCTTCAGATCGCATCTCTGCGTGACGAGTTGATGTAGAGGATTATAGTGCAGCCGCAGACGGACGATACGACACTCATAGCATGTTTCGAATTGCTAGAGCGTAGCATCATGAAGCTGAGGGGTCTAGCCACGTCGATAGAGCACAACGTGACTTCGCTGAAGGAGTCACAGTTGACCGTGGGCGCTACACTATCGAGGATGAAGGCATCACATATTGAGATAAGCGAGCTAATGGAGACCGTAGGCGCTACCCTATCGAGGATGCAGACGTCACATCTTGAGATGGGCGAGTGAGTGGAGCATAGTACTAGGAGGTTGTTATTTGTCATGGATACTTGCGATGCTCAACTGACTGAGTTGGAGCAGCGACGTCCTCCTGGTCCGCCTATATCATCATCTACATCGACTCCTGCATCTGGTTCTATGACACTTACACAGGAGCAGTTTGATGCGCTATTATCTCAAATTCGATGCAGCTCCTACTCCTGATCAGTAGTAGTTTTTTTCGACATATGTGTATTGGCCCATTCATAGGAGTTTGTACTTATTATTTGTATACTTTTATTGTGTGACTTATTTGTACATTTTTATTGTGTGACTACATTCGGGCCTTAGAGTCATCTTTTTATTGATTTATTTTATCATTATTTTTGTGTGATTGTACCGGTATTGAGTGTTCCATAGAAGGGGTCGGCAAACTAGGAAATTCAACGGAGGGTTGCTCCGGGTCTGTCTATTTATTTGAAATATGATACTACAGGCATATTATACTGTAATATTGTCGGCATTCATTTATTTTAATTTTTTAATATTAGCGACGTTTAGCAATATTTAGTGACATTCAGTGACGTACTTACGCGTTTATAATGATGTCGCTAAACTATTTTATGGCGTTGTTGATCGTCACTATAGGTTGTTAAATAAAGTTGACAGCAATTTTGGCCATGTCCGCTATTCGTTAATGATTCTGTCGCAGTTAGTCACTAAATTTAACGACAATTACCAACCAAATTTTAACGTCACAAATTTGGCGACACTCGACGCTAAGAGTCATCATTTTTGTGACTTTGTAATGTCGCTAAATTACGTCGCTAGAGCGACATTTTCCAACGTTGTTTTGATCAGCGGCTAGCTTTTTCACGACTAAGTCCAAACGTCGCTAAATACGTCGCTACTAGGTATTAGCGACGTATTTTTGACATTTGGTGACATTTTTTTGCGTCACTAATTTGCCTTATTCTGGTAGTGTCAATACTAGTATTTTATATACAAAAAAATGAGAGTTTACATTTTTTTCTACTTAGAAGAATTTTGTCTCCGAAATTAAGATGATGGCACGAATAAGTATTACAACGAATTAAATATTAAGGGTATTGAAAAATGGTACGTAAGTTCATACCTTGGTCCTTAAACAGGTGAGAAAAACGCTCTCAAATGGAATCCTCATGCTCCCAAGTGTACTCATCCGGTGAATGATGATTCCAAGCAACCCGGACAAGTCGGATTGTTTGCCCTCTCAACACCTTCTTCCTCCGATCAATGATCTTACCTGGCTGCTCCAGCCATATAAGATAATCTAGGCCCGATGGTGATCTCTCAGTGGTCCAATATGTGTCTAGGGTCTGGGGCTGTGATACATGAAAAAGTCATGCACGTCTACTAATGATGATGGCAACGCTAGTCGGTAGGCAACTTCTCCAACTTGTTCCAAGATATTCAAAGGCACGATGTACCTCGAACTCATCTTTTCTCCCCAAAATTCTTTATTGCCTCAAATATTTCTATTTTTGGATTAGTAAAACCTCGAAGTCTTGTGGGTTGTAATTATTAAAATATTGTTTTATTGATCGCTTGTGTATACTATCTTCTTCTTCTTCCACCCTTTTTTTGTTTCCTTTCATAACTTCCAACCTTTGAAATCTTGTGATTTTATTTCCTAATGATGATCAATAAGGCAACATGTAGTCCAAGGTCATTTTTTACTCCTCAAATAAATATAACCTCAGTACTTAGTCATCAATTTTACTTATACTAATATCTCAAAATTTCTTAAGCACCTAAGATTACAACTATTTTATTACCACTCAAAACCATATTTCTTAAATCACCAATTTTGCATTTTAGATCACGTGTATGTCTTTTTGTCATCAACATTTCTACAAACCCGTATATCTCTCAAGTTTTGAAAACTAAAATTTCGTATCCCCTATGAGTCTCTCCAATTATGGTCTTGTATTTTTAACTTCCAAGTATAGATCCCCCGAGCCACCATCGATCATCAAAGATTATTTATGAACTTACCAATTTACCTTAAATCATTAATTTCTTTAATTTAATATTCTAAAGATCAATAAATTCATGAGGAGCATTTACTTGTCGTTAAGTGCACTGCCTTACCCTAAGTCTGAAGATCATCAATTTTAGTTTATCACGAGTATACACCTTATCCAACTATACATAGTCAATGTCACTACCCGCACCCAGAATAGGGGCACGAGTACATGGGTACGTCCAGCCTACGCCGCAGCATCGGCGGTAGAATACTGTCTAGGTCACAATAACACTAATATAACTCACTACCTGGCAATGATATTAATCTCCATAAGGAGGACAATATACATCTCACAATATCTCATAATGTAAACTCAATCACAACAACTATAGAAGTATAAAGGCACGATAACAGATAAGAAAAATGACATAGTCAAACACCATGTCTCAAAATAAAGATAAACCACAGTCTAGCTGTCCAACATAAAGTCTCCACAAGTCTCAACATAAACTAAGAATAAGTCTAAACATAAACTCAATAACCTCAAATAAGTCTTAGTGCATAAGATAAATACTATCTAGATAACTGCAGGTAATGTCTTTTCTAAAGGAACAGTCTCCTCTAAAATCTCTGGTGTGTAGTCTGCATCTACACCCGGTCCATAATGTGTGGTACAAAAATCCTCAAGATCCTCTGGAAAAAATATCCAGTCAGGATTAGAACAACGTACAAGCACTAACAGCAGTTCCACATATATTGACAAAAACTATAATACAGTGTAAAGAAATACAAGACAAATATGAATACTGGCAATAAGAAATACTGGACATAATAAAATACTGGAAATAAGGAAATACAGGAATAAAGGAATATTGGAACATCATCATCAATGTACATCTAGTAATGAAATAGAAATACAAGTGTATACTAGAACCATAAACTAGAATGTAAATGAGCACTAGAACAATAACTAGAATATGTGGAGATGCTAGATCAATATACTAGAGATACATGTCAAGAACATCTAACTAAGTGTGTGAAACATCATCATATCATGTGATCGGCTTGGGACTGATCATGCTTGCTATGTATGACTAGCTATGATTCATGTAAGGTCAGGCTAACCATCCGGATAGCTATGATGTAAGCAATAGTCAGGCTAATCATACATAACAGGCTATGAGGCATGTAATGGTCAGGCTGCACCGACGTGAGGTGTGAGTGAGCTATGATGCATATAGAGTTGGGAATGATCTCATAAGCTACTAATATTTTTCCGTTTCCCCAGCTAGCACGATGGATTCCAAATTACGACTCCTCGTGACAGGTCTCGATAATGCCAACTCGTGTATACAACAGTGTCAGAATCATGTACGCTATACAACTAGAATTATAGAGATAATCAACATAATGAAAATTGTCAGAGAATGTACTCGTCTGGGGTCCTGCTGCTAGCAATACCAATAACCTGATTCTGAAGTCTTGTCTGAACAATCCAACAATCCTATAGACATCATATAATATAATATTGCATCAGACATTACACTAACACACACAAACATAAATACTCTGAACTCAGGGCTACACTAGGTTTGTCACTGGTCAACTAGGGTCAAGTGTGTGTTTAATTGTGCGGGTGTCGCATCTGTAATTGCTGTGCAAAACAGACAGTCAAATATCACGGGTCTCGCCAGTACGTCAGTGTACATGGCAGTCTGCTAACATGTTACATGGTTACAGGTCAATATAATCTACGGGATATCCGTGGTTACACTCGGGTCGCCTAGTACATATACATATTATACATATGATTTACTAGCATATAACATTAATACTTACAATATATACATACGTACCATATATTTATCTACGTATATAACCACCAATAATTATATATATACTAAATATATAACTAAATATATACATATGCCAATTAAATAATACTCATATACCAAATGTAGATTAATTGAGTATATATACTATATTTATATATGTATATATATATACCAATATTCATATTAAACCTATACATATACTAATACTAATACGTACATACATACATACAATCACGTGAAATGAAGGAGGAGGGACAGGAACGAACCTGTGCGGGCGTGGACGGGATCGACGATGACGATGATGACGACGATGACGATGATGACGACGATGACGATGATGATGACGATGGCGATGATGATGATGACGATGGTGTTGATGACGATTAGGGTGAAGGCGATGATGATGATCATGGCGAAGATGATGGTGATTATGATTAAGATGAGATGGGGATGGACGAGGGTGGCGTTGCCTGGTCGGGGCTCGACGGAGGACTGACTGGGAGGTCGTAGCAAGGGGAGAACATGGAGGAGGATCGAGAACAGGTTGGCAGTGATGACCGATCGGTTGGACAGGAAGGGTGGCCGGAGATGGCGGGCTTCAGG
Organism: Iris macrosiphon; assembly: GCA_036927795.1. Taxonomy (NCBI): domain Eukaryota; kingdom Viridiplantae; phylum Streptophyta; class Magnoliopsida; order Asparagales; family Iridaceae; genus Iris; species Iris macrosiphon. The sequence continues at coordinate 77,445,132 of JAYESA010000015.1, read as the reverse complement.
CGATGGCGGGGGTTCAGGGAGTCGTGGGAGCTAAGGGTGGTGGTGGTGCTGTCGACTGGAAGCAGTAGGAACGCCGAAGTTGCAGGCGGGTCGCTGACTGGATGACGGCGTCGGGTTCAGTCGGACAGCGGGGCTCTGGGGGTTATAATGATCCGAGATGATGGTGGTGATCGTGTGGAAGACCGGAGGGAAGGAAGGTGGTTGCGAGTGACTGCTCGAAGGAGGTGAGGTCATAGGGAAGGTGATGGTAGAGTTGGCCGGCTGTGGTGGTCGTCTGCTCGAAGGAGATGACCGAAGTTGGCCGGAGAAGGAGAGGACTGTCCCAGCGGTGGGGACGTCGTGGAGGGAAGTCGGGCCGGGTTGTGTGAAGTCGGGTGCGGCGTGGTGAAGTCTGGGCGGAGAAGATGGGTCGTACACGGGTCGAGGGCGGACAGCGGGGTCTCAGGCGCTGCTCCGGTCGAGTTCTCCGGCGGGTTCGGCTTTGGGGGAAGGTGAGGTTTGGTTTAGGGTTGAGTTGGACTTTTGATGGTGGAGGTGATGAAGAAATTTAATGGGGATGGTGGTTTTTGCATGTGGGGAAGGGGTTGATGTTGACCTCCTAGGGATTAGGGCCGGCCAAGTACACATGGGGATGGGGTTTGCATTGGGAGAGGGGTTATGAGGGATTATATATATATATATATATATATATATATATATATAGGTGTGTGTGGTGAGGATGGCTCTATTTGAATGGGTGGCCATGATTCAACATGGAGAAAAATACAAACAAAAGGAGGAGAGAGGGAGGGGGTTGAACGGTCAAAGGGGAGAGGGTTAATTTCTTCATGGGTCTTGACCAATAGGATTGTGACACATCATTGCATTTTTACAATTAAGTCCCCAATAATTGGAAAATTGCACAGAAGTTGGGTTTTGATTTTATTTAATTAAAAATAAATGAAATAGGTGTTCTAAAATTAATTAGAAGTACATGGGACTGAAATTAAGTGGAACACAAGTGTCACGAATGAAGAAGACTCAGAATAGAATATTACCCTAATTTGGGTTGCTCAAAATGGGTCGAGATTGTGTCTCCAATTTTGATTTGGAACACACAAGGATACAAGGTTTGATTTATATCGAATTAATTATAGTCGTTTGTGACGAATGTTGTGCGACTAAAATGAAGCACATCATGGCATAGTTATGAGTCACACAAAGATCAAAATAAAAGTCTGGCACGTCTAGGACAAGGGTGTAAAATTTGTTGGAAGGCAAAAGCTAGTGTAGTGCTCCAAATATTGAAGCAACGGTAAGGCGCAACAATTAAATAAAATCACGATAATTAATTATAATCCTCAATATTTACTCCCGAATAATACAAATTGAAATCATAACCCTATAATCTGGTCAGAGGTTCAACTAGTGGACTTCTAGGTCTAGTCTACTAACTCAAACATTAATGAACACTATACAATAATATATATATAAATACACATATCATACAATTATTTAAATTAAATGCACACAATACCTATAATATATAAAATGACAAAAATACCCCTATTTTCAGGATGTGGCAGTGACAAGTCTACCCTCCTTAAAAGAATTTCGTCCTCAAAATTTAAAATCCTCAATAGTCGTATTTATTTATTTATTTATTTTACCATCAAAATTTAAATTTATCAAATCACATAATCATGAAGTAAATCCATTCTGCTATTTCACAAAATTTTCAAAATTATATAATTATCATATTTCCTAAAAATCTTCAATTTAAAATCAAATTTTATTTTTATCACAATCTCCTCCAAAATTTTAATTCGTATCTAAATACTCAAAAATTTAATATCCAATCCTTTAATTTAAATCCAATCAATGTATATTTAGAAAATTTAAAAATCTCATCCAAAATTTGAATTCAAGATCTAATCCATTAATGATCTTATTCCTCGATTTCTTTTTCCACACAATACTCAAATAATATAATACTCACAAAATCTTCAAATATAACATTCAAAATATAAATTTTAAATTTATCTTGTAGTCAAATAATACAATGATAATCTTCTTAGATTCCTCAAAATTTAATGACAATTCAATCATATCTTAATCTTCATAAAAATCAATGATCTAACAAAATTGTCAATTCTGCCATATTGAATTCTCAACTATTTATTTAAATTAATGCTTTTCCTCGAAATTTAAGGCACATTGTCTCTCTTTGTCAAATCATAACCTCCTCATTAATTCTTCACTACGGTCAAAACCCCAACAATCAAAGTCTATGAAAAATCCTACCTACAGTCATACAACACGCAATATAGAGAAAATATGCATGGTTATGGTCTCTTTTGTCATGGTATTATAGTCTCTGTCAGGGTATACTACTAACTATATTCTAGCAAGAAGATCATTGATACAAGCTATGGTACTAAGGAATCAATCAATCAATAAAATAGACGGAAAAAGAATAGAAGGAAAGAACAAAACATAGCCTTCTAACACAACCATAGTTTAATAATGCATCCTAAGTTTGATACCCCACTGCTAACTCTCTTACCTACTGAAATTGTTTATACTGGTTGTTCTTATCACTCAAATGCACACCAAGTGCAACACACCATACTAAGTACTGCTCTCTCTCTCATACAACTTTAGATGGACACCCAAGTCAGTTTGCAGTGCCATCTCAGGCATTCTCAAGCCAATAGATCCTTACACATGCACTTCATCTACTCATACAATGTTATACATTTCTTACCCACCATAAAATTTTATCCTCAAAATTTAACTTCTCAACAATTTAAAATAAAATGTATATACTTCCCTCAAAAGTCAAATATTCAAATATCAAAATAAAATTTTAATCACTTCCAAAAATCTTTATAGCTTTGACTATGTTTATTGAATTAAATTTGAATCCTCAAAATTTAATAACATAAAATCTCAACTCCTAAAAATTCTTAAAAATTGAAATTTATTTATAATCTTCCAATTATAAATTTAAATCCACATCTATCTAAGTATACATATAAATACTCACAATCTCTAACACTCAAGGTACACACAATTATACCAATCGTCTATAACTCTCAACTGTGTACTAAAATTTGCACTGCCTGGATTACATGTACTATTGCTTCCAATAATTTTCTATCCATATTAACTGATACACCAATCAAATTTTATCACATAAGGTACTTACTATTACTAGCATATTGCTCAACTAATCCTTGATATAGAAACATTAGCACTCTTGGTATAGTAACACTAACTTCATTATTAGATTACCTCATCACACTTATTAGAACTCATGATCACTTGCACCTTTTATAATACACCTGTTTCACTTCACTCTCAAATATGGCATATGGTTCCATATCTCGATTTATGTATACGTATCTTCTCTTAAATCTATTACAGACTGATACACTGATCAATGATATACTTCATAACTTCCATGACCAATCTTGATATTTCTCAACCCATGGCATCTCATTAATACCCTTTATGCATATATATTTCTTTACTCTTGACACACCCAAGTAATCAATCATCAAATTGAATATCATGCTCCATTAATCTTCAACACAATTCCTTGATACGTAATATTTTACATATATCACCCAACTACATGAATTCATGACTATCCAGGACTGGTATGCTGACTCTGATACTAACTTCTGGAACCATCACTGATACTCTTACTCTTCCTTCTATCTATAGTACCAATATTAACTATAATGGCACCTATTATAGAACTATTGCTACAAGGCACTACGCTATGGGTTAACTCTAGATTGGTTCCTACTACTCACATGTCAAACTAAGAAACACTTACAAACTCACAAGTCACACTCAGTCAACACTGATATAGGACACAGACCTAATTGTAAGTCACCAATTATCATACTAACAAGAAATCCTCAAAAAAAAGAAGCTCAAAAGGAACTGGATTAAGGACTAAAGGTATCCCTTAGCAAACAAAAAGAAGCGATGGAACAAAGTCCTATAATAACAGAAGTAGATAAGTATTAAGATGATGCTTTAAGAACCAATTTAAGATACAACCTGATAATCATACACGTCTGTCTGAAATCATGACACTCGGAATCATCGCCACACCAGTAAGCATAGCTGCGATAAACGATAGGTTCTATAACTAAGGTATGCAATCTATAATCACGTCATCTAGAATCCTCGCCAATCCAACCAGTATGGCTACGAGAAACTCTAAATTCATAACTAAGATATGTACATCCAAAGTTAGATTCCTACGTTTTCGCCATGACAGCTAATGTGGCTACGATAAACTCTAGGCTCCATAAGCAAAGTAGACGTTTTACCTTTCTCACTGTCCTCATCAACATATGTTATCAGATGATACCATAAATTTAATCCGTAAAAATTTATCTCGATATGAAATCAAACTCAACAACGACACCAAGAATTAAATTTAACAACTGATCAACAAGAATCAAGTTCAATAAGTGAGAACGGACGGAAACAAGGGAAAGATTTAAATTAGAAATTAAAATAAGATTCTCAAGGGTCATCCCAGGAATCTCTCAAATAATTTGTGATTGAATATTCACTCTCATCCTAGTATCCTATGTCCTATATCCTATCGCGGGCACGCAGTAGTACAACTAATACGTCGCACTACCACGATATCGCACAACTTGCGAAGTCTGACCTGCATGGACTACCACTAAAAATGTGTCACGACCCGCACCCAGAATAGGGGCACGAGTACGTGGGTACGTCCAACCTACGCCGCAGCATCGGCGGTAGAACGCTGTCTAGGTCACAATAACACTAATATAACTCACAACCTGTCAATGATATTAATCTCTATAAGGAGGACAATATACATCTCACAATATCTCATAATGTAAACTCAATCACAACAACTATAGAAGTATAAAGGCACGATAACAGATAAAAAGAATGACATAGTCAAACACCATGTCTCAAAATAAAGATAAACCACAGTCTAGCTGTCCAACATAAAGTCTCCACAAGTCTCAACATAAACTAAGAATAAGTCTAAACATAAACTCAATAACCTCAAATAAGTCTTAGTGCATAAGATAAATACTGTCTAGATAACTGCAGGTAATGTCTCTTCTAAAGGAACAGTCTCCTCTAAAATCTCTGGTGTGTAGTCTGCATCTACACCCGGTCCATAATGTGTGGTACAAAAATCCTCAAGATCCTCTGGAAAAAATATCCAGTCAGGATTGGAACGAAGTACAAGCACTAACAGCAGTTCCACATATATTGACAAAAACTATAATACAGTGTAAAGAAATACAAGACAGATATGAATACTGGCAATAAGAAATACTGGACATAATAAAATATTAGAAATAAGGAAATGCTGGAATAAAGGAATACTGGAACATCATCATCAATGTACATCTAGCAATAAAATAGAAATACAAGTGTATACTAGAACCATGAACTAGAATATAAATGAGTACTAGAACAATAATTAGAACATATGGAGATGCTAGATCAATATACTAGAGATACATGTCAAGAACATCTAACTAAGTGTGTGAAACATCAGCATATCATGTGATCGATTTGGGAGTGATCAGGCTTGCTATGTATGACTAGCTATGATTCATGTAAGGTCAGGCTAATCATCCGGATAGCTATGACTAGCTATGATTCATGCAATAGTCAAGCTAATCATACATAACAGGCTATAAGGCATATAATGGTCAGGCTGCACCGACGTGAGGTATGGGTGAGCTATGATGCATGTAGAGTTGGGAATGTTCACATAAGCTACTAATATTTTTCCGTTTTCCCAGCTAGCACGATGGATTCCAAATCATGACTCCTCGTGACAGGTCTCGATAATACAAACTTGAATATACAACATTGTCAGAATCATGTACGCTATACAACTAGAATTATAGAGATAATCAACATAATGAAAACTATCAGAGAATGTACTCGCCTGGGGTCCTGCTGCTGGCAATACCAATAACCTGATTCTGAAGTCTTGTCTGAACAATCCAACAATCCTATAGACATCATATAATATAATATTGCATCAGACATTACACTAACACACACAAACACAAATACTCTGAACTCAGGGCTACACTAGGTATGTCACTGGTCAACTAGGGTCAAGTGCGCGTTTAATTGTGCGGGTGTCGTGTCTGTAATTGCTGTGCAAAACAGACAGTCAAATATCACGGGTCTCGCCAGTACGTCAGTGTACATGGCAGTCTGCTAACATGTTACATGGTTACAGGCCAATATAATCTACGGGGTATCCGTGGTTACACTCGGGTCGCCTAGTACATATACATATTATACATATGATTTACTAGCATATAACATTAATACTTACAATATATATATACGTACCATATATTTATCTACGTATATAACCACCAATAATTATATACATATCAATTATATACATACTAAATATATAACTAAATATATACATATGCCAATTGAATAATACTCATATACCAAATGTAGATTAATTGAGTATATATACTATATTTATATATGTATATATATATACTAATATTCATATTAAACCTATGCATATACTAATACTAATACGTACATACATATATACAATCACATGAAATGAAGAAGGAGGGACAGGAACGAACCTGCGCGGGCGTGGACTGGATCGACGATGACGATGATGACGACGATGACGATGATGATGACGATGGCGATGATGTTGATGATGATGGTGTTGATGACGATTAGGGTAAAGGCGATGATGATGATCATGGCGAAGATGATGGTGATTATGATTAAGATAAGACGGGGATGGACGAGGGTGGCATTGCCTGGCCGGGGCTCGGTGGAGGACTGAATGGGAGGTCATGGCGAGGGAAGAACGTGGAGGATCGGGAACAGGTTGGCAGTGATGACCGGCCGGTTAGACAGGAAGGGTGGCCGGAGATTGCGGGCTTCAGGAGATGGCGGGGGTTCAGGGAGTCGTGGGGGCTAAGGGTGGTGGTGGTGCTGTCGACTGGAAGCAGTGGGAACGTCGGAGTTGCAGGCGGGTCGCTGACTGGATGACGGCGTCGGGTTCAGTCGGACAGCGGGGCTCTGGGGGTTATAATGATCCGAGATGATGGTGGTGATCGTGTGGAAGACCGGAGGGAAGGAAGGTGGTTGCGAGTGACTGCTCGAAGGAGGTGAGGTCATAGGGAAGGTGATGGTAGAGTTGGCCGGCTGTGGTGGTCGTCTGCTCGAAGGAGATGATCGAAGTTGGCCGGAGAAGGAGAGGACTGTCCCAGCGGTGGGGACGTCGTGGAGGGAAGTCGGGCCGGGTTGTGTGAAGTCGGGTGCGGCGTGGTAAAGTCTGGGCGGAGAAGATGGGTCGTGCACGGGTCGAGGGCGGACAGCGGGGTCTCAGGCGCTGCTCCGGTCGAGTTCTCCGGCGGGTTCGGCTTTGGGGGAAGGTGAGGTTTGGTTTAGGGTTGATTTGGACTTTTGATGGTGGAGGTGATGAAGAAATTTAATGGGGATGGTGGTTTTTGCATGTGGGGAAGGGGTTGATGTTGACCTCCTAGGGATTAGGGTCGGCCAAGTACACATGGGGATGGGGTTTGCATTGGAAGAGGGGTTATGAGGGATTATATATATATATATATATATATATATATATATATATATATATATATATATATATATATATATATATATATATAGGTATGTGTGGTGAGGATGGCTCCATTTGAATGGGTGGCCATGATTCAACATGGAGAAAAATACAAACAAAAGGAGGAGAGAGAGAGGGTTGAACGGTCAAAGGGGAGAGGGTTAATTTCTTCATGGGTCTTGACCAATAGGATGGTGACACATCATTGCAGTTTTGTAATTAAGTCCCCAACAATTAGAAAATTGCACAGAAGTTAGGTTTTGGTATTATTTAATTAAAAATAAATGAAATAGGTGTTCTAAAATTAATTAGAAGTATATGGGACTAAAATTAAGTGGGACACAAGTGTCATGAATGAAGAAGACTCAGAATAGAATATTACCCTAATTTGGGTTTCTCAAAATGGGTCGAGATTGTGTCTCCAATTTTGATTGGAACGCACATGGATACAAGGTTTGATTTATATCGAATTAATTATAGTCGTTTGCGACGAATGTTGTGCGACTAAAATGAAGCACATCATGGCATAGTTATGAGTCACACAAAGATCAAAATAAAAGTCTGGCACGTCTAGGACAAGGGTGTGAAATTTGTTGGAAGGCAAAAAGCTAGTGTAGCGCTCCAAATATTGAAGCAACGGTAAGGCGCAACAATTAAATAAAATTATGGTAATTAATTATAATCCTCAACATTTACTCCCGAATAATACAAATTAAAATCATAACCCTATAATCTGGTCAGAGGTTCAACTAGTGGGCTTCTAGGTCTAGTCTACTAACTCAAACATTAATGAACACTATACAATAATATATATATATATATATATATACACATATCATGCAATTATTTAAATTAAATACACACAATACCTATAATATATAAAATAACAAAAATACCCCTATTTTCATGATGTGGTAGTGACAGTCAACCTTAGTAGTATTTGTTGTTCCATAAAGGCAGTCTACTATATCTAACCTAGGAACTGTAACATTATGAATATTACTCATCCTCTGGTATAGGTTATGGCCACTATCCAATTACTCCATCTTGGATACCAGTTTATTAATCATATCATTAAACGTGAATTCCTTGAGTCACTTATTTTTATTTATCACTACCAATCCAATAGTTAAGCATACTTAATCTAGATTCAAAATCTGTACTCTAATTTTCCCAAGCATCAAAATCATACAACAATCCTATATAGCAATCTATTTATAGAGTCTCTAATGGAGAGTAGCAAGAGCTAGGGCTATGGTGGCAACTTATGCTAATTTTTATCAGGCTAGCCATCGAGCAAGTGTAATCATAACCTCCTAAAAATTTATGTATAATTCTTCTAGTTGATTGTAACCTTCAATACTCCTATATATCTGGAGATCACCTTTTTCCTTTCTAGGTCTAATATTTCTGAACCAAGTTAACACTGGTAGCAATTTTCGTCTAAGATACATAATCTCACATGCTCTTACTGTACTACAACTTAAAGTATTTAGAATATCCCATCAAGCTCTAGTAAGGACCAAGTGAATATTTCTAAGTTGGGCAAAACCAATCAATATGTTTGGACAACTCGTATATTCTGCTAACACATCTTATTCTTGTCCACATTCTTTATATCAACGATTTTTCATTCAATTTCCTTTTGTCCAACTTTATATCATCCTATGTCTAGTCATAATCCATATTTCCTTAGTTTGTAATATTAACTTTTAGGACCTTCCTCCAACTACAAGGGTACGCTTTGTGACCCCTAAGGATTGTGTTTTAGAAACAATAACCATTTCTACTTCTGGGTCATTCACTGTTAGTTTATTAAAATTTAAAATGCAAGAAATGTTCAGATCCATAAGCTAGTTTACGAGATATTCTATCTAACCATCGGGCAGTATTTTAGTCCTCAAGACGTATTTTTCCATCAGTAGTCTCTTTTTTGTATCAGTACTAAAATAATTGATAGTACTAAATTTACGAGAATCTCTTAAACACATCATATATGATTAACCTCAAAATTTGCTTATATGTCAATTAGAGTCACCGTGAATCCATAAAGTCGGTATCTTCCATGTTCTCATTCCTTATCCCTCAATTCCAATATCACTAATTCCTTATAGTTAATTACGACACTAATAACTCATAAAAATCTTTTTGGAACCTTGCAATTTGGCTTATTTAAAAGGTCGCCCAACTTTTCTTAAATTCAGGTCATATATCAAATCAAAATGTATTCCTCGATGTACTTATATCTACTATTATGAACTTGTCATCAGATTATAGTCACTAAATTCCATTCATCCATGTATGGGTTTACTCGAATGTCAGTCATCATCATATACTTTCTATCTTAGAAAGACTTATATTTAGTCGCGTTATCAACTAACCTAAGGTGAGAGCCTCTAGGTCTATTCTCTCAGTCCATATCATAGTTACTCATACCACCATGGCTACAACTAACCCTAATATTTAACTATACATTTCCATAATCTTTTCGTTGCATTTGAACTGCAATAACCAAACAACCTTTCTAACCTCTAGTTCTTCCAAATCACTCCTAATTTAATCCAGGATAAAACTATCTAACTCTAGAATCTTGTTGTTATGATGCATTCTTATACCAAACTTTCTACCATCAATTTATTATATCTCAAGTATCTAGGAAGTTATTTATCCTATCATTCCTTAACTATGGAAAACCATCTCCTTACAAACATTCCATAAAGTAGGCCTTATTCGTCTTTGTGAGAACATGCTTTTGGAGGGAATCATCGTGCACGAGCGTTCATCTTTCCGAAATAAGATAATACGAGAAACAATAATGGCGATATCAAGGGAGAATGAAGGAATACAATCATGAAGTCCAAGGGTGATAATCAAATACAAAGGAAATTTTCAAATCAGTTGTGGATTGAGTTCTTATTTATTCTTAATCCTATATGCAGGCTCGCTTGGCACAGCTAGGTAACCAAGACGATTTAAATTGGACCTGCATGGGCCACCACAAAAACTATGTCACATCCCAGTTCCAAAATACACAGAACTAGACCACGTGGCAATAGCCAGCTATGTACCAAGTGGACTCTAGTCCAACTCCAATATATATAAGTTGTATATGAGGGTCTCTATCTAGATAACATGGTATACAAATCTATATCTTAATCCACAAGAATATAAAATAAAAAAAGGACTGCATGTATCATGGTGTGCACCCCACTATACACTTGTCCGAATAGACTCAAAAAATAATATGAGTCTACAAATACTGGACTATACTGGCAGAAAATAAGAAAAATGAACATAATAGCATAACAATGAAAGAAGTAATACAAATATCTAATAACGATACTTGCATATCGGTATGATACTCATCAGTAACTGCAGACTCCCAACAACAATCGACCCTGCAATCTAGCAGGGAACCAAGTCCTCAGAGGGACGTAACAAGGTACAAAGAACAATATGCGAAAAGTAAACAGTATTACAATATGCATAGATATATTTACTACTACTCAAGGTAGGGTAAATCTAGAATAACCAACAATGTGAATGCAATTTAAGAATAAAACTTAGTACATGCGGGCTTTCATGATGTAATCCGTAGTCCCTGTAAAGAAAATATGGTAACAAATGATGAATACACAGCCCCTATAAGAAAACTGTGGTAACTAATAAAAATTCGAAGCTCCGAAAATGAGATAACAGTAGCAATGTGGGAAAGTAGCCCAAGCGTCTAGTGTATGTTCTCCCCTCACATACGACATCATAAATCATATCTACAACACGCTAGATCAGATCCTCTATCTAGAACATCGAGTCATAATAATACAAGGGGTAAAGTATCAAGTCGCATTTCCTAGCTCCAATACAGGTTGCGGTCACTATGAGAACATCAAGTACGGAATCTGTCATAATGAAACTATCGTGTAAAAAGTGTCCTAAGGCCTGACGTACAAATGGTGGTGCGTCTAAGATAACGAAATATCAAACTTTAGCTAACGATACTAGACGACACTAACAGACGTCGGCACCCGAATCTGACTCAGACGTAAAGTATCGACCAACGGCCCTAAGATAATAATAAAGCTATGTACACAGGATAAACATAAAAAAAAAGTAACTGAAATAGGTATTGAAAATTTACACTTGCCTGGATCCAAATGCTGAGAAGGAGAATCTGGTCCAACGTCCAAGTCCGAAGAGCCCAAAGAACCTAAAAAATAATTTAGAAATTAATTAATTTAGCTATAAATTTAGCTTATGGTATGTTATTATTATTAAACATATCTTAGATAGATGTAATTATAGGTTTACCTATAGCCTAATAAATCTAACAGACTACTAACATATGAGGTTTAAGGAATTTATAACTAATGCATGTATAGGTATAATGATCACAAAAGTGCTCCTGACTATTTTTTTCCTCAAGCTCCATACATTGTATCACATTCTCTTACTAATTTACCCTATATAGCAACATCTATCATGTGCTCAAATCAGTACAACTTTAAGATAGGATAATATAAAATAGCCCATATATATATATATATATATATATATATATATATATATATATATATATATATGGGCTATTTTATATTATCCCATCTTAGATTATGTACAGGGCCGGTCCTGAGGTTTATTAGGCCCAGGGCGGAAAAAAAAATTGTGCCCTTCTTTTTTCATAAATGTCTATTTTTTTCAATAAATAAATTGTATTAATAAAGATAAAACTTCCAAAAAGCACATGACAACAAAAATAATATGGTCCAATAAGGCAATAACGATTAAAAAGTTAAACCACTTTCTTCATATTCTTTTGTATATCTTCTAGTACATATTCCTTAGACATAGGTCTCCTCCAATGATCTAAAAAAATTAAAGCACTTTCTTTATATTTTCCAGTAGAAGCCACCTGGCCCACCTCCAATGACTCAAAAAGTTTATAACCACATTCTTCATATTTTTCTAGCGATCTTCTAGTACATATTACTTTGGACTTTGGCTTCCTTCAATGACCTACATAACAAAACAACCAAATCAAACAAATTCTCATCTAAAATGATTTCTTCTTGCATTTTTTGAGGCAAAATCATCAATTGTTTGATCAACAACGATATTTTTCAAGATATCCTTTTCAATACTTAAGATTGCTAATCCATTTAATCTGTCTTGAGTCATGGTGGTCCGCAAATAAGATTTAATTAATTTTAACTTTGAAAAGCTTCTTTCTTTGGATGCCACAGTAACAGGTACAGTCAATAAAATTCTATATGCAATAAGAATATTGGGAAACATTTCCATTTTTTTTGCAAACTCCATAATTTTAATAGAATTCCATGACTTATGCACATCGTATGCTTCACTAGGTAGCATCTCTTGCAATATTTATAACTCAGAAAGTAAGTACTTTGCATCAATATCAGACACGTTACCATGTTTCAAAGCTATTTCAAGATTCAAACAAGAACTTTTCATTTCATCATCATCCAATGAAACTAACTTAGATGCATCAAATAAGAATCCAAAAATACATTCAAAATTTTTCATTTGTTCAAATCTGCTATTTAACTGAGAAAGAGCCATATCAACTAAAACAAGAAAGTAATCAGTTCTAAAGGTTTCTTGAGCAGATTGTTGTTCTCTTTCCGTATTTGGAATCTCATCAAAATATTTCTTTCTAGAAACTCTGCGCTTAATTGGAAAAATGGGCTCAATTTCCAATTCAGATGCAATTTCTTTAGCATCAATAATGGCAGAAGTAAAGCCACTTTCTCTATATTTTTTAAACCATGAAATTAGTCCTTCTAAGTTTTTAACAGCAACATCAATAAGCATATTTTCAGATTGCAAGATTTTGCTAATTAAATTTATCTTGTATAAAATTTCATGCCAAATAACCAAACTTAAAATAAAGTCAAAACTTGAAAACTCACCCGAGACTAACTTTTCAGCTTCCCAACTTACTTTGGAATCATCAGCAACTTCAATTAATTTTTTCAAAGCTAGTTTTATTTGAGGAGCTTGGATTTTTATTGCTTTAACACTTTCAATATGGCTCTCCCAACGTGTGGCAGACAATGATTTCAAAGTTAAGTGATCAACATATTCAAGGAGCAAATTCCATCTCTTTGTTGAATTAGAAAACACATTATAAATGGTTTGACAAGCTCCAAAGAAAGATTTTCCTTTTAAACAAGAATTGGCTATATCACAAAGTACTAAATTCAAACAATGACAGCCACATGGCATATAAAAAGCTCTAGGATTTATATCCAATAATCTTTTCTGAACTCCTTGGTGCTTTCCTTTCATGTTAGACCCATTATCATATCCTTGTCCTCTCACATTATCAATATCAAGATCAAGAGAGTGTAGAGTAGATTGTAATTCATTAAAATGTCCCAATCCAGAAGTATCTTGCACATTTAGAAACTCTAAGAAATATTCTTCTATTTTTTATTGGGGTATTGTTCACATCTACACATCTTAAAATTAAAGTCATTTGTTCTTGGTGACTTGCATCAGGAGTGCAATCAAGAATCACCGAAAAATATTTTGCTTCTTTTACTTTTTGAATGACTAAACTCTTAACACTTGATGCCAATGTAAGTATCAACTCATTTTGAATTTTATGACTAAGATAGTGATAATGAACACTTTTATCTTGAATGAGTCAAAAATGTTGCATCATTATCGGATCAAACTCTGCTATTGTTTCAAGAAAACCTAAGAAGTTCCCATTCGATACGTCATATATTTTTTCATTTGTTCCACGAAAGGACAAATTATTCATTGCAAGTCTTTTCACAACAGCAATTAATCTCACCATAACTTGTTTCCAATGATCAGTATCTTTTTTTATTTGTTCTTGTAATTCTTTATCAATCGTTTAATTTGTATTCAATCTGATTCGTAGCTCAACCAAAGCTTTAAGGTTAATCAGGTGTTCACGGCTGTTTTCATGTTCTTTAAGTTTATCACCTAGATGTTTCCAATCACTAACACCTTCATCTGCTAAATGACTTCTAGTGTGAATTCTCCTTACCACTTTACAACAGAAACAAAATACTCTATCAAGTTCTTTTGAATAAACCAACCACTTTCTATCAGAAACTTCCCCATTTGCTAGTTTTCGATTATAATAATCAAAAGAAAATGATCTATTTTGATTATCTTTAGGATAAATATAATTGGCTTCTCTAACAGGTCCTTTTTTCACCAATAAGTCTCTCAATTTTGCATCTAAACTATCCCACACTCTTGGATCAAAAATATTCAAAGTCATTTTAGCTTCTGACCAATCAAGCACATTGATATTTTTATCATTTTCAATTTGCTCATTTTCGAAAATAATTTTAGTTTCTTCACTATTGATTTGCTCAGTTTCATTTCCACTTAGATTTAGATTTTCTAAATTTATCTCATTCTCATTATGTACAAATTCATCAGAATGAATATGTTGTTCATATTCACTAACCAATTCTTCAACAGGATTTTCATAAAAATCATTTGTTTTCTTCATATATTTATCTAGAGAATTTTTTTGGCTTTTAATAACCTCTTCTATCATTTTTTTCTTTTTCTTTTCTGACTTCCAGAGGCTTGTTTTCTAGGAAACATAATTGTAGTTAAGAAATAAGGCAATAAATTAACAATAAAAATCACGGAAATAAATTAGTGTGTTCGACGGTTCTTCCCTGTGGCTTGTTTCCAAAGGGCTTGTTTCCCGTGGCTTGTTTCCAAAGGGCAAAGGCTTTCTTCAATTCTCACTGTACAAGAAGACAACCAAAACTAAAAATAAATAAAAAAATTGGTTCAACTTTATATATCAGAAACATAAAAGCTAAGAACTAAGAACTAAGAAGACTGTTTCAAATGATCGGAATAGAAACAAAAACATATGAGTATGACAGAAGTCACAGTCTCACAGAGTGACAGA
This sequence comes from Iris macrosiphon, assembly GCA_036927795.1. Taxonomy (NCBI): domain Eukaryota; kingdom Viridiplantae; phylum Streptophyta; class Magnoliopsida; order Asparagales; family Iridaceae; genus Iris; species Iris macrosiphon. Next base: position 77,429,551 of record JAYESA010000015.1, on the reverse strand, counting down.
ACATGAACATATGAGTCTATGACCGAAAAAATTAACATAACTTTATATCTTTCAATAGCCGAATATACCTTGCAGATTAGAGAAGAAAAATTGATTCTCAAGAAAAAATTCAGACCTTGCAGATTAGAGAAGAAAAATCGATTCTCAAGAAAAAATTCAGACATGTATATGTATTGCTATCTCAAAAAAAATTTAGAGAAGAAAAATTAGGATTATTTTTTGATAAATTGAAGAAAAATTAGGATTCTTTTGGTGTGTATGTCAGTATGTGCTTCCTGTAGGTTGTTAGGGAATTTTATTTGCAAATAAGGTTTCCGTTTCCTTAATAGTTAAGGTCAATTATGCAATTTTCTTAGGTCAATCATCAGAACTTGAAAACAATAGTAATATTAATAACACAAAATATGCAACTTAAAAGTACTAACATCTAGTTTTTATTTGTTAGCTGTGTGCACGCGTCTTCGAATAGTAGACTTACCTGGTACATTGTGAAGGTACGTGGTATCTTCTGACCTGACACCTGCTCAACACGATCACTGAGTGAGTTAGTGCATGGACTAGCGTGTTGATTGACCATTGATACGTAGGTTCATGTCTTGTGTTGGTAGTTAGTGTTGGTCTAGTTTTCTAGATTTTATTGACGTCTTGCATTATGTCTGCACCGCGTAAACGGTTCGGATAGTTCATTGGGAGGGGAGAATCTACTAGTGAGCGTATGGAATTTTTGTTTCTTATGGTTTATATGGTGTAAATGGTGTACCCCTGAGTTCTATCGAACGCATAGTGGGATGACGGATTCTTCTATTTCTCTCCCTTCATGTGCCACTAGAGATGTCTCGAGTGCATTTCACATAGATGGTTTATGTCACGCCCCGATCCCGAAAGGGTCAATCGTCCTCGCTGGATCCTTTATGGAACCGATCATCCTTGCTGGGGCGTGATGTCGTGCGAGCCTGGAGTTGCACTCGCACAAGGCAAGAACGTGCAGTGATAGGAACCCATTTTGAAACACAAGTTAGAAAACACATTCACAGATATTTGAATACAAGTATAGGAAGAAACGTACTTTTTATTGATAATTCAAAGTAATTTATATAGAGTTTACATTTGATGCACCTCTCGGCTACTTGATTTGCATTACAAAAGAAAACTCAAAAGGCAGGGCACGCTCCATCAGATAGTCCACGTCGTTCATACATTACGCCCTTGTATAGATTGAAAGTCCACGCCTCCAAAATAAACTGACTCCAACTATACTTCAAAATAGAGGTGCTCCTAACGCCTCCTCGTCTATCCACTAGCATTGCACCGCTTGAGTGCCTGAAATAGTTGCCCACAACATGGGTCAGTACTCAGTTGTAATGGTGAGCGGGACGAACCCACTCGACTAAATCGATACTAGCTTATTAGGGGCGAGCATGCGTTAAGATGATCTTTCTATAGAGAAGTAAGTGAATTCAATTCATAACAGTTGCATATTTTGATATGAATGAAAATAACATTGAATCCAACAAGTACATCGGTTTCTTACTCAACCGATGCATGCCTTCCCTGCAACGAAACACAAGTATACTTACCATCTGCACAAGACAATAAATTAGCATGTGTTCTATTCTATGCGGTCATTGGTGTAATCGATACCTTAGGGACTTATCCAAGCATTGCGGCGCGCCCTGTCAGCCCGGGTAGCAAGTCCTGCTGAAGGTCCCACAATGCATCACGACTAGCACGATCAAATATTCCCCCCGGGTCGATACGGTTCCAGTGCCCCAGAATACCGTTTTGAGGAAATGCCAAACCTTGTGCATAAGTTGTCCCAGACCATGCAAATGCATGAATAATTCATATATCATATAATGCATGAAATGAAACAGAAGAAGTAAAGCAGCAATATATATACTTATGCAACAGTTCATATTTTCTCAAGCCGAGTTCCGATTTTGGTATCCCGTAGGTCCAAACTCTATCCGAGGCACCAGGCCGCAACCAACAACCAAATTCCTTTATAAAGAAGCTCGTGTTCATAAGGTGTGCAAGCATATAATAAGTTAGTCTATAATCCCATGTTCCTTTCTTAGTGGCTGGTATGCATTGTGGCTAAGGATTTCCTAGGCGTTCAGCCGGGCATCATCGATTGAACATTTGAAACATTAGAGATGTGGACATGAAGAAGTAGGAAAGAAGGGTCCGAACCACTCACTGGTTAAGGAAAAAATGCTGAAACAAGGAGTCCCGCCTAGCGACGATCAAACGTCAGTTACGCGGACCTGCAACAGCACAGCACCGAGTTAGAATCCTTTGCCTATCCTTTCTGCTGAACTCCCCAAGAATCAAAGCTCCAAACGAGAAAGCCAACAGCGAAAACCAAGCAAATCGAAAGCAACACCAAATCAAAATCCCAAAGCGACATCAAGAAAATCAAGTAACAAAGCACGAAAACTATTGGACTTGTTTCAATAGAGGCCTATCCATTGGTTGGAAAGGATCATCGAATTTCATCCGTGGCAAGAGGATACCGAAGATCTAAACTCCAACTAAGACTCAGACAGACTAGCCATAAGCCCAATTACATAGTGCGTATCCCGGTCGGATCGGGATTTGAGGCACTACATAATATACCACTAAGAAAAAGTTTCGTCCCGAAACTTAAGAACAAGTTCTTACCTCCGACTGAATGAACAATGAAGGATACTTCTCCTTCATCTTCGACTCTATCTCCCAAGTTGATTCTCCAATGGAATGGTTCTGCCACAATACGTGAACTAAGGACATCGTACGGTTCCGAAGCATTTTCTCCTTACGATCCAGAATCTGCACGAGCTCTTCTGAGTACGATAAGTCTGTGCGCAGTTCCAATTGTTCAAAGCTAACCACATGGCTCGGATCATGCACATACTTCCGAAGTTAAGAGACATGGAAAACACCATGTACTTTAGCCAAGGCGGGAGGTAGTACAATCCGGTATGCCATAACTGCTACTCGTTCCAGTATTTCAAAGGGGCAACAAACCTGGGACTCAGTTTGCCCTTAACACCGAAATGCATCACCCCACGCATTGGTGTCACTTTCAAGAAGACATGATCCCCGACCATGAACTCCAAAGGTCTACGATGAGCATCGACATAGCTCTTCTGTCGGCTCTGCATAGTACGGAGTCTTTTCCGAATCAAACGAACTTTCTCAACAACCTGCTCCACCAGCTCTGGCCCGAGTACCTGCCGCTCGTCGACTTCGTCCCAACAGATTAAAGATCGACACTTGTGCCCATAGAGTGCTTCGTACGGTGCCATCTGGATGCTCGATTGGTAACTGTTGTTGTACGCGAACTCCGCCAACGAAAGGTGCGTGTCCCAACTAGTCTTCAAATCGATTGCACACAGCCGCAACATATCTTCAAGTATCTGATTTGTCCTCTCTGTCTGTCCATCAGTCTGGGGGTGGTATGCGGTACATAACTTTAGCTTGGTTTCCATAGCAGACTGTAGGCTTGTCCAGAAATGAGATAAGAAATATCTGTCACGGTCAGAGACGATTGAGGCAGGTACTCCGTGTAATCGGACAATTTCGTCAATATAAATCTGTGCTAACCGATCGATGCTCCAAGTAACTTTCATATGGAGGAAGTGGGCAGATTTGGTCAAACGATCAACTATGACCCAAATCGCATCTTGCCCCCGCGGCGTCTTCGGAAATCCCATAATAAAATCCATAGTGATGTTGTCCCATTTCCACTCAGGAATAGCGAGGTTCTGCAACTCCCTGTCGGGCCTCTTATGTTCAGCTTTTACCTATTGACAGGCCATGCACTATGACACAAAGGTCGCAATATCCCATTTTATACCGTGCCACCAGAAGGTTCTGTGCAAGTCCATATACATCTTGGTGCTCCCCGGATGCAAGGAATACTTCGCATAGTGTGCCTCTGTCAAAATTTCCCTTCGGAGTACTGGGTCTCTAGGAACGCATAGTCTTCCTTTCATCTGTAAGGCCCCATCTTCACCTGCCATAAAGTCAGACGTCTTTCCTGCCGAGATCAGTCCACATACCTTCATTACGAACTGATCGTCCGTCTGAGACGATTTGATTCTATCACGTAAACTCGGTTCAAGATGGAGTGGTGCCAGCTGCACTCCTTGATGCCGAACTCGAAACTCGATGCCCATCACCTCTAGCTCCTGAAGTAAATGGTTGTTTATGGATAGCAAGCCCACGTGCTTTCGACTCAAAGCATCAGCAACGACGTTTCCCTTGCCCGGCATATATACGATCGTCAGGTCATAATCCTTTATCAGTTCTAGCCAGCGTCGCTGCCGGAGGTTCAGTTCCCGTTGGGTGAATAGATACTTGAAGCTCTTGTGGTCTGTATAGATTTTGCAAGCAACACCATAAAGATAATGCTGCCACAACTTCAGTGCAAACATAATTGTCGCCAATTCCAAGTCATGTGTAGGGTAGTTTTTCTCGTACGGCTTTAGTTGTCTGGAGGTGCATAATATTACCTTATCCCTTTGCATGAGCACACACCCCAAGCCGAGTCCCGAAGCATCATTGTATATCTGAAACTCTTCTACCCTATCCGGAAGTGCAAGAATTGGAGCTAAAACGAGCCATTGCTTAAGTTCCCGAAAGCTAGCTTCGCAGTCATCACCCCACTTGTATACAATCCCTTTCTGAGTAAGGCGAGTCAAAGGCGAGGCCAATTTAGAAAAATCTTTCACGAACCTACAGTAGTATCCCGCTAGGCCCAGAAAGCTTTGAACTTTACTGGCTGACGTAGGTTGCTTCCAGTCCACCATCGCCTCTATCTTCTTTGGGTCTATGGCGACGCCTTCTGCCGAGACGATATGACCAAGAAATGCCACGATGTTCAACCAGAATTCACACTTGTTGAGCTTTGCGAACAATTGATGCTCTCGTAATGTTTGCAACATGATCTTCAGGTGTTCCTTGTGCTCCGCCTCGTTCTTGGAATAGATTAGTATGTCGTCAATGAACACGACCATAAACTTGTCCACAAACGACCGAAACACGCGGTTTATCAGATCCATAAAAGCTACAGGGGCGTTCGTCAAGCCGAACGATATTACAAGAAATTCATAGTATCCATATCGGGTTCTGAATGCTGATTTAGGGACATCATCAGATTTGATTTTCAACTGGTGATAGCCTAATTTGAGATCAACTTTAGAGAAAACTGTTGCACCTTGCAGTTGATCAAACAGGTCATCTATCCTTGGCAATGGGTACTGGTTCCGCACGGTAGCCTTATTAAGTTCTCGGTAGTCAATGCACAGCCGCATGGATTCGTCCTTTTTCTTCACGAATAGCACCAGAGCTCCCCATGGAGAAACGCTTGGGCGAATGTATCCTCAGTCCAACAGATCTTGCAACTGTACCTTCAGTTCCTTCAGCTCTGCTGGGGCCATTCGATAGGGTGCCTTCGATATCGATTGCGAATCCGAAAAGGTGTCAATAGAGAATTCGATCTCTCGATCAGAAGGCATTCCAGGCAGCTCATCCGGGAACACGTCGAGGAAATCTGCTATGACTTCAGCCTGGGCTGCATCTGCACTTTCCTGCCGGGTGTCTCGAACAGAGGCTAAGTACCCTTCATAGCCCGAATACAACATACGCCTAGCCGAAATTGCTGATATCACCATTACCGTCTTCGGTGGAGCACTGCACGAATAGTAGAAGTCTGCCTCGCCGGGTAGACAAAATATGACTCGCTTCTCCGCGTACTCGATTGTTGCATGGCAAGCACCCAACCAGTCCATTCCAAGAATAATATCATAATCCTTAATGTCTAGCACAATGACAACTAAGGAAAGCTTTCTTCCTCTGATGCAAATATAACCGTCCCTACATATCGCATGGGCGGGCATGTCGACTCCCGAAGGGGTACTTATGCAAAGGTTCATATTTAATAGAGTAGAAGCTAATTTATTCTCAACAATAAAATTACCTGATATGAAACTATGCGTAGCACCTGAATCAAATAAGACTCTAGCGGGCAATTCTCGAAAAAGTAAGGTACCTGTCACAACAGTGTCAGAGACGGATGCCTCATCCCGAGTCAGTGCATAGACTCGGCCTTGAGCACCCTTGCATTGTGGGTTCACTGGTACAGCATTGATGTCATTTGTTGGAGGCCCCTTATTCTAATTCCCGTTGTTCTGATTCGGCTGTGGCCTGACAATTGGCCTGGGGTCTCGACAGTCAAAAGCTTTATGGTCCAAACGACCATATTTGAAGCATCCAACAACTAGGCACCCATTCACCCAATGCCCCAATTTGTCGCACCAATGGGAGTACGGTGCCTGGGGCGGTCCCCTGTGTTCGGATGTGTGCGGACGCTTTGGCGCTCCAGACCCTCTCATTTTTTGAGGCCTCTTGTTGTAATTGGTACGGGGGGTCTGCTCATTGACCTTTTGTGAATTGCGCCCAAAGATCCGTTCGCTATTCAAGGCAGCTTCGTAACATTCCATATAGGTTTGACACTTCTGATTTATAACATCCCTATACAAATCGTCATTCAAACCTTTCTGAAAACGGTAGCACCACGCCTGCTGGTTAGGCAAGAAGTGTCCTGCAAACTTAGCAAGTCTAGCGAACACTGAGTCATAATCATCAACAGACATACTTTCTTGCACCAGATTGCTGAAGTCGTCTTTTTTCTATTAGTGCACGGCCCGTGGGATATATTGTTCAATAAAGGCAGATTTGAACATCTCTCAGGTGATCTTGCAGTTGGGATTGGCATCATAAATTCCTTGCTTGGTGGCTTCCCACCAATTATGCGTCCGTAGTTCCAGTTGCACCGAGGCACAAGCCACTCGTTTGGACCCCTTAATGCCAACCAAGTTGAAGAGTCCCTCCAGCTTTGCAATCCATACCATCACTACGTCCGGTTCTGCTCGCCCGTTGAACGTTGGTGGATGCATTTTGGTGAACTCCGCTGCTCGGCAGGTATTTCTAGCGGGGGGCGGTGTTTCTTCTGACTCGTCTTCTACCGCCACAGCCGACGGCATGACAGGCGTCACTGTGGCTCCTCCGTTGCTGGGTACCAAGGATGCGATCAATTGCATCATGGTATCCATCTGCTTCTGCTGAGCAGTGAACTGCGCCTGAATTTGTGCATGTTGAGTAGCGGCTTGCTGTTGCTGCACCTCCATGAGATTCATAAGCCGCTCTGTCATATCGATTGAACCCGCTCCTCCGGATTCTCCAGAACTTGCCAGATCGCTCTAGATGGGCTGAGCACTACTTGCAACGGCAGTATTTTTCTTAGCCATTGCTACAAAAGAGGGTAGCTTGTCAACACTCCAAAATGATAGATTTTATATCTATGGGCTCATTGTATAGGCGACTCATCTCATGCAGCGGATGTCGAACGCAACTCAATTAAGAGGCGCATCAAACTCCTATATTGTCTTTTGAAATTCCAAGGAAGTGAAGCCGTGCTCTGATACCAATATGTCATGCCCCAATCCCGAAAGGGTCAATCGTCCTCGCTGGATCCTTTACGGAACCGATCGTCCTCGCTGGGGCGTGATGTCGTGCGAGCCTGGAGTTGCGCTCGTATAAGACAAGAATGTACAGTGATAGGAACCCATTTTGAAACACAAGTTAGAAAACACATTCACAGATATTTGAACACAAGTATAGGAAGAAACATGATTTTCATTGATAATTCAGAGTAATTTACATAGAGTTTACATTTGATACGCCTCTCGGCTACTTGATTTGCATTACAAAAAAAAACTCAAAAGGCAGGGCACGCTCCATCAAATAGTCCACGTCGTTCATACATTACGTGTAATGCCCCAGTCCCAAAATACGTAGGACTAGGAATACGTAACAAGCCAACCGTGTAAAACCTCCTTCCTAAAAATCGTATATACCCTTTTTATTTATTAATTATTAATTTAATTGTAGTAATTAGTGGCTAAATAGGAGAAATAGATTTTTAATAATTTTTATTTTAGGTGTTCGGGCACTTAGAGGATTTATGGGACCATCAGAAATTTTTCGGAATTTATTTCATGTAGGAGATCCCTTGAGCAGTTGCTAGCCTAATGGTGTGCATTATTTAATCTATAAATTTTCTTATGAGTATATATATATATATATATATATATAAACAAATATATATATTTAAGAAGAAAAAGGAAAAGAAAAGAAAAAAAAGTATTAATTAACTAATAATAATAAACTAATAATAATATAACTATTATTAATAATAAGCAAACAAAGCAAACCAAATCAAAGCAAAAGTTAGCATTCCAAGCAACTTGCTAATAACAGCCAGCAACTTGCTAAAGTTGCTAATAACAGCCAGCGTCCCCCTTGCTATTTCCTCCAGACCCGACCCCCACGGACCCGCCTCCTCTCTCCTCTCTTCCTATTCCTATTCTATATATATATATATATATATATATATATATATATATATATATATATATATATATATTTATCTTTCATAAAACCCTAACATAAAACCTCCAGACCCTCCCCTTCTCATCTAGACCTAGAGAGAGCCGCCACCGCAGCCAGAGAACTCCGCCAGGCCGTCCAAACCAATCCCGACGACCGCGACCTCGCGCACTGCAGATTCCCACTCGAGGTACCCTTGTTCTGGAGTTGCTTCCCGTCGACTCGCTCAACCAAACGCCGTTCCGTCTTCACCGGTATGCTCACCCCTTAACCCTCTCCCATATCTGTATGATAGCAGACCTCGAACAACGTGTACCCATAGACAAAATAGCGCCCAAGTTGGCGCAAGCAGACCCAATTCTGGGATCGCAGAAAACTGCGGTGACCACCCATGTTGCCGAGTTCGTATCTCCCACCACAGAGATCCGAATTCGAAGATTCTTTTTTATATGCGTAGACCACTTGACCAAGTTTATTTTTTGTTAAATAACCCTAGATTATTAGCTGCTGTGGACAGAATTAAATTCGTCACAAAATCCCGCGAACCCACTTTTTCCAGATTTCCAAAAGTTGGGAAACGGAGCGCGCCCCACCAAACGGGACCGCCCCGCCGTGTACCAAGTATACCGAACAGTGCACGCAGCATAACCGGACACGTAAAAATTCGTGAAAACTGATTCGGACGTGTGTGCACGCCGGAATCAGGCCGTATCCGCGGACACACCCCGTATCGCAACTTTTGTGGAAGTCGCGTGCATTTTCTGCACACACGTCAGATTGCGACGAACTTACGCCACTGGACTCGTGGTAACGCGCTGGTCATGTGACCCAATTTTCACACAATTCTGAGACGGTTGACCAAATCGCCAATTGGCGGGCCCCACAGTTGACTTTTTGGACAAAATTGTGTTCGGCCCATCGGAATCCATATTTGGACATACCGTTGGGTTCGTATTGACATTTAGAGTTGTTTAACCTATAATTTGTCCCATTTAGAGACCTTTACCCTTGGCACATTTTTCGGTGCAAAGTGGCCCACACGTGGACCCCACTTTTATCTGAAATTACCGTTTTGCCCCTGTATCCAAATTGGACGAAAGGAAAGTGCTTTTTAGCTATTTTGCTCATTCCGGAAATGTTGGTGATATTTATTTCAGCATTCGGAGATGTTTGTTCGGAGGCCATTAGTTCCAGGTTCCGTGTCCTTGATATTGGACGCTTACACTTTACAGATTTTTTGTCAGGCAAGTATACCTTGCCATTGTACTGTATTTACATTCTATATGAGGCATGCATGTTTATTTCTGTTTATTTTAGTTCATTTATTTTAACTGCTATATAAATTGTGCGTCCAAGAAAACTTGGGTGCAACGACGGTGTCGTCGTACTATATTTTTATTTATGTATATGCATTGGACCTAGTGTATGAGACTACCCCATCTTCATGAGGCATTTATGTTTCATTGGCCATGACACTATTCTTACACGAGTGTGAGTCACATGTAGGACACGGACTTACGTACTCGGCTGGCCACTGGTACGTATAGGTCGTGCGACGGATAGGGATAACTGTCGTTAGAAACTTTGCATACTAGTAGACCTGGCAGTTATTAGAGGTTTATCGTGTCATGGACATGACATGCTTAGAGCATGGGGTGGAGAGAACAACAAGTACCGCATTTGAGCTCCTTTGTACTTTTTCTATTGTGCGCCCGGATTCTCCGCCGGAGATACGGGTGGTGATGACCACTATATATTATATTATTATCAGGCGGGCCTCCGGCGTTCGAAAGTCGACGTGCCTTTTTAGGCCCCTGGATCTCCAAAAGAGAACTATGCCAAATCCCAGTTTTCAGCCAGATAGCTCACTTGTGGGGAAATGTGTTCTTAACTGCATTCACATAGATGGTTAGGCGACCCCAATGGATGTTTACATTTCAGTACTTTATTGGCATGTTTATATGTATCTTGTTACGTCCCTCTGAGGACCTAGTACCTTTCCAGATATAGATGAGCAGGAGTACCCGCAGGAGTATGGACCTGGACCTGACGCTAGCTATCAGTCTGAGGCGATCTTACCTTCTGATTATATGTGATTCATTGCAGCTGTTTAGAGATTCTAGTTGCTATTCTTTTCGAGACATTTATTCTTATATTAGAGTTTATTCTCTTCTCTCTTTAGTAGTTTATTATAGTCGAATTGCAGTGGATTTGTTTCCATTCGACTATCACACTTTGAGATTTCTATTTGAGACTGCTCATTTGATACTCAGTTATTGATTTCCATTTATCTATTATTTGTGCTGTGGATGAGATATAGATTGCGTGTGACTTGTTGTGACAGTATATTACCACTGTGGATTGGATATTCATGTACAGCGTACGTGTGTATATGGTTTCCATATATTGGAGTTCATATACATACGGCTGGCGTGTTACGTATTCCTAGTCCTACGTATTTTGGGACTGGGGCGTGACATATTTTTAGTGGTGGCCCATGCAGGTCGAGAATATATTATCTCGGTTACGTAACTGTACCGAACAAGACTGCGTATAGGAATAGAGTATAAGGATCTCATCCACGCTTGACTGAAACTCATCCTTCCTATTTAATACTTGCATCCTGTTTGATTCCTGTACTTTTTCTAATCGTTTCGTACATCACCTGCAGAGAGATGGATTTGCAAAATGGATGTACTGCCGCCGATGGCGACACAACTTCTGGAGTCAATGGTCAGACTCAAGGAGGGACCCCAACGATTCCTAGACTTTCGGGGCTAGATGGACAGACTCACACTCCAGTTCCATCTGATCTTCCCGCTTCACCTATTGGGAACCTTCCAGCTTTCCCAGTACCGCAAGATGGCCAAGCGCAGATGTTCCAATTCTTTCAGATGATGATACAGGAACAGAGACAGCAGGCAGCCGAGCAAAGGCAAGAATTTTTGGCAGCACTGGAGAGGATGGCTGCACAGACTACTGTACCAGCCCAAGCACTAGCTCCAGTACCTTGAGCTAGGGTTGGATCAGTAAAGGATTTTATTCAGATGGGTCCAAGGCAATACAAGGGCACTGAGAGCCCGGAGGAGACTACCAACTGGATCACTCACACGCAGAAGCTACTGGAGGCATCGCAGTTACCTACGGACCTATGGATGACGGGTGTACGGACGCTTCTAGAGGGTAATGCTCATCACTGGTGGGAATCCATGGAGCGCCAGTTGGGTACTTACCAGACTTGGGAGCAGTTCTTGGAATGCTTTGAGGGAAAGTACTTCCCGGACACTGTTAGGGATACCTTGTATGATCAATTTCTTTACTTGGAGCAGGGGAACCGAACAGTGGACGAGTATGATGCCGAGTTTAGTCGACTCAATAAATATGGCGCTGCTTTGATACCAGATAACTTGGCCAAGGCTAAGAGGTTTCATCGAGGACTGACCCAGGAGCTACAACATTATACAAGCTCGCAGTCCCGAGTCTCTTATGCTGAACTACTGACAGAAGCCAGGTTGCAAGAAACCATTAGCAGAGAAAAAGGAGGTCAGCTGAGGACACAACAAGGATCAGCAAGGACACAGCAGGGACCAGCCAGGACACAACAGGGAGGACCTATCAGACGTCCCTTGGCACAGCAGCATCAGCAACACCGAGCAGCACCGTACCAGAATCTGGGGAAGCCCTATTGCAGTTATTGTGGGAGGAACGGACATATTTCGAGAGATTGTCGGACTCGCTTAGGTCAGTGTATGAGATGTGGCTCTGGACAGCACCTGGCGAGAGACTGCCAAATACAGCAAACACTTCCACCGCCAGTTCAGAGATTAGCGCTTCCAGCACCAAAGCCAGCACAGCAGATGACTGGACCGGGAGCACCTCGACCCCCAGCAGCAGGAGGATTTCAGAGAGGACCACCGCTACCTACCCAGGAGGAGCAGTATATGAGGGCCGAACATGGACAGCCGCAGAGGAACGGGCGAGCTTTTGCATTGGAGGTAGATGACATGGATCATGAGGTGGATGTCATAGCAGGTATTACCCTTGCTTTTACTTTTCCTGCGATGACATTATTTGAAACGGGAGCTACCCACTCATTCATATCATCTAGTTTTATTGCCAAACACAACATTGCTTCTACACCATTATCTAGTTGTGTTAGAATTCTTACCGGAGGAGGAGTTGTACCAGTTAGCCGAGTTTGTAGATCGGGTCCTATAGTGATACGTGGCAGAGAGATGAATGCCCAACTCTTAGTCCTTCCTATGCCATCTTTTGATATTGTGCTTGGAATGGACTGGCGAAGCAAGTACCACGCTTTCTTCGATTGCTTTGGAGGAAGCATTCTTTTTAAGGTACCAGGCCAGCCTGAACTTGAGTTTGCCCGAGGATCCACAGAAATCCTTGATGGTATGCAACTCGCAATGGACGATGTTGTCTATCATCCCATTATTTCAGAATTTCTAGACGTCTTTCCAGAGGATTTGCCAGGACTACCCCCAGACAGAGACGTAGAGTTTTTAATTGAACTAGCACCCGGAGCAGCACCTATAGCATCGCATATTTATAGACTGGTAAAGAAGGAGATGGACGAGCTGAAGGCACAGTTAAAAGAGCTAGAAGAGAAAGGTTTCATCCGACCGAGTGCATCACCCTGGGGAGCACCAGTATTGTTTGTACCCAAGAAGGATGGGTCAGTGCGTATGTGCATTGACTACAGAGCCTTAAATGCAGTGACAGTGAAGAACAAATATCCATTGCCACGCATTGATGACCTATTTGATCAACTCAGTGGAGCTAAGGTATTCTCGAAGATAGATTTGAGATCGGGATATCACCAGGTGAAGGTACGGAAGCAGGACATTCTGAAGACCGCATTCAGAACAAGATATGGGCACTACGAGTTTTTGGTCATGCCATTTGGATTGACCAATGCTCCAGCGATCTTCATGGACTTGATGAATCGAGTCTTCCACCAGTACTTGGACCAGTTCGTGGTCGTCTTCATAGATGATATACTTGTCTATTCGAAGAGCCACGAGGAGCACGAGGAGCATCTGCGGATTATTCTAGAGACTTTGAGGAGAGAGCAGTTATATGCTAAGCTCAACAAATATGAGTTCTTCTTGGACAAAGTTTTATTTCTTGGGCATGTTGTTACAGGAGATGGTATTTCTGTTGATCCAGAGAAGATCTCAGCAGTTGAGACATGGCCTGTTCCTAAATCAGCAACAGAGGTGAGGAGTTTCCTTGGACTTGTGGGATATTACCGACGGTTCGTGGAAAACTTCTCAAGGATAGTGGCACCTATGACTCGTTTGACTTGTAAGGATCAAGAATTTATATGGACCGACGAGTGTCAAGCCGCCTTTGAAGAGTTGAAGAAGCGACTGACTACAGCACCAGTATTGGCGATTCCGTCAGGATCAGGAGGTTATGTGATCTACATTGACGCATCAGGGAAAGGCTTGGGATGCGTATTGATGCAGCATGGCAAGGTGATTGCATATGCATCTAGGCAGTTACGAGTACATGAGAAGAATTATCCGACTCATGACTTGGAACTTGCAGCCGTTGTATTTGCTCTGAAGCTATGGAGACATTACTTATATGGGGAACGAGTGGAGATCTATACAGACCACAAAAGCCACAAGTACGTCTTCACGCAGAAGGAGTTAAATATGAGGCAACGTCGATGGCTCGAGTTGATGAAAGATTTCGAGATAGAGCTACATTATCATCAAGGCAAGGCTAACGTGGTAGCAGACACGTTAAGCCGGAAGCCAGCAGCTTACTTCTTGACAGCACAGAGGGAACTATTGGAGGACTTATAAGAGCTTGGCATTGAAGTGATATTACCCGGAGCAGATGGGACACTAGCCAACTTGCAAGTACAATCATCATTGGTAGAGAGGATCAAGGCAGCTTTGCCTACAGACGCCAGATTCAGGAGACTGAAGGAAAGGACAGAGGCCGGAGAGCAGACTGGATTGCACATTCATGAGGATGGGACTTTACGATGTGGTGATCGTCTTTATGTTCCAAATGGAGAGATTCGACAGGAGCTGATGGCAGAGGCTCATAGTTCAAATTATTCTATTCATTCTGGAGGCACCAAGATGTATCGTGACTTACGACAACACTTTTGGTGGCATGGAATGAAGAGAGAGATAGCTCGCTTTGTAGCTAAATGTCTGGTATGTCAACAAGTGAAGGCGGAGCACCAGAGGACAGCAGGCTTATTGCAACCACTTCCGATTCCAGAGTGGAAGTGGGAGCACATCACTATGGACTTCGTCACGGGTTTTCCAAGAGTCCAAGTGGGAGAGATGCAGTGTGGGTAATAGTGGACCGACTCACCAAGTCAGCCCATTTTATACCTTTTAGAGTGGATCAGTCTACGGAAGCTTTAGCTGACTTATATATGAGGCAGATCGTGAGATTGCACGGGATACCAGTCAGCATTGTATTGGACAGAGATTCGCGCTTTACATCGCACTTTTGGAGGAGCATGCAAGAGAGTCTTGGAACTCGTCTAAAGTTCAGTACATCTTACCACCCGCAGACAGATGGACAGTCGGAGCGTACTATTCAGACCTTGGAGGATATGTTGAGGGCTTGCATATTAGACTTCGGAGGATCATGGAAGGACCACCTACATCTTATAGAGTTTTCTTACAACAATAGCTATCAAGCGAGTATTCAGATGGCTCCGTTTGAAGCATTGTATGGAAGAAAATATAGGTCTCCTGTGTGTTGGAGTGACGTGGGAGAACGTCAGATTCTGGGACCAGAGTTGGTGGTCAACACCGTAGAGACAGTCAAGAAGATTCAGGGACACTTGCGAGCAGCGCAAGACAGACAGAAGCAGTGGGCAGACCTTCATCGTCGTCCCTTGGAGTTCAAAGAGGGCGATCACGTCTTCTTGAGGATATCACCGACCAGAGGCACCATCCGATTCGGAGGGCGCGTTAAGTTGAGTCCAAGGTATATTGGACCATTTGACGTGCTCTAGAGAGTTTGAGAGGTGGCATATCGACTTGCGCTACCACCTTCACTTAAGGGAGTACATGACGTATTCTATGTGTCGCAGCTCAGGCGATATGTGGCAGACAGCAGTCATGTTCTCGACCATTCAGAGATCACTATTGGGCCGAGCTTGTCTTACCAAGAGCAACCCGTGGGAATCCTTGATCGTCGAGAGAAAGTGTTGAGGAACCAGTCTATTCCCTTGGTTCGCGTAGCATGGAGGCATGGTGCGCCGGGAGAATCAACTTGGGAGCGCGAGGACGACATGCGCAAGCATTTTCTGAACCTATTCGCAGACCAAGGTATGAATTTACATTGTTAATTTATATCTCATACCATCCTTGCTTTCTACCGTGGCTTAATTTTAATTTTGAGGACGAAATTTTTATAAGTTGGGTAGAATGTAAAACCCCCTTCCTAAAAATCGTATATACCCTTTTTATTTATTAATTATTAATTTAATTGTAGTAATTAGTGGCTAAATAGAAGAAATAGATTTTTAATAATTTTTATTTTAGGTGTTCGGGCACTTAGAGGATTTATGGGGCCATCAAAAAATTTTCGGAATTTATTTCATGTAGGAGACCCCTTGAGTAGTTGCTAGCCTAATGGTGTGCATTATTTAATCTATAAATTTTCTTATGAGTATATATATATATATAAACAAATATATATATGTATATATATATATATATTTAAGAAGAAAAAGGAAAAGAAAAGAAAGTATTAATTAACTAATAATAATAAACTAATAATAATATAACTATTACTAATAACAAGCAAACAAAGCAAACCAAATCAAAGCAAAAGTTAGCATTCCAAGCAACTTGCTAATAACAGCCAGCAACTTGCTAAAGTTGCTAATAACAGCCAGCGCCCCCCTTGCTATTTCCTCCAGACCCGACCCCCACGGACCCGCCTCATATCTCCTCTCTTCCTATTCCTATTCTATATATATATATATATATATATATATATATATATATATATATATATATATATATATATATATATATATATTTATCTTTCATAAAACCCTAACCTAAAACCTCCAGACCCTCCCCTTCTCATCTAGACCTAGAGAGAGCTGCCACCGCAGCCAGAGAACCCTGCCAGGCCGTCCAAACCAATCCCGACGACCGCGACCTCGCGCACTGCAGACTCCCACTCGAGGTACCCTTGTTCCGGAGTTGCTTTCCGTCGACTCGCTCAACCAAACGCCGTTCCGTCTTCACCGGTATGCTCACCCCTTAACCCTCTCCCATATCTGTATGATAGCAGACCTCGAACAACGTGTACCCATATGCGAAAATAGCGCCCAAGTTAGCGCAAGCAGACCCAATTCTGGGATCGCAGAAAACTACGGTGACCACCCATGTTGCCGAGTTCGTATCTCCCACCACAGAGATCCGAATTCGATGATTCTTTTTTATATGCGTAGACCACTTGACCTAGTTTATTTTCTGTTAAATAACCCTAGATTATTAGCTGCTGTGGACAGAATTAAATTCGTCACAAATCCCCGCGAACCCACTTTTTCCAGATTTTCAAAAGTTAGAAAACGGAGCGCGCCCCGCCAAACGGGACCGCCCTGCCGTGTACCAAGTATACCGAACCGTGCACGCAGCGTAACCGGACATGTAAAAATTTGTGAAAACTGATTCGGACGCGTGTGCGCGCCGGAATCAGGCCGTATCCGCGGACACACCCCGTATCGCAACTTTTGTAGAAGTCGCGTGCATTTTCTGCACGCATGTCAGATTGCGACGAAACTTGTGCCACTGGACTCGTGGTAACGTGCTGGTCCTGTGACCCAATTTTCACGCAATTCTGAGACGGTTGACCAAATCGCCAATTGGCGGGCCCCACAGTTGACTTTTTGGACAAAATTGTGTTCGGCCCATCGGAATCCACATTTGGACATACCGTTGGGTTCGTATTGACATTTAGAGTTGTTTGACCTATAATTTGTCCCATTTAGAGACCTTTACCCTTGGCATATTTTTCGGTACAAAATGGGCTACACGTGGACCCCACTTTTATCCGAAATTACCGTTTTGCCCCTGTGTCCAAATTGGACGAAAGGGAAGTACTTTTTAGCTATTTTGCTCATTCCGGAAATGTTGGTAATATTTATTTCAGCATCCGGAGATGTTTGTTCGGAGGCCATTAGTTCCAGGTTCCGTGTCCTTGACATTGGACGCTTACACTTTACAGATTTCTTGCCAGGCAAGTATACCTTGCCATTGTACTGTATTTACATTCCATATGAGGCATGCATGTTTATTTCTGTTTATTTTAGTTCATTTATTTTAACTGCTATATAAATTGCGCGTCCAAGGAAACTTGGGTGCAACGACGGTGTCGTCGTACTATATTTTTATTTATGTATATGCATTGGACCTACTGTATGAGACTACCCCATCTTCATGAGGCATTTATGTTTCATTGGCCATGACACTATTCTTACACGAGTGTGAGTCACATGTAGGACACGGACTTGCGTACTCGGCTGGCCACTGGTACGTATAGGTCGTGCGACGGATAGGGATAACTGCCGATAGAAACTTTGCATGCTAGTAGACCTGGCAGTTATTAGAGGTTTATCGTGTCATGGGCATGACATGCTTAGAGCATGGGGTGGGGAGAACAACAAGTACCGTATTTGAGCTCCTTTGCACTTTTTCTATTGTGCGCCCGGATTCTCCGCCGGAGATACGGGTGGTGATGACCACTATATATTATATTATTATCAGGCGGGCCTCCGGCGTTCGAAAGTTGACGTACCTTTTTAGGCCCCTGGATCTCCAAAAGAGAACTATGCCAAATCCCAGTTTTCAGCCAGATAGCTCACTTGTGGGGAAAGGTGTTCTTAACTGCATTCACATAGATGGTTAGGCGACCCCAATAGATGTTTACATTTCAGTACTTTATTGGCATGTTTATATGTATCTTGTTACGTCTCTCTGAGGACCTGGTACCTTTCCAGATATAGATGAGCAGGAGTACCCGCAGGAGTATGGACCTGGACCTGAAGCTAGCTATCAGTCTGAGGCGATCTTACCTTCTGATTATATGTGATCATTGTAGCTGTTTAGAGATTCTAGTTGCTATTCTTTTCGAGACATTTATTCTTATATTAGAGTTTATTCTCTTCTCTCTTTAGTAGTTTATTATAGTCAAATTACAGTGGATTTGTTTCCATCTGACTATCACACTTTGAGATTTCTATTTGAGACTGCTCATTTGATACTCAGTTATTGATTTCCATTTATCTATTATTTGTGCTGTGGATGAGATATAGATTGCGTGTGACTTATTGTGACAGTATATTACCACTGTGGATTGGATATTCATGTACAGCATACGTGTGTATATGGTTTCCATATATTGGAGTTCGTATACATACGGCTGGCGTGTTACGTATTTCTAGTCCTACGTATTTTGGGACTGGGGCGTGACAAGCCGTATGTATATGAACTCCAATATATGGAAAACATACACACACGTACGCTGTACATGAATATCAAATCCACCAGTGGTAATATACTGTCAACAAGTCACACGTAATTTATATCGCATCCACAGCACAAATAAATAAATAGGAAATAAATAACTGAATCTCAAAGATGAAGTATCAAAGTATGATAGTCGGATGGAAACAAATTCACTGCAAATCGACTATACTAAAACTACTAAAAGAGAGAAGAGATCAACTCTAATATAAGATAAATGTCTATAAAAGAAATAGCAACTAGAATATCCATCAACTGCGATGGATCAAAGATACTCTGAAGATAAGACCTCCCCAGTCTGGAATGAAGCGTCAGGTCCGGGTCCGTACTCCTGTGGATACTCCTGCCCGTCTATATTTGGAAAGGTACCAGGTCCTCAGAGGGACATAACAAGATACATATAAACATGCCAATAAAGTACTGAAAATAAACATCCAATGGGTCGCCTAACCATCTAGTGAATGCAGTTTGAGAACAACTTTCCAACAAGTGGGCTATCTGGCCAAAAGTGGGATTGGCATGATTCTCTTGGAGATTCAGGGGCCTACAAAGCATGTCGTCTTTTGAACGCCAGAGGCCACCAGTAATATATAGGGGTCATCACCGCCGCGTATCTTCGACGGAGCGTACGAGTTACAGAAAAAGAAAAGTACAAAGGAGCCCAAACGCCTTACTTGTTGTTCTTCCTACCCCGTGCTCTAAGCATGTCACATCCATGACACGATGAAACCTCTAAATAACTGCCAGGTCCTCTAGCATGCAATTTCTATCAGCAGTTATCCCTATCCGTCGTACGACCTATACGTACCAATGGCCAGCCGTATGCACAAGTCCATGTCCTACATGAGACTCACACTCGTGTAATAACAATGTCATGGCCAATGAAAAATAAGAATGCCTCATGATAATCGGGTAGTCTCATAAACTAGGTTCACATGCATATATATAATAAAAACAGAATACGACGTCATCGTCGTTGCACCCAAGTTATTCTTGGATGCGCAGTTTATATAGCAGTTTAAAATATATGAACTAAATAAGCAGAAATAAGATGCATGCAACATATGGAATATAAATCACAGTACAATGACAAGGTATACTTGCCTGGCAAGCAATCTGTATAGTGTAAGCGTCCAGATGTCAGGTACACAGGATCAGAAACTAAGACCTTCGAATAAACGTCTCCGGATGCTGAAATAGACATCACCAACGTTTCCGGAATCAGCGAGATAACTAAAAAATACTACCCTTTCGTCCAATTTGGACATAGGGGCAAAACGGTAATTTTGGATCAAAGCGGGTCCATATGTGGCCCACTTTGCACCAAAAAGCGTGCCAAGGGTAAAGATCTCTAAATGAGATAAATTATAGGTCACAAAAATTCTAAACGTCAATACGAACTCAACGGTATGTCCAATTTTGGATTCCGGTGAGCTGAACACAAATTCGCCCAAAAAGTCAACTGTGGGGCCCGCAAATAGGTGGCTTGGTCAACTGTCTCAAAATTGGGTAAAACTTGGGTCACAAGACCAGCATGATACCACGAATCCAATGGCACAAGTTTTGTCGTATTCTGACGAGCGTACACTAAATGGTGCGATATTTTGCAAAAGTCGTGATACGGGGTCTTTTTACGGATACGGGTTGATTTCGACGCTCACACACGTCGAAATCAGTTTCCATGAAAGCTCACACGTCTGGACATACCATACGCGTCTTTTGGTACAATTGGTACGCAACGGGGCGGTCCCGTTTGGCGGGGCGCGCTCTGTATCGCCAATTTTGAAGTTCCGAAAATAAGTTTTTCATAATTTTTAACCCAGTTTAATTCTGCATATAATACCAAATAATTTAATCTAAATAACAGGAAATAATCTCGGTTACATGGTCTTCATATAGCAAAAAGAATTTTTAAGTTTGGATCTCTGTGGTGGGAGATATGAGTCCTTAAACATGGGTCATCGCAACAATTTTCTGAAGTTAAAAGTTGTGGTTTTTCTCCAACTTGGTCTCGATTTTTACCTAGGGTTTAGCGTTGTTCAATGGAAACTAATATACAGAGTTGGAAGAGGGATAGGTCATGAACATACCGGTGAAGACGAATCGGAATTCAGTCGCGAGATGGAACGAGAATCAGCGCTAGAAGTTGGGGTCGTCGTAGTCAGATTTCTGTGCGGTGCTCGCGGTTGTGCGGACGCGACGCGGCGGGTCTGGCCGTTTCCAGTGGTCGGGGCGGTTGCTCCGGCTGTGGGCGGAAGTCGAGGTCGGCACAGGGTTGGTTGATGGTAGGTTTAGGGTTTTACAATATAAAAAATATATATATATATATATATATATATATATATATGAAGAGTAGAGGGAACGGGGGGTTTCCGCGGGGGTCGGAGTACAGCGGGTTGGGGGGTTTAGGCTTAGGCGGTTTAGTTTTAGTTTAGAGATTTTCTTTTTTTTTCTTTTCAATTACTTATATATATATATATATATATATATATATATATATATATATATATATATATATATATATATATATATATATATATATATATATATATATATATATATATATATATTATTAACACATCTGAAAAATCCGTCGTCCTTCTATAAGTCGTCCTCAAATAAAATAAAATAAAATAATAGTTTTGCTCCATAAATTCTAAATGCATATTTACCTAATAATTAAATTCAATAAATTATAATTATTAATTTACTAGGAATTAATGAAATTAGTTTAAGTGATTAATTAAATACTTATAATATATTTTTAAAAATTAGGGATTTTATATTCTACCCAACTTATAAAAATTTCGTCCTCGAAATTAAAACTAGGTCACGATAGAAAGTCAAGGATGGTATAAGGTAGAATTGAACAAAATAAATTCATACCTTGATCTACGAATAGATACGGAAAACATTTGCGCATGTCGTCCTCACGCTCCCAAGTGGATTCTCCTGGCGCGCCATGCTTCCATGCCACGCGGACTAAGGGAATAGACTGGTTTCTCAATACTTTCTCTCGACGATCAAGGATCCCCACGGGTTGCTCTTAGTATGACAAGCTCGGCCCAATGGTGATCTCAGAGTGGTCGAGAACATGACTGTTGTCTGCCATATATCGCCTAAGTTGCGACACGTGAAATACATCATGTACTCCCTCAAGTGAAGGTGGTAGCGCAAGTCGATACGCCACTTCTCCCACTCTCTCTAGCACGTCAAATGGTCCAATATACCTTGGGCTCAACTTGCCACGCCCTCCGAATCGAATGGTGCCTCTAGTAGGTGATATCCTCAAGAAAACATGATCGCCCTCTTTAAACTCCAAGGGACGACGATGAAGGTATGCCCACTGCTTCTGCCTGTCTTGCGCTGCTCGCAAGTGCCCTTCTATCTTCTTCACTGTCTCAACAGTGTTGACTACCAACTCTGGTCCCAGAATCTGACGTTCTCCCACGTCACTCCAACACACGGGAGACCTACACTTTCTTCCATACAATGCTTCAAACAGAGCCATCTGGATGCTCGCTTGATAGCTATTGTTATAAGAAAACTCCACAAGATGTAGGTGGTCCTCCCATGATCCTCCAAAGTCTAATATACAAGCCCTCAACATATCCTCCAGTGTCTGAATAGTACTCTCGGACTGCCCATCTGTCTGCGGGTGATAAGATGTACTGAACTTCAGACAAGTCCCAAGACTCTCTTGCATGCTTCTCCAAAAGTGTGATATAAAACGTGAATCCATGTCTGACACAATGCTGACCGGAATACCGTGCAACCTCACGATTTGTCTCATGTATAAGTCAGCCAAAGCTTCTATAGACTGGCCAACTCTAAAAGGCAAGAAATGGGCTGACTTGGTGAGTCGATCCACTATTACCCATACTGCATCTCTCCCACTTTGACTCTTTGGAAAACCCGTGATAAAATCCATAGTGATGTGCTCCCACTTCCACTCAGGAATCGAAAGTGGTTGCAGTAACCCTGCTGTTCTCTGATACTCCGCTTTTACCTGGTGATATACTAAATATTTGGCTACAAAGCGAGCTATCTCTCTTTTCATCCCATGCCACCAAAAGTGCTGTCATAAGTCACGGTACATCTTGGTGCCTCCAGGATAAATAGAATACATCAAACTATGAGCTTCTGCCATCAGCTCCTGTCGAATATCTCTATTGGAAACATATAGATGATCACCACATCATAATGTTCCGTTATCATGAATACGCAATCCCGTCTGCTCTCCGGCCTTTGTCCTTTCTTTTAATCTTCTGAATATGGCGTCCGTAGGCAAGACTGCCTTGATCCTCTCTACTAGTGATGACTATACTTGCAAGTTGGCTAATGTCCCATCTGTTCCGGGTAATATCACTTCTATGCCAAGCTCTTATAAGTCCTCCAATAATTCCCTCTGTGTCGTCAAGAAGTAAGCTGCTGGTTTCCGGCTTAACGCGTCTGCTACAACGTTAGCCTTGCCTGGGTGATAATGTAGCTCTATCTCAAAATCCTTCATCAACTCAAGCCATTGATGTTGTCTCATATTTAACTCATTCTGCGTGAAGACATACTTAAGGCTTTTATGGTCTGTATAGATCTCCACTCGTTCCCCATATAAGTAATATCTCAATAGCTTCAGAGCAAAAATAACGGCTGCAAGCTCCAAGTCATGAGTTGGATAATTCTTCTCATGCACTCGTAACTGCCTAGATACATATGCAATCACCTTGCCATGATGCATCAACACGCATCCCAAGCCTTTCCCTGATGTGTCATTGTAAATCACATAACCTCCTAATCCTGATGGAATAGTCAATACTGGTGCTGTGGTCAGTCGCTTCTTCAACTCCTCAAAAGCAGCTTGACACTCGTCGGTCCATACGAACTCTTGATCCTTGCATGTCAACCGAGTCATAGGTGCTGCTATCCTTGAGAAGTTCTCCACGAACCGTCGGTAATATCCTGTAAGTCCAAGGAAACTTCTCACCTGTGATGCTGATTTAGGAACGGGCCATGTCTCGACTGCCAAAATTTTCTCTGGATCAACAGAAATACCATCTCCCGTAACGACATGCCCAAGAAATGAGACTCTGTCCAAGAATAACTCACATTTACTGAGCTTCGCATATAACTGCTCTCTCCTCAAGGTTACTAGGACGATCCGCAGGTGCTTCTCGTGCTCCTCGTGGCTCTTCGAATAGACAAGTATGTCATCTATGAAGACGACCATGAACTGGTCCAAATACTGATGGAATACTCGATTCATTAAGTCCATAAAGATAGCTGGAGCATTGGTCAACCCAAATGGCATGACCAGAAACTCGTAGTGTCCATATCTTGTCCTGAATGCGGTCTTCGGGATGTCCTGCTTCCGTACCTTCACCTGATGATATCCCGATCTCAAGTCTATCTTCGAGAACACCTTGGCTCTACTAAGCTGATCAAATAAGTCATCAATGCATGGCAATAGGTATTTATTCTTCACAGTCACTGCATTTAAGGCTCTGTAGTCAATGCACATACGCACTGACCCATCCTTCTTTGGTACAAACAACACTGGTGCTCCCCAGGGTGATGCACTTGGTCGGATGAAACCTTTCTCCTCTAATTCTTTCAACTGTACCTTCAGCTCATCCATCTCCTTCTTTGCCAATCTATAAACATGCGACGCTATGGGTGCGACTCCCGGTGTCAATTCAATTGAGAATTTTACGTCTCTGTCTGGTGGTAGTCCTGGCAATTCCTCTGGAAAGACGTCTTGAAACTCTGAAATAATGGGGTGATAAATAACGTCGTCCATTGCAAGCTGCACACCATCAAGGGCTTCTGTGGATCCTCGTGCAAACTCGAGTTCCAGCTGGCCTGGTACCTTAAAAAGAATGCTTCCTCCAAACAGTCGAAGAAAGCGTGGTACTTGCTTAGCCAGTCCATTCCAAGCACAATATCAAAAGTTGGCATAGGAAGGACTAAGAGTCGGGCATTCATCTCTCTGCCACGAATCACTACGGGACACGATCTACAAATTCGACTAACAGGTACAACTCTCCCTCCAGTGAGAATTCTAACACAACTAGGTAAAGGTGTAGTGGCAATATTGTATTTGGCAATAAAACTAGAAGGTATGAATGAGTGGGTGGCTCCCGTATCAAATAATGTCACAGCAGGAAAAGTAAAAGCAAGAGTAATACCTGCTATAACATCAATCTCCTGTTCCATGTCATCCACTTCTAGTGCAAAATCTTGCCCATTCCTCTGTGGTAGTCCATGACTGGCCCTCGTGAACTGATCCTCCTGAGTAGGTAGCGGTGGTCCTCGCTGAAATCCTCCGGCTGCTGGGGGTCGAGGTGCTCCTGGTCTAGTCATCTGCTGAACTGGCTTCGGTGCTGGAAGTGCTAGCCTCTGTATTGGCGGTGGAAGCGCCAATGTCTGCTGTATTGGACAGTCTCTCACCATATATTGTCCGGAACCACACCTCATACATTGTCCTAAGCGGTTCCGACAGTCTCTCATAATATGTCCGTGTCTCCCACAATAATTACATTGGGGCTTCTTCGGAATCTGGTACGGTCCTGCTCTGTGCTGTTGCTGTTGCTGTGCCAAAGGACGTCTGATAGGCCCGCCTTGCTGTGTCCTTGCTGTGTCCTTGCTGGTCCTTGATGTGTCTTTAGTTGACCTCACTTTCCCTTGCTGATGGACTCTTGAAATCTTGCTTCTGTCAATAATTCGGCATAAGAGATCCGGGACTGTGAGCTAGTGTAATGTTAGAGCTCCTGAGTCAGCCCACGGTGGAATACCTTAGCCTTCTCTAAGTTATTTAGTATCAGGGCAGCGCCATATATACTAAGGCGACTAAACTCTGCATCATACTCGTCAACTGTCTTGTTCCTCTGCTCCAGATGAAGGAACTGATCATACAATACATCCCTTACAGTGTCTGGGAAGTACTTTCTCTCAAAGCACTCCAAGAATTGTTCCCAAGTTTGATACGTACCCAACTGGCGCTCCATTGATTCCCACCAGTGATGAGCGTTACCATCTAGCAGTGTCCTTACGCCTGTCATCTATAGATCTGTAGGTAGCTGCGATGCTTCTAATAACTTCTAAGTATGGGTAATCCAGTTTGTAGTCTCCTCTGGGCTCTCAGTGCCTTTGTACGGCTTAGGACCCATCTGTACAAAGTCCTTGACTGAACCAACTCTAGCTCGCGGTACTGGAACTAGTGTCTGAGCTGGTACAGTTGTCTGTGTAGCCATTCTCTCAAGTGCTGCCAGAAATTCTTGCCTCTGCTCTGCCGCTTGCTGCCTCTGCTCTACTGCTAGTGTGGCCGCCTGCTGTCTCTGTTCCTGCATCATCATTTGGAAGAATTGGAACAGCTGTATCTGGCCATCATATGGTGCTGATGAAGCCGAAAAAGTCCCATTAGGTGAAGCGGAAGGACTGGATGGAACTGGATTGTAAGTCTGTCCATCCGTCCCCGGAAGTCTAGGAATCGTCGAGGTCTCTCCTCGAGTTTGACTATTGACTCCTGAAGGTGTGTCGCCATCGACGACAGTACATCCACTACGCATATCCATCTCTCTGCAGGTGGTGGACGAAACGATTAGAAGAAGTACATGAATCAAACAGGATGCAAGCATTTAAAATAGGATAGTTGAAAGGGAAGATGAGTTTTAGTCAAGCGTGGATGAGATCCTATATCTATTCCTATACGCAGGCTTGTTCGGTATAGTAACGTAACCGAGACAATATATTCTCGACCTGCATGGGCCACCACAAAAATATGTCACGCCCCAGTCCCAAAATACGTAGGACTAGGAATACGTAACACGCCAGCCGTATGTATACGAACTCCAATATATGGAAACCATACACACACGTACGCTGTACATGAATATCAAATCCACCAGTGGTAATATACTGTCAACAAGTCACACACAATCTATATCTCATCCACAGCACAAATAAATAAATAGGAAATAAATAACTGAATCTCAAAGATGAAGTATCAAAGTATGATAGTCGGATGGAAACAAATCCACTGCAAATCGACTATACTAAAACTACTAAAAGAGAGAAGAGATCAACTCTAATATAAGATAAATGTCTATAAAAGAAATAGCAACTAGAATATCCATCAACTGCGATGGATCAAAGATACTCTGAAGATAAGACCTCCCCAATCTGGAATGAAGCGTCAGGTCCGGGTCCGTACTCCTGTGGATACTCTTGCCCGTCTATATCTGAAAAGGTACCAGGTCCTCAGAGGGACATAACAAGATACATATAAATATGCCAATAAAGTACTGAAAATAAACATCCAATGGGTCGCCTAACCATCTAGTGAATGCAGTTTGAAAACAACTTTCCAACAAGTGGACTATCTGGCCAAAAGTGCGATTTGCATGATTCTCTTGGAGATTCAGGGGCCTACAAAGCATGTCGTCTTTTGAACGCCAGAGGCCGCCAGTAATATATAGGGGTCATCACTGCCGCGTATCTCCGGCGGAGCGTACGGGTTACAGAAAAAGGAAAGTGCAAAGGAGCTCAAACGCCTTACTTGTTGTTCTCCCCACCCCGTGCTCTAAGCATGTCACATCCATGACACGATGAAACCTCTAAATAACTGCTAAGTCCTCTAGCATGCAATTTCTATCAGCAGTTATCCCTATCCGTCGTACGACCTATACGTACCAGTGGCCAGCAGTATACGCAAGTCCGTGTCCTACATGAGACTCACACTCGTGTAATAACAGTATCATGGCGAATGAAACATAAGAATGCCTCATGATAATGGGATAGTCTCATAAACTAGGTTCACATGCATATATATAATAAAAATAGAATACGACGTCACCGTCGTTGCACCCAAGTTATTCTTGGACGCGCAATTTATATAGCAGTTTAAAATATATAAACTAAATAAGCAGAAATAAGATGCATGCAACATATGGAATATAAATCATAGTACAATGGCAAGGTATACTTGTCTGGCAAGCAATCTGTATAGTGTAAGCATCCAGATGTCAGGTACACAGGATCAGAAACTAAGGCCTCCGAATAAACGTCTCCGGATGCTGAAATAGACATCACCAACATTTTCGGAATCAGCGAGATAGCTAAAAAATACTACCCTTTCGTCCAATTTGGACACAGGGGCAAAACGGTAATTTCGGATCAAAGTGGGGTCTACATGTGGCCCACTTTGCACCGAAAAGCATGCCAAGGGTAAAGATCTCTAAATGAGATAAATTATAGGTCAAAAAAAGTGTAAACGTCAATACGAACTCAACGGTATGTCCAATTTTGGATTCCGGTGAGCCGAACACAAATTCACCCAAAAAGTCAATCGTGTGGCCCGCAAATAGGCGACTTGGTCAACTGTCTCAGAATTGCGTGAAACTTGGGTTATAGGACCAGCATGATACCACGAATCCAATGGCGCAAGTTTTGTCGTATTCTGACGAGAGTACACTAAATGGTGCGGTGTTTTGCAAAAATCGCGATATAGGGTTTTTCACGGATACGGGTTGATTTTGACGTGCACACACGTCCAAATCAGTTTTCGTGAAAGCCCACACGTTTGGACATACCATACGCGCCTTTCGGTACAATTGGTAATCGACGGGGCGGTCCCGTTTGGCAAGGCATGCTCCGTAATCGCAAATTTTGAAGTTCCAAAAATAAGTTTTTTATAATTTTTAACCCAGTTTAATTCTGCATATAATACCAAATAATTTAATCTAAATAACATGAAATAATCTCGGTTACATGGTCTTTACATAGCAAAAAGAAATTTTAAGTTTGGATCTCTGTGGTGGGAGATATGAGTCTTAAACATGGGTCATCACAATAATTTTCTGAAGTTAAAAGTTATGGTTTTTCTCCAACTTGGTCTCGATTTTTACCTAGGGTTTAGCGCTGTTCAATGGAAACTAATATACATAGTTGGAAGAGGGATAGGTCATGAACATACCGGTGAAGACGAATCAGAATTCGGTCGCGAGATGGAACGGGAATCAGCGCTAGAAGTTGGGGTCGTCGCAGTCAGATTTCTGTACGGCGCTCGAGGTTGTGCGGACGCGACGCGACGGGTCTGACCATTTTCGGTGGTCGGGGCGGTTGCTCCGGTGGTGGGCGGAAGTCGAGGTCGGCGCAGGGTTGGTGGATGGTAGGTTCAGTGTTAGGGTTTTACAATGTAAAATATATATATATATATATATATATATATATATATATATATATATATATATATATATATATAGGAAAAGTAGAGGGAACGGGGGGTTTCCGCGGGGGTCGGGGTACAGCGGGTTGGGGGGTTTAGGCTTAGGCGGTTTAGTTTTAGTTTAGAGATTTTTTTTTCTTTTTTTTTCAATTACTTATATATATATATATATATATATAATTCTAGAAAATTTTATTAGCACATCTAAAAAATCTGTCGTCCTTCTACAAGTCATCCTCAAATAAATCAAAATAAAATAATAGTTTTGCTCCATAAATTCTAAATGCATATTTACCTAATAATTAAATTCAATAAATTATAATTATTAATTTACTAGGAATTAATGAAATTAGTTTAAGTGATTAATTAAATACTTATAATATATTTTTTAAAATTAGGGGTTTTACATTACGCCCTTGTATAGATTGAAAGTACACGTCTCCAAAATGAACTGACTCCAACTATACTTCAAAATAGAGGTGCTCATAACGCCTCCTCGTCTATCCACTAGCGTTGCACCGCTTGAGTGCCTGAAATAGTTGCCCACAACGTGGGTCAGTACTCAGTTGTACTGGTGAGCGGGACGAACCCACTCGACTAAATCGACACTAGCTTATTAGGGGAGAGCATGCATTAAGATGATCTTTCTATAGAGAAGTAAGTGAATTCAATACATATCAGTTGCATGTTTTGATAGGAATGAAAATAACACTGAATCCAACAAGTACACGGTTGCTTACTCAACCGATGCACGCCTTTCCTGCAATAAAACACAAGTATACTTACCATCTGCATAAGACAATAAATTAGCATGTGTTCTATTCTATGCGATCATTGGTGTGATCGACACCTTAGGGACTTATCCAAGCATTGCGGCGCGCCCTGTCAGCCCGGGTAGCAAGCCCTGCTAAAGGTCCCGCAATGCATCGCGACTAGCACGATCAAATATTCTCCCCGGGTCGATACGATTCCAGTGCCCCAGAATACCGTTTCGAGAAAATGCCAAACCTTGTGCACAAGTTGTCCCAGACCATGCAAATGCATGAACAATTCATATATCATACAATGCATGAAATAAAACAGAAGAAGTAAAGTAGCAATATATATACTTATGCAACAGTTCATATTTTCTCAAGCCGAGTTTCGATTTTGGTATCCCTTAGGTCCAAACTCTATCCGAGGCACCAGGCCACAACCAACAACCAAATTCATTTATAAAGAAGCTCGTGTTCATAAGGTGTGCAAGCATATAATAAGTTAGTCTACAATCCCATGTTCCTTTCTTAGTGGCTGGCATGCATTGTGGCTAAGAATTTCCTAGGCGTTCAGCCGGGCATCATCGATTGAACGTTTGAAACATTAGAGATGTGGACGTGAAGAAGTAGGAAAGAAGGGTCCGAACCACTCACTGGTTAAGGGAAAAATGCTGAAACAAGGAGTCCCGCTAGCGACGATCAAACGTCAGTTACGCGGACCTGCAATAGCACGAGCACTGAGTTAGAATCCTTTGCCTATCCTTCCTGCCGAACTCCCCAAGAATCAAAGCTCCAAACGAGAAAGCCAACAGCGAAAACCAAGCAAATCGAAAGCAACACCAAATCAAAATCCCAAAGCGACATCAAGAAAACCAAGCAATAAAGCACGAAAACTATTGGACTTGTTTAAATAGAGGCCTATCCATTGGTTGGAAAGGATCATCGTATTTCGTCCATGGCAAGAGGATGCCGAAGATCTAAACTCCAACTAAGACTCAGACAGACTAGCCACAAGCCCAATTACATAGTGCGCATACCGGTCGGATCTGGATTTGAGGCACTACATAATATACCACTAAGAAAAAGTTCCATCCTGAAACTTAAGAACAAGTCCATACCTCCGACTGAATGAACAATGAAGGATACTTCTCCTTCATCTCCGACTCCATCTCCCAAGTTGATTCACCAACGGAATGGTTCCGCCACAACATATGAACCAAGGACATTGTACGGTTCCGAAGCACTTTCTCCTTACGATCCAGAATCTGCACGGGCTCTTCTGAGTACGATAAGTCCGTGCGCAGTTCCAATTGTTCAAAGCTAACCACATGGCTCAGATCGTGCACGTACTTCCGAAGTTGAGAGACTAGATTTTACCTGCCTGTGATATTGAGACTTAGTTATATTTTACAGCATACTACGACTGGTTAGGTCTATTAAATTGGGTTCCTATACTTGTTCGTACAGCTGGCATGCATACGTATACCTGGTTCTACATATTTTGGGACTAGGACGTGACACCGTATCACGACGTATCATGATACACACTCCTCGTATCCAATTGTGGACACGTGCACCCTTACAAATCTTGAATCTTATTCTAAAATCACCAAAGAGATATTCCTATAAACACCTAGTGGCCCAAACTTGGATTTCTTCCAATTTGGCCACAAAAGTTATTGTAACTATTATAATAGGACTCATAAGAACCTAGTTCTTCTTTCTATGTGTGGTCCTTAGCCATGGAAGGGTTCCTAAGGATTTAATACCATAAATTAATCATAAAATTAAAGAAAAATAAGGATTATACCTATTGGGAGTCAAATCCCAATAAAACTCCTTCAGGTGGACACGAAATGGACACAAGCTCCTAGAATCTCCTCTCCAAGTAGTGCTCCTTGCAATCTAAGCTCCAAGGCCTCATTGATGATGAATATGAGTAGAAAATGAGATTTGGGAATGAGTGGATTAGGATTTACTTCCAATTTGGGGATGAACTAATTAGGGAGACAAATGGAGGCTATTAATGAATAAAGAGGCTTATATAGCCTCCTAATAGGGTTAGGGTTAGGTTTTAGGAATAGATAATAAGACTTAAAAATCCTTCTCTATGTCATGAATGAAATCTAATTAACTAAAGAAAAGAATCTCTACAACTAAGAGGAATATTCTAATTTCTAATTTCTAATTAAAAGGTAACTTGATTAATTCTAGTCTAATTATGACTAGTCTAAAAGTTTGGGTCATGTGTCATGTCAAGTCCAATTAGGTCCACTAACACCAAGTCAAGTAAATATGCTAGTCCACTAATCAATAAATCATATAAATATAACAATTATTCACCAAAATTTAAATAATATAAAAATAACAAATTACCCCTCTTCGGAAACTATATATATATATATATATATATATATATATATATATATATATATATATATATATATATATATATATATATATATGCTCTTATCTCTCTCTCTCTCTCTCTCTCTCTCTATATATATATATATATATATATATATATATATATATATATATATATATAAAGGAAATATGATATATGTGGTTGTAGATAGAGGTAAGGGCATCCATATCTGGGTTTATCCACAAATCATAACACTTTATTCATTTTGGATTATCAGAACCCTACCCGATTTAACTTAATCATCAGAGTGGTATATGGCAGAGCAAACCTCGACTTGTGTGCCTTTATTTGCAGGAAGAAAGAGTTTCAATTGATGCACACGTCTTCACTTCCTCCCTCCTAATAATCAAGGAGAAATCTCTAGAGTTTTTTTCCCCTTGATTTCAACAATTAAGGACCTACAAAGATAATCCACATCAAAGGATGTTTATGCTTTTCTTTTCTTCTTAGAAACGTGTTGAAGGCTATTAGATAATAACTTTTGTTGGGTGTCCAGTCTAGAGTTTTTAGGAGGAAAGAGACCGAATTCGGTCCTAACTCAGCCATTTCCAAACAAAACTTGTGGGCATATGACTGACCAAATTCGGCCAGAATTCGTTTTTATCCGAGCCGAACGTAAGTTCAGGTTTAATTATGCTGGTGAACGACCAGATCTGATGGTAGGCTATTTTGGAGATTTCCTAAACTTTAAAATGGGGGTTTTTAACCTATTTATGTGTTGTCCACATGAGGTCTAAGAGAAAGTCCGTACTTTGCTCTTATGGCTCGTCATCCAAGACAATAGGAAGAGAAGATCTGTTTGGGGAGTCGTCGTCTTCTTTCATGAAAATCGTTACGGGGTTGGTTGAGTGATTTCATTGTAATCTGTCTTTCTTCTTGAGTTTGGTGAGGGAGTTGAATCTTTGGGCAAATAATTCAACATATTTATTCCATCTTGTATCTTTTCTCAAGTTATATAGATTTAGATTTCTCCAAGTAACGTAGTCACCGAACCATACAATGTGTTTGATCTGTCTTGACATTCTTGTTAAATTGGTTCGTTATCTTTAGGTGAGTTCGACATGGCTTCCGTGCCATCACCTTTTGAAAAATTAATTCAACTTTTGTGGTAGCTTTTGACAATTTTCTACATACTATTAAAATTTATTTATACTTTGACTTTTTTAAAAGTACCAACAATTCCAAACCAAGAATTAAAAAGATTTCTTAAAAAATGAAGTAGCTTTTTTTATATTTTTATTATTATAGAACGGCTTTTCAAAAAATAAAGCTGAAGCAAGAACGATAAGCAATACCAAACCAGCCTGCTAAATCTTATTCATTTTGGTTTTCCATCTACAACTTTCTTTTTAATCTCTGAACCCTTCTTCTCTCCACTATTCCACAATCCTTTCTAGGGTTTCCAGAGCACCAGCACCAAGAACCAAAGAACCAACGATAGGAAAACCTAACCCTAACGCTAGCGATGGACGCGATCCGTAAGCAGCTGGACGTGCTTATGGGGGCAAACCGGAACGGCGACGTGACGGAGGTCAACCGCAAGTACTACGACCGCGACGTCTGCCGGCTCCACCTCTCCGGCCTCTGTCCTCACGACCTCTTCCAACTCACGGTATACTTTTTTTTTTCCATCTCTCCAAACCCTAGATATCCAATTATCATCAAATTAGGGGTTGAGTTTAGGTACTCGCGTTCTCTATTTTTTTATTTTTTGGTAATGTTTGCATGGAAAAGAATGGATTTTGGTTTTTTTATTTTGTGAGCACTTGACATTAACGAGCTGGATGATTGGAATTCGGGGGAAATTGAATGATTACTTATTGCCCACTTTTGGTCTATGAATGATGCTATATTCTTAGTTTAATGGCAGAAAATGGATCTTGGGGCTTGCCCGAAGGTGCACTCGTTCCAGCTGCGAAAAGAGTATCCTGTTTTTATACTCTTTTTTTGTTATTTAGATGACTCCTTATGCTATTTTTGGTTCTGCTTCCGCAAGTTATGCCATTGTGTATGCTCTTAACTTCTCGTAGATATGAGGAAGCGAAAGCGAAAGGTATTCACAATTTCGATAGGGAGCTCGAGGACTTGATAGAAAGACTTATTGTGGAGTGCGAGAGGAAAATCCAGAGAGCCCTCAAGCGATTGGAAGAGGATGATGCGAAAGCTGCAATTGCGATATCTGTAACGGAGGTCACTCAGGTACACATATACTTTATGGCTCGGAGAGATACCATACAATACTATACCATTACTATCTGCTATCAAAATAGGGACATGCACTGATATATTTTTCTTCTGTAACTATAGTCACCCGAGGTCGAGGAGCTGTCGAAACAAATCAAGGAAAAGTTGATGGAAGTTGATGCATTTGGTAACTCTTTATTACTGTAACTTTCCTTTTTAAGTTCAACTGATGTTCAAATCTCCATCCACTAGTCTATACTATAGGTGATCAAATTTATAGCTTCCTGTGGATAGTGGTGTAGCCAGAATTTTCATCTAGGAGACGCGACACTTACTATTAAAAATAATAAATTATAATAAACACATATATAATCCCATAAATATTATATATTAATACCAAATGTCATAAACTATTACAATCACTAAATAACCTTTTTCTTTGACAATAATTTTTTTTGAGGCTTCATATTTTGACAATATTGAATGATATCTTTATTGTCAGCGGCATCAAATACATCTTTTTAATTATATGTCACCAAACAATTATCATCTCATCTTCCAATCGGTTATGTAATGAAGTTTTTTTTTTTTTTTGATATACCTAGTTCCGCCACCAACCGGCAGAAGGGGGATCATCTTATGTAATGAAGTCTTGATGAATCGTAGTAGTACTAAGCACACATCCTTATCATCTTTTAGGGAACAATCATCTTATGATAAGACAACATGGATCAATTGTTGCAAGCAGACGGCAATTGTCTGGATTGCAAGGTCGAAACATAAAAAGTGTTGGTTTTTGTAGTGGCTTTGATGCTTTCTATTGGAGAGAAGATAAAGTAAAAGGCATTTATGTGCTTGCTTTTAATACCAACTCGGTTGCCTATCTTTTTAGTACCACATCTTATGCACTATGACAAGCCAAGGTCATATATTAGTTTCCTTGTCCTGTTGATTTGAGAGTTTGTGTTATAACAACCCACATGTAACGTGGGTGCAATGTTTTGGTGAGCTAAACATTTAGAAGGAGATAATATTACTTAATTCCAATATATTCTTCACCCAAACATTTAGGAGGAGATACTATATAGTATTTTTTTCATGGGGCGCAGCCACGGCCCTTCGGGACCAGCTGGCTACGCCCCTGCCTATGGATATAAGTTTGTGTATCATACTCTATGCTGTTATACTGCAATGAAATGTATTATTGAAACTATACTCTTTCCTATGAGAGACAATATGTGCTTATCTTGTGCTTCAAACATCAAGGCCTGCAATTTTGAAACAAACAACCACCAAAGTTTTTTGGAGTCAACAGTGCTCCTTATTCAAAACAAATGCTCAATCCACATTCACCAACGACTAGTGAAGGGACAAGCCTTTGAAACACATGGTTACTTATCTTTATTTTGAATAGAAATAAATACATTAACACCCCCTCATGGGCATTACAGGACCACCCTTATTTTGAAATAATTACAAGGATCACCCATCTGCTTATGTTTTATTTTTGAAATAAGGGTGTTTAGTGTTATATCTCTTTATCAAAATATAAAACATAGGGGTGGTCCGTACAATTAGTTTTAAAATGAGGGTGGTTAGTGTAATAAGTATAAAACATAGGGGTAGTTAAGGTAAATTGCCCGAATAGAAATAAATACATTAACACCCCCTATGCTCAACTCTAGAATGAAGAAAAGATACACATGTTATCCAATTTTTTTACGTTAGTAAATTGTGAGTCATAAGGACATCTTTATGCAGTAAAGCATGATTATCATCAACTACATATACAATATCGGCTAGAAGTCCATAATGCATCAAGAAGCTCAAACACATCTAACTTGTTTCGTTTTATGAATAATCTCCTGTACTGGTTTAGCATTTAATGTAATTTCTCAGTCTACCTGGTCATCACCCGTTCAACCTTTTTGCAATTATGGTGAATTTTAGACTTTGATCCTTTGGTCGAGGTGCTTTGATTGCATGATAGATTGAGGTCTCATATTTGTATGCTCTTGGGCCTGGTTAGGTATGCGCACTACCAACCCGAATCTGTAGGTCTAACCCTTCTCGCAGAACAAGTAATGGGCCCAAATAAATATTGTTAATCAGCTCTGGCTCTGTTACTATTACTCTGTCGGTTAAATGGGCGTGTAATCCAATTTTTACAACACTGAACCACACTATGCAATTTTAACTCGATGTTGTTGAGTCTCTTGACATGATTGAAGCAAAATGAAGAAAAATGCTAGAAATTATTGAACCATTTACCACTAAAACCACGACTACGACCAAGTCCATAAATATAGTCCTGAAAGAGAACCACATTTCTTCAAAACATGAATATCACACATGCTCTCCTATTCATTTTTTTCCTCTCAAAAAATGTAGGTGTAGTAATTCCTTATTGTTTACTAATTAAACACTACATTACCAGCATAGGCAGTTGGAGTTTGAATTTTTACAACGGTGGCTCATTGCAACAATGCCAAGAGGAGCAAAAGCTCTACACAATTTTTTTTTTTGTTTAGTCTTTTTTCTTCTTCTATTCAGATCTTTTAAGGGCCAACTGCCACACTCTAGTGCTTGAAATGCAAACACTTGCAGCTCACTGAGTGAATAACCTTAAAATATCCGTTCATTTGGAGTGATTAATGACTTCAAATATCATGTGATTCAAATTGCCAACAAGCAACAATCAACTTCCAGATAAGCTTAAATTCTGAAGAAGCGGAAATGGTACGGGAAGAACCTTGTTCATCACTAACATCAAAGTCACTACACCAAATTTTTTGTGGTTGGATAAATGAGTCAGTTTCTTTCATTTAGCTAGCTGAATTAAGGACCTTGTCCTTAGTTACTTTAGCAAGATCAAACATCTTCAATCTGTGTTCCTTTGGCTCTAACCCTACTATCAGGATTGCTGGTACAAATTGAAAAAGAGGAGGAGAAGCAGCAAGAGGGGAAGGATGAGGTATAGAAGAAGAGTAGCTGACAAGAGTAGAGGAATAAGCCTAGAAGAAAGAGAAACTAATTGCAACTTGACGATCCTTGCATCAGGTCTACCGCCCTAGGCAAAACCCATGGATTTCAGACACATCGCATCTTTCAACTGCAAATTCTGGTACCCAGGTAGGCCATAATTGTTACCTTCGGTAGAGACTCAACTAAGCCAAGATGTCTAAAGGAAGAGAGCTTTGTCATTGGGCTCAAGGATACCTCTTTGTGGATCACCATGTAGAAAAATAAAGACAACATTGCTACTAAATGGGATGAAATGGAGGAGGAGGAGGAGTTCTGCTTGGCTGCTCAGTGAGAAGTACATTGGTAAGAAGTACATAGATTTTGGAGGAAGGAGACTGTTTTAAGGATAGGGTTTGGTTTTTAGAAATTAGATGGTTACTATTGATGTAGAGAGGAGACCAAGGGTCAAGATCATCTTGCCATGTTGAAAAGTTGGTTCAACTTAGAATCGTAGTTTGAAGTATCGGCCGATACCGATCCGATACGGCCGATACTGATACGGTTTGGCATGTCCCGATCCGATACCGACCGATATCCAATATTGACTGATACGGACATTAGAGGTCTATTTTTCTGTCAATTCGGCAAAGAAAATTGAATTAAAAAGAGCAATTAGCAAGGGTGTAAAAGCATAATAAGGTTGTAAAAACATATTAAAGAGAAAAACTTATCTATCGCATATAAATCAATCGACAATGGTGACTACTATTTAATTCAATATCAAAAATACTAAGAAACAACACTGGAAATACTTTAAATTATGCATAAATGTATAAAATATATTCTCTAAAAAGTTAATAATTTACTAATAGTTGTTTACTTTCCGATACCAAAAAATCCGATACTCCGATCCGAAACCGCCGATACCGCCGATCCCGATACTCATAGGAATGGTCCGATACTGATTCCGATACCGATACTTTGAACCTTGCTTAGAATGACTTAATTGTTTTTAGAACAAGGGATTATGTATGTATGTATGTATGTAGAGAGAGAGAGAGAGAGAGAGAGAGAGAGAGAGAGAGAGAGAGAGAGAAGGGTGACTCACCCACGAGTTAACCAATATGGGGGAACTAAAAGTAAATACGATACGAGGGATACTCAAAGAGGCCTACAATATAGACTAGTTATGTTCTACATTCTCAAATAAGCATGCACATACCCACACCCATGAACTATACTAAAATTTATTCAATTCCATTCAAGGTTACATTGCATGATCCAGGACCTTGTAATGATTGATTGGATTACTCGTCGGTTAAGTGGTTTATGCAGTACATAGTTTTTTTAAGCATCTAATAACTTCATAAATAAAAGAACAATAACAAGGAGAAAAATAACGAAACAACAAAACCTTTATATTTACCCGGGTCCACTATTTGTATCCTTTTCTTTCTTACTGATATATTAAGGACAATTGCTCACTAGCAAATATTATCCATTTTTTTATAGCCTCAATTGATGTTCGTTTAGGCCAAGCCATAGTTAGTTATGGCAGCTCTTTTAACTAATATTCTATCAACCCTAATAGGTGCACCTAGGGCATTCTGATTCGAGGAGTGATAGGATATAGTTAAAGGAGCCGCCGGAGGAACTATACTTGATGGAGGCTGTAAAAAGGACAAGGTATTAGATAAAACCCATAAAAACAGCATATTAATTCAACAACATATAAAATGGTAATCAGCATATATAACAACAACAGTAGCATGCAATTTTATTGGCATGAGAGCATTTAGAGAGCACTAACACCCTAAAGTTAATGGAAACAGCAAGAAAGTAAGAGAAAATCAAAGAAAGAAAAGATAACAAGAGAACTAACTTGAAAGAGAGAATATCCTAAGGGTGTTAAGGATAAAGTTTTAATTACAGGTAAAAGGGAATTAGAGGGTGAGAAAAGTTTAAAGGGATAAGGATTCTTTGTGGGTTCATATGTCAGTTTGTTGCAAAAACTCTTGTTAAGTCAACTGTAAAAGATTAATCAATTGGTTTTATGAAAACCGGCTCAATTAATAGAAATTCGACCAGTTGGTCTATGTCCCTCTAATAGGAACTTTTACATCAATTCCTAAGCGGTAGTTGACCGAAACCGGTTAATCGGCCTTTGAATCCTTCTTTTGACATTGCGTCCACCATTGTTGCCCCTTTGGCAATTAGTTTGTGCTGGTCAACTTTACATTCTTTTGTCATGTCACTCAAATTTGAATAGTTGGTCATGCATTTGTTCAATTTGACTAGTTTGGCTCATGTGACATGGTTGTAAATTATAGTCGCTGTGATTATTGTATTAATGCTGTGAACCACATTCATTTTCAGATTTAGAAGGGAAAGCTGACAGTAAAATAAGGGCCGTTGAAGTGTTAGAAGAGCTCAGAGCGAAAAGAGCTGACAAACAGGTACCTACCTTTGTTACGAGATAATATATAAGTTATTTTGGTTATACCTATATTTTGCTTGGCACAAACAAGGAATGCCATTCTTTTTCGCATTTGTTATTGTGACATGGAGATGTCTATAGTAGATAATACAATCTTAGATATTATTTAGACAATTTTCTAGTCTAGAAAACATGAAGATGCTCCTTTTGGTCATGAGCTTAACCTGCATGAACAGAAAGGTAACCTTCAACCAAATTGCCTCTTAGTTTTTGTAGGGAAGACTTTCTCTTGCTGATAGCTATGTTGGTTAGGAGTTTGACACAATCATACACGATCTCAGGTTGACAGCTTGCCATGAAAACTTTCTCAACCTTTTTTGTTGAGCTTTCTTTGCTCTGTAGCCAAAAACCATTCTGATGCCAAAAGACTTGGTTGATCATGATAAAGATTATGATTATGTTGACGATGATGAGTTTCACAATTCTTGTCTTGGTTTCTTTGCAGTCCATGCTTCTCCTTGATGCTTTCAACAAAGACAGGGCTTTATTACCACAGCCTCTTCAGAATCCCCCACAATTGGCACCATTGCCTGCACTGGCTCCTCCTGATCCTCGCACACAGGAAATGATTAATGAGAAGCTGAGGAAAGCTGAAGAACTTGGTAATGGGTGCTGCATTCCCATAGTATTTAATGTTTTTTTTTTACTCTTTCAAATAAATATATTCATATTAGGTACTCATCATTTTGCCTTCTATAGAACAATAAAGTTCTTTGGTTCTTCAATTTATCGAGTTGGTTTTTATAGTATTTTTGTTATTGCGGTATGCCATAATCATTATTTTCAAATAGGCACAACTTAAACCTTAAATCCTGAACCATTACCTGACAACAACATCTGTTGGCAGAGAGCTTATTATTTATTTTAATTTTATGTTGCCTGAGGCTGCTAGAGCCACTTTATCATGTGCAATAGATCTGATATCTGTCTTTGAGAAGGATTTTATATATATTTAGGGATGCCAGTTGTGATAGGCCTGACTTTCTAACATCAACAACTGAAGAAAAGCTTAGCTCAAAAATAGGACTGCTTATATCATTTTTGAAGATCGTCTCAGGGTTCACAGTTTATAGAAATAGATAGATGACTGAAAATGTTTCTAGTGGGAACCTAAGAGAAGATGGTTTTATATAAAATGAATTTGGATAGTAATCAGAACATTCCTTGAATTGAGCAGGTGAGAAGGGAATGGTAGATGAGGCCCAGAAGGCTTTGGAGGAGGCAGAAGCTCTGAAAAAGGTACAATTTCCTTTTGAGATTCTATATTATCATGCTCAATTGTTGAATGCTAGTAGGAGGTAGCTCTGTCACCTATTTATTATGTCTATTTCTTTATATTTTGTCTTAAATATTATATTTGTGCATTTTACTTTCTAATCAGTTCTTCCAAATGATAAAGCTGTTTCACATGTTATATTTTGTTCTTCAGCTGGGTTCGAGGCAGGAGCCAGTTCCAGATACAGCGAAATATACTGCTGCTGATGTGCGCATTGTAAGTGTCATTTGCGCTTTTCATTGTGATATCTCCTTTCACTAATACAGTACTATCTTTCTTAATTCTAATTATATATATATTTTTCTAGTTCACTAGTGCTTGCAACAAATAATTTACACTATAAACAAGTCTTTTAGTGTAGCCTTATTTTGTATCTTGTATGAGTTCTTGGTTATTGAGTATAATGAGACACTTTCTCAATTATATGGTGGTATGCTTCTCCTTGAAGCATATGAAAACACACCTTGAACTTCGTCTGAAAACATGTAAGAACTCCGTCTTTGATTCCATTGCCACTTTATTGCCTGGAACTCATCAACCCTCATCCATTAGTTCCGTAGAAACGCATTAATTTATCCAGGTATCCATTGCAAGAGCATGTTCACATTCTTCTTGACAATTCCGCAAGCCCTCTTCTAGGTACTAATTGTATGAAAGACACTACAAGTTCGACATAAGGTCCCATTTTTGCTAACAATTCATTTCTGCTTGTTTATGTCCCTTGAGACGCTGCTCTACTCTTTTGTTTGGTCCTGTAGCTTGGCATTTCTGCTTGTTCATATGATAGTATTTTACTTGTTTCTTTCTAGGTCTGTAGCTTGGCATGGTCTAATTGATAAAATGATAAATTTAGCTAGCGACTTTGGCATGCAACATGGAATCTGACTTAGTTATATTTAGGGATGTTTGGTTTTTCTATAAGTACTGCTGCTGCAACAAATGCAGTGCTTGTTGAGACTTGAGACATTTCTAGTGTTCTAAGTTCTAATTGCTGTATGAAAATTCAATCATCGCAGAAAATGTTGAAAGAATCTCAAATGCAGCAGCTTTTGTTACAACGAAATGACCAGAACACGTTTAACATTTGTTGCAATGTTTGGTAGCACACCATCATTTGCAACTTTTGTTGCAGTCTTTTCCCATCCCAATGCTATAAAAACCCAACCAAACTTCTGTATTTACAACAAGAAGCTACATATATGCGTCCCAATTACAACTATCCAAACAATGGATTTTTACATACATTACTTTCAACCATTTTGTTAGTATCATAGGATACAAGATATGTATCTTACAAAAGTTATGATACACGGTAGGTATCAAACGATATGATACAATATATTACCATTTCGTTACGTATTAGTTGATCCGATACGATACGTATATGCTGGTAGATAGCATCGATTCCTTTACTTAGCCATGTAATCTAGGTTGTCAACTAGGGTATTGTATCGTGTATTGATTTGCTTGTGTATCGTAATGTGGATCGTATGATACAATAACTTAAGAATTCAGTTCTATATTTCTCGATCCATATATGAACATGATTTAATATAATTTTCTAATAAATTTTTTATTTCTTCCATCTTTACAAGTCTATTCTAGTTCCAGACCCATATTCTTAAGTATGTAGTACTTAAATGACTCGAGAAAAAAAAATCGATACTACCTATCAGTGTCGTATTGGACCAACCGACACGTAACAAATTGGTTGTATATCGTATCATATCGTACGTATCACGTACATAAGATACTATCAACATAGATACTTAGAATTAGATAAGACTTGTAAAGATGAATTAGAAAAAAAAATGAGAAAATTATATTAAATCATGTTCCTTTATGAACTTAGAATTACATACCTAAACTCGTTACTCTATCATGTGATACACGATACACAAACAAATCGATACCATATGCGAGTTGACAACCTAGCTCACAACTAACTAAATGATGGAGATTTGTGCTACTACTTTACAATAGCAAATGTTACGTGCAACAAACGTTGCATGGAAACACTTTTTAATTTTCTGTCAACGGTTTTTTTAGTGAGTAGCACTAACCTGTTGAATTTTGAAGTTGGAAAAAAAATTCTACTAGAGTGTTATAAGACCAGCCATACCTTATAAAGTGTTGGACAATTAAGAAATAACATGTCAAGAAAATTAGTGTAGTGAAAATGAGTGCTAAGATGGATGGGTGGTAATACATTGAAAGATATGATATGAATTGACTGTATTGGTAGGAAGTTGAGGTGTTGCCAATTGAGCACAGAAAATCGTCTTAGGTGATTGGGACATATTCAACGTACATCAATAGATGCTCTAGTAAGGAGCAATAAGATA
The DNA here is from genome assembly GCA_036927795.1 of Iris macrosiphon. NCBI lineage: Eukaryota > Viridiplantae > Streptophyta > Magnoliopsida > Asparagales > Iridaceae > Iris > Iris macrosiphon. The sequence continues at coordinate 77,385,906 of JAYESA010000015.1, read as the reverse complement.
GTAGCTAGGACTAGATGTAGGCCTAATGAACATGGATGGAGGTTTTAAAGAAAGATGAGCTGCTAGGACTAGATGTAGGCATAATGAACATGTATGGAGGTTTTAAAGAAATGCTTTTTGTTTGTGTTACAAGACATGTTTCTTAACAAGAGTTGAATGGAAGGAAATGATTCAAATAGTCTACCCCAAAAATTTGGGAGGTTTTGGTGTTATACTTACTACCGACATTTTTCAACTCTCTGAGTACAATAATTAAAATTCTAATTATTCATTTTCATTGTAAAATTTATAACCTTCATAAAGAGGTTCATATTCCACTTAACTTTGACGACTTTCAACAACGTGAGTATCGACCGATACCGATCCGATACACTGACCGATACCGATGCGGTTTACTGATACCGATACTGATCGATACCGACATTGGAGGTTTTTTTTTTCTAGTCAATTCGGTAAAAGAAATGTGAATGAAAAAGACCAATCAACAAGGTTGTAAAGGCATGTAAAAGATGAAAACTTATCTGTCGCAAGTAAACCAATCGACAATGTGACTACTATTTCATTCAATTTCAAAACTACTAGGAAACAACACATGAAACACTTCAAATTATGCCTAAATGTATAAAATATTTTTTTCTTCTAAAATTGTAATAAATATTCATAATTATTTGCTTCTCGATACAAAAAAATCGACACTCCGATCCGAAATTGCCGATACCATCGATCGTGATACTCATAGGAAGTGCCCGATACCAATTTCGACACCGATACTGCAAACCTTGGACTTTCCATTCGTCTTTGGGAAGTTATTTCTTGTAGGTTTCTTTATATTCTGATAGGAACTTGGAATGTATGATAACAGTACATCTTATCTAGCTCTTGAAATATTTTGCTTGTTTCACTAGCTATGTTGCACGCACGGGAATATAGTGTCTGTACTCATATCCCTATCCGTATTCGTGCAACATTGGTGACTACCTTGAACCTATTTGAAATGTTCGTATCCCTTATCTATATAATGTCCTTATCTGTATCTGTGTCCGTATCGTGCAACATTTGACTAGGAAGTGCCATTGCTCATATTAAAATGAGTTCAATTGGTAAGTTTTTCCATGTGAACATATTTCTTATTTCTTCATCTGATTTGTGGATTTGTTATAAGAAGGGTTTTCAAGGAAGAACTAGATTACTGAACAGTATTTTGGATAGAGTCTGTCTAGGTTACTGTATAAGCTTCCTAAAACGTGCAAACCAGTTACTTCGGAAGGTCTCCCCTTCACTGGCTTCTTCCTTTATCTAGATAACACCACTCAGCTGTGAAGTAGTTAATGCAATGTTGTTTATAAGCGTTCACTAGGTACATACTGCCTAATCAATTGGACCCTTATTTATGTAGGTGCTTACCCGTATATACAAATCCTGGTTTAGGTTGCCTAGATTAGCACCTGTAGACTGCATATTGGTCAGCCTAGATTAGCACCTATAGACTGCATATTGGTTAGCCTGGCACCTTTTTTTAATTGTATATTTTCCATAAGAATGAATAAAAAAGTAAACTGGTTTTGTTGGATCTGACCTTTTTTCTACTAAAACCGACAAATTTCTATAATATAGCAGTTTACACATGTTAATATGGAGTGAAATGTTCAAGTGCATCCAATTCGTTTTTTGGAATCTTAAAACTCAGGTATCTTTTATGATGTTCAGGTGAAGTTTATGATGTTGGTGTCTGTAAGGCTTCACATGTTAGTGACAATAAAAACAATGTTATTTGGAACCCGCAAGTCCTTGGCTAGGTTGCCTTCTTGATGCTTAGATTAGCACCTATAGACTGTCACATTGGTTAGCCTGGCACCTTTCTGTAATTGTATATTTTCCATAAGAATTGAATAAAAGTCAACTGGTTTCTTTGGATTTGCCTTTCTTCTACTAAACCGATCTCTCTCTCTCTCTCTATGATATATCACCTTACACTGTTAATATGGAGTGGAATGTTCAAGTGCATCCAATTTTTTTTTTTTTGGGAATCCTAAAACTCAAGCATCTTTTATGATGTTTGGGTGAAGTTTATGGTGGTGTTGTAAGGATATTAGTGACAATAAAAACAATGTTAGACATGATCCCATGAACAGTTTATGATGGCAATGATTTTAATTTAGTTTAAATATATAACTACATATTTATTAATAATTTTAAAGTTAATAACATTCATGTATTTGCACTACAATATGGCATTTTTTTAAACTATGGATATAAGTTTAAATTTTTACACAATCCTGGTTGCATAACTAGTCTGCCTATCCTATTGAGAGGATCTTGTCCAAAGTTTTTAACTGTCTAGACGTGTTCATTTACACCCTTCATTAAATGCCAACCTTATTTCTGAAGCTTAGAAGCCAGAAGCGGGAGCGGGTACGAAACCGGTGGCGGGGAAGCGCGACTACTTAGAAGATTCTAAAGTTGGGAGCGTGCACTAATAAATTTTTATGTTTATTAATTATTGTTATCAAAACTTATAAATATCTTAATATTTATTAGAATTTATAAAGTTCATTTCAAAGTTACAGAGAGATCATTCACATGTTAATTTTTTATGATGTCTAAGTCAAAAAATATTTAGTTTCTTGATACTTTGATAAATGTGTATTAAATTTTTTCTAATTTTTCTCCCAAAACTTGTGCCCTTTTTTAAAATTATGGACATATTATGGGAAGCGATCATGTCTCCGGGGAAACGGGTTTCCGTCCCTGGAGAAATGAGCTCCCGTCATCGGGGAAACGAGATCCAAACGAGCTCCCAAGTAAGAACCGCCGAATCGAAGGTTCTTACTGAGATTTGTTGACCTCCTAGGAGTTTTTGGCTTCTAAGTTCTGAAGTATTCATGATATCTTCCATATTTGAACATAAAGTTTGTTACTCTGTTGGGATGGAATGCAGGTGATCCTTTCATAATATAATACTTTGTTTTGACTTGTTTGAAGAATGATATAACAGTGCATATGCTTCCTGCTGTGCCATGATAGTTAATATTGTGTATTCTGTGCTCCTGCGACGCTCTTACCATGTATTTTTTTTTGTCTCTATCCATATTGAATCCTCTAAGTGTTAATACCAGTATTTAGAACTATTACAAGATATATTGAAATGATGAACATTTGCGTCCATTCTGCAGACGGATCAAAAATTACGTGTATGTGACATTTGTGGAGCTTTCTTGAGCGTCTACGATAGGTAAAGTTCTTTCTCTCTCAACCAGACAATTAGAGTCTTCCAAAAATCCTGGGCAACATTAGGCTAGTAATTGGGCCTTCAAGTACTACAACTTTTGACCTGCGTATTACACCTTGTTACCAGCAGGCTTTTTGGCCCAGTTTTACGAGGAAAACTTTTGCAGCTAAAGAATGTGCGTCTTTTTCTGTTTTATGTTAATAGATCAATTTTTAGAATTCATCGGTTTACTCTCTCATAACTGGTTGGAACTCTAACAAATTATATGAATTAGATTGTTAGTAATCTATTATTGTTGTTGAATGGATATCAGTGATCGTCGTTTGGCTGATCATTTTGGAGGAAAACTTCATTTGGGCTATATGCAAATCCGAGAGAAGCTGTCAGAAATGCAGGTGAACTTCTTTGAGTTTTAACTCTTAAGGTTGCAGCTTTGATTGTGTTCCTTGCATTTCTATAACAAATCTGTTCTCTTGCTTATATTTGGATGTCAAATCTAGTTTAAATCGCAGAGGAATCCTGCCTTCAAAATTGCATCTTTTACTAGTCTTGTGATATCTGTTTGTCGTCCTGCTAAATCTCTTTGAAGTTCAAATTCTGAACATGTTGGTCAGGTGCTGGTAATGTTACACATTCTACCATAAAGAGTTTCAGTTATGTTTGGCATCAGTGAGTTTTCTAACCTCAATCAGCAGATTGCCATGTGGTTATGTTTCACTCATAATTTATCACCTCTTTCTTGATCTGGATAGCATAATAGTTATATGGGAGGGAAATGTTGGAAGTAGCGAAGGTGGCCACATATGGGCTCTCTGATTCAAATTCTTCTGCTCCCTATAAGGACAGCTACACCAAAATAAGTGGAACGAACTGTAAGCAGAACAACAGTATGGAAAACGTGTTGATTTGATTGCAAATCGTTTCTTCTATTTAATTCTATATTGTAGCTCCCAGATCTAATTGTTCTATTTTACTTTTTATTTGTTATTAGTTCTGAAAACTGGAAGGCACATCTTGTTGCATTAACCTTCTGACATGGAAAGCACAAGACATCTTATTCATATGATATGATTCAACTCACTGACATCTCTATCTCCGATTTGTGAGTCTCATTAATACACTGCTGAATGCCCCTTATATATCTTATGGAAAAAATAATAATTTAATAATATTATATACTATCCCATGGTAATTATTTGCTGAGAGGCAAGTTTGGTAGCAGGTCCTGTTTCCTTTCTAGCTTATGTACTGGGTCACATCTCATCATGTGTAGTTTGGTGGTCAATGGGCTTATTTGTCCGAACAAGTAAATTAGCTTTTCATTGGAGGATGAAGGCTTGGTTTGGGATTGCTGCTGCTTTTCAAAATCTGCCTGCAGAATCAGCTTTTGACAGCAGGTGGGAGCTCTCGAAAGCTGCCCAAAAAATTTGAACTGACTTTTCAAAAGTTTTTGGATAAGCTGTTGTTACCAAACGACCTTGGACCACTTTCCAAGAAAAAAAAGCATAACCAGCCAACAATAAACAATCCCAAACACAGTTGTAGTGCTTCCTGCATTATCATGTAGATGCACACTCAACTGTTTAATGCTAGTTGATATCTATTGCTGTACAAGTGAGTATTTGATATGCATATAATTATATGTTTGTAAATGTCTTGGCCTTTGGTATTCTCCACTTACTTGCAAATATAGTTTATTTTTCTATTTTCTTTTTTGAATTTACGGTAAATTGTTGTCTATAAATGGCGTGACACCAATTTATCAACTTAGTCCAACGGTATGACAATTAGGAAAATTGTTGTATCCTAGACCATTCTTTTAGGCATGTGAGTTAAGAGTAGTAATGCTCCATGCATAAATATGTGCAAATCATATGACCTACAATCCTTTCATACTCTAGTGCCAGCTGTTATGAACCTTTCCTGACCTTATGATAGTTTGGGAATTATTTTAATCAGAATGCTATTACTTCTATGGATTGTTGTGCAGGTGAAGCTAGCCATGAACATCTTTCCTTCTTGCTATTTTGAGCCTAATTTGGTTGATGAAATTTTATGAATGGAGGGTTTTTGCCCCCTTCTTTGCTTGGAGCATAGTATTTTACTATCTTATAACTAAGAGAGAGTAGTGATATATACACGAGTAGTGATATTTATCTGGTATCTTCACTGTGACCCTTTTCATTTATTTAAATTGAAATTTGTTTTCCTTACAATATACTTTGACAGGAGGAGAGAAATAAAAGTCGGAAGATGGATCTATCTGAAGATGACAGAAGGTAACATTCTCCCTTCCAAGAATCTCTACATATCTAGGCAATGATTTATATCTTTGTTAATTGATCAGTTCACTGCTGTGATATAATACCTATTTGATTTTGCTGTAGGTCAAAAGAGCGAAGTGGTGATCATGATAGGGGAACAAGTCGTGACTTTGAACGTGATAGGGAAGACCGAGGTGGCAGTCGAGATAGGGGTGATCGCCGAAGTAGAGACCATGATCGACATGATAGAGATCGTGGATATGATCGTGAGCGGGGTAGAGATTCAGATCGTCCTCGTAGTTATGATTCGAGGAGCAGAAGAAGGTCCCGTTCTAGGTCAAGGGATCGAACTAGAGATTATGATCGGCACAGGTACCACCAATTTTTAAAAGGATGAATGCTTTTATATGGCTTAGTTACTAGTGGGAACTTAAGTGGAAATAAAATTGTGCATATTACAAAACTTGGTGAGTTTTTTGATACATCTGATTTAGGAATAGAAATAATTGAACCTGTACTATTTAATGTACTCTAAATCTCATGAGAACTACTGTTTAGAGTGTCCAATGTTATAACTTGGGAGTGGTTCCTTAATCTGATATATCTTACTACGAATCCATTGTAGTCTTGTATCAGTTTGTTTGTTTTTGTGATCGTCAAAAGCAGTTTGTTTAGATCTATCCTTGGCTGATGAACTCTCTAAATTCTTTCAGCAATTTGTTGCTACTTTTTATTTTGGTGTTCTTTTCCATCTAATTATGTAGTTCCCAACTGTTGCTTGGATTGGCTTGAAGTGCCAGTGTGGCTTTTATTCTCTCTTTTCCCAGTACCTTTTAACATTAACAATGCCAATCGTTGCATTACTTCTCTCTTTTCTTTCTGTGTGGCATTCGCTCTTCAACCATAGTATACCGAGCCCTAGTTCTTTTTAATTTTTTTCTTAGTGTGTAGAGGATGTAGCTTGGTATGACGAGGAGGCTTGGTTCTTGCATCTTGGAGGGTGTTGGTTCGAGGCCCTGCAATTAGCAGGTGCCTCGTGGCACTTGGGTCCCCTTTCCTTTCCTACTATGTATAAATACACTATACATCTATTTGCTCATGACCTCTACAGCTGTCTGCTGACTTACCCTCTTCTCTCTTGGATTTGTATCTTTGTCCACCCAATTTAACATGATCCTTATTTCTATCACCATCATGAGTGAATTTGACCATCCTCAAACCAGCAAGAACATGTTTTGCTTTTTCTTCATGAGTTGCATAGCTTCAGTACTCAAATTATTTCTCTATTTGAGTACAATTTGCTCTTGAGCTTCAATCTTCTATCAAGGGCAGCATTACGTAGTCAGATATTTCTGTTAAATAACACACTGGGATATCTGGTTTTCTTTTGCTGTTATCATGTGGGCCTCTTTTTCCACGGAACCGTTGAGTGTGAGACATCTACAAATATATTGGATCTCATGTGTGGGGATGGTGCTCTAATATTGTAAAAATATGAAGCGTGATTTGATCTCAGTTTGTGTAAAAGCATTGATCTGTATCAATTGTTCATTTTCTCCATGTGAAGTGTCTTTTAATACTTTTAGTTTGAGATATTTAACAACAACAATTCTTATCTTTCTCATTTTCTTCTGTTCCTGCAGGCGCCATGATCGTTATGATCGTTATTGAGCTCAACTTTGGCGACATATGGGAAGTCTTGGCCGTGCCAGGTGCTTTGGTTGTGGTCTTGTATCTTAAGGATTTATCGCTTGTCTTTTGTTTCAGACTTGTTGGAACTTTTTGCAGTGTTTGTAATGGCAACCTGTACTCTATTCAGGAATCTCCTATATACTTATATTCAGTAAGTCATGTCGTGAGATATGATTTGAAGGATTAATATCAACCTTAAGTTGTTGAAAATATTGTTTGTTTTTGCTCTGGGTGTTACACCTCTTAGCTTGTCGATTAATCTGAGTCTGATTTCTCATTCTGAAAAAAATATAGTGCAAAAAATTGATTCTTATTGTCGTCTTAAAGCCTTCACTCCTGTGCTCATATTGGCAAACCATTTTTCAGAACATTCCTTGGGGGAGGTGGTTTTCTGATTCAGGCTTCAGTATACATATGGCTTGGCCCTTTTCTGTCATGCGCAATTTATTCATCACATAAGTTGCTTCCCTGAAGTTAATGATTTTTTTTTCCCTTCACCTTGATTGCCCCCCTATTTTTCTGCTAGTTAATTAAAAGCATTTATATATTAGAGGTGGTTTGTTTTGACTTCCCGTGCATCCATATGTTGCCCATATATGAGATTTTGAGTGACATGCTCCCAATTCCCTTGTGCCCCTGTAATCTGTATTAGCAGGATATCCACTTGGCCTTTATATTTATGACAATAGATGGTAAAAACTTGTCAGCTAAGAACTCGCTTGCCTAATTTGTTAGATTTCTGTTAGATGAAAATGAATCGCATGAGCTTGAGTTGTAGGCTTGTAGCCAATTAATTTTCCTCTTTAGACAACTGTCTAGCTTCTGGGATTGGAAGCAAAAAGAAATCTGATATCGAGTAAAACTTTGATACCGATGGGGGTATCAAAACTTTGATACCCCCAGTATATGACAAGTGGGCCCTCCCTATGTATATATATTTGTGCACACCTTACAAAGAGAGAGCAAGGCCCACTTGTCATACACTCCAATCGGTATCAAAGTTTTACTCTCTGATATCAAGGAGATGCTTGGATATTCAATTTAAGGTTATCGTGGTTTGTCTATTGGGCTCGAGGAGATTCCAGTCGGACTTTGTGCAAACTTTATTTAATAATGAATCTTGTGGTTTGACCAATTTTTGTGCGTTTGTTTGTCGTCTGCTGAATTAGTGTCTGTAATGTTCATGCGCTATAATAGCTAGCATGGGATATTGTTTGCTGGGATCTGAATGTGTTGGGATCTCTGTCAATTCAGCCAAAGGGTGAAAGCAAATTATCATTCATGTGATTTTTTTAGTTATATTACATCAGATAACTAGGAATTTGTATTGCCACTATTTTTTGAAATTTATTGTCTGATTATGCTATTTGGCACCATGAGATTTATCTTGATGTAAAAAATTTGATGGCTGAGTTCGCTTTCAGCAGCCATGAGTTTCAATCATGAATTCCTAGGTGAGAGAGAGCTATAATCTCGAGGTGGGACAAAATTGAGAACTATTGGGTTCAAGTGCTTATTGCACTGCCGATCACATTTGAAATATTTGTATGGGGTTTTGTTCGTGTCAGCAGCTGCTGTGGTCTCAAGTCTTTGTTCAAATTGCTACTAGGAAGAAGCTGTGTCAATCCCTCTCCGGCACCTTGTCCTAGTTGGATGCATTGTTTGGAATTTAGAAAGGAGGTATTAGCTAATTCATGAGAGATGGAACAAGGCTTAATTCCTCATTAATTTATCCCAAGTGCCAATTCAACAACGAATGTTTTTTATAAGTCATGTTCTTTCTCTGGAATTAGGAGCTATGTATGATTCCCAATCGGAATCCACGATTTAGTCTAAAGCATAAGTGACGAATTTTGGAAAATTTTACAGTTCATGGATCGGAGAGAATAAATTTGGAACGAATTGTAAAGAATTTATTTAGAAAATTTGTAGGCCTCACCATAGATTTTCAAAATTCCTCAACTTAACGCCAGTATAACTTGACCATAACGATTTTTTTTCCTTCTTATTTTTTGTTGATATATGAATAAACATAGTTTTAATGTTTTTTTTTTAAAGGTAAATCTTACTTTTCTTGGCTGTGATAGTTTTTTTTTTCTTTATCTTTTTGCAGTGTTCTTAACTGGTTATTTGTAGCCACTTGATCCCGAGGGGGTGCAGCTGCGCCCCCGGGATTTTGATATATATATATTTAGTTTATATATATAGTTTCATTCAAACATCAATGTCAAATGGATTAGTCGGAAAGACATGGATGGACAATGTGCAAGTTAAATGACAACGAAACTCTTGTTGGAAATCAGACACTAGAGCCAGATGCTCTGATCCCAGATGTTGGGATCGGACACACCCTACAAGCGCTCCGACACCGTGTCTGAAACTGACCGCAGCAAAAACTTAGGCCAACCTACCTGAGATAACCAATCATCGTCTAATGAACACCAAGCACAGATAAAGATAACGTATATGGTCGGTGACTACGTCAACTGGACAAATCCCAATCTATATTACTCAGGTGAAATTACAAGTTTGACAAAAATCAATATTGAACCCTTTGTCCTAATATGTTTAAACCCCTCACCACACTAAAGAAGAAAAAAGAGAGACTACAACTTGAAATTACTCACCCTACCTGTAGCGATCTCCCTGAACGAAGATGACGACTCCTCGATCAAATCTCATATTCCTTTTATCTTGGATGGCAAGCCCTAAGAGAAAAGTATAGACTTTCTCTTAGATTTTTTGTCAAGCACCCCGAATCTCCACCTTGTGCTCTATCTTTGTGCCTCCACCCTCAACCCATATAAATATGATGAGAAACCTAGTTTTAGGTTTAGAAAACCCTAAAAGTAGCATACCAACAGATCTGGCCATCCACCAACATCCAACGGTAACCCAAAACGTATCAGTCTCGTCGATACCGAAATCGGGCCGAGTTCGGCCAAAAGGTTCTGGAACAAACACACTGAGTTCGGTCCGTACTCGGCCAGGGACCGAGTTCGGGCCAAAATCTGTCCCTATCATCCAGGCTTGACTCCAACAATCTTATCCTCCAGTCTAATGAGAGGGTGTTGACCCTATGGCTCCTTAACTGGACTCCATGCCTGTCGTCCAGTGACAGAATTTCTGCTTCCCTATACCACTGATCTCCGATCCCCCGAGCTGCTTTGCATCTTCCTTCGTCTCTAGCTCCTCGACTGTCACATCGATGCTAGCTGCTATGCGTAACACCTCCTGCACCACTGGGATCCTGCCGATATCAATAACACGACCAAGACTGAAGTCCCTGACGATCAGCCTCAACATAAGTCTTGGTTGGCTGTCCCCAACTTCTGTTTTCCACCGGAACGTATTGCCATTCATCGAGCTTCTTCACACTATCCTGGCACAACCAAGCAGATGGTGCAGTTCTTCCTAGATTCAGACTCATGGACCTTTCCACCTTTCTGTCTGATACTGAAACTCTCCTGTACACATGCATCCTCGAGCAGAACATCATGCATTGTGCATGCCGTCGATGACCCACAAATCCTCCGAAACTGTGCAAATGGAGATGCACCCGCTTCCGGTTGAGTTTGATGCATACCATTATCTCCTCCCTGGCTTCGAACTGTTGAAACCAATGTCGTTCTATAAATCTTTGGCAAACCATCCGTCACCAAAACTGGATTCTTAGAACAACTTCCACCTAGAGACCGACCAACTGTCATGGGACCGACAGACTGACCCTCAATCTTTGACTCATCATCAATCGTCATTTTGTCTCGACAAACTGTATCCTTCGTAACCCTCAAAATATCTCGAAGATCCTCCTCAACAAATTTTCGATGATGTACTAACTTATGTCGAACACCCCTCGAGCCTCCATACGATGTCTGTGGCCTACCTTTACAACTCAACGACTCGAGCCTTTACATGCCACAACACAAATATTCTCGAGTCAGTTATTGGGAACCCTTCGTAAGCATTTGTCATGCCCCAGTCCTAAAATATGCGGGGCCATGCCACGTGGTAATGGCCAGCTACGCATTCAAGTGGACTCCAGTCTGACTCAAATACGTATAAGCTGTCTAGATGATATAATGATCCATAAATCCATAAGAAACATCCACAACACTATCTCAACTACTATGATCTAAGAACAAAAGTAACTGCGGTAGAATGATAAGAAGGCATCAACTAGCGATATATGAAATTTCGAAGAAGTATCCCCCAAATAATCTTGTCAGATCTCAGCATATACTGTCACGCCCCAGTACCGGAATATGGATACGGACATGGCCAGCTCCCCCGTACAAGGTATAGAACGTCGTACGACGGTCACGACTGTAACTACACAAGGGGGTGCATACTACAAGCAAGTCACTTAGGGTCACATAGAACATATATTGTCTCAATCAGTCAAATAAGAACAATAAATATAGAACATATATGACAAAAAAGTAAGGCGTCCCAAACGCCCTGCCACAATATTTAAGAAATCAGTTGTGCAAAAATGAGAAGACTGACAGAGTAACAAGAGTACATGACCATGATCAGCTACAGTCTGATTAACAATCATGTAGGAAACTAAATATCCAGATTCACGGCTAACAAGTGCCGGTGGCTAAATTTCAAAGATAAGTAAAATATGAAATAACGAGCAGGGAAAAAGAGACCCACTCGTTTCCCTCAGTGGCCATCCGCCTGGTGCGCGCCATTGTTCAGGGAGAAGTACGCTTGATCCTCGGATGCTGGATCTAAACTTGGCCATGCAAAACCAATGGGGTTAGACCCCAAATAACAAGTACCACAAAGGAAGCACGAATGTAGAAATAAAACCAGGTTAATATATATATATATATATATATATATATATATATATATATATATATATATATATATATATATATATATATATATATATATATATATATATATATATATATATAGTTCTGTCTCGTAGTTTTGGTTCATAGCCTATCATGACATAATAATCTAACCCTACAGCCAAACAAGGACAAGGGTTAAACCATCGCACCATGATAGTCCATGTCCCTAGACTATTTGACAGCAGCTACAATACACAAATACGCTCAGTTACATAGTCGGCCAATCACTTATACGACTTACTAGATGGAGTCTAGGTTATCCCAGAGATATTATGCATATAGGAATCCTCAGATCGAACCAGGTACTAGCAGGATTAGCCGAGCTATAAATTGCCGCGTAGCACATATTAGTATGCACCGGTCCCTCGTAAGGCCACCGTGCTAAGATCGCATAGAACATTTAGTATCATATAATAGTCGGATATTGCCATCCACTAATGAGAATTTAAACAATATCCATGGGGACTAGCCTGCACACCCCAATTCAGATGACTGGAGGTGGCTAGTTAGGCACGATCTCAAGATTCCATTCCCTCCCAATCCTCAACAAGTTTAATTGCCTAGTTAGTCCTAGTTTTAACTGTAATTCCATGGCGTGGTCAAATGGTATTCCCCTTATATGACGTACCATAGTACGACCATGCTAGATACGAATCCACTTTGTCACTTGATAGTTAAATTTGGATTCACCCCAGCGTGATGCAACAATCAACAGATCCTAGCCACGCTTGGTCATTGACTAACCCTTATGTTCATGCTGGATATTGAGTCATATCACATGTCACGTAGCGCATAGGTATACCGCAGAATAAACATGTAATATAATCGCGTAGGAACACTTAGCACGTAGGAACACATAGCACGTAGTAAGTGTATCAGCACAAATACAAGTGTTCGGGTCATGACGCATATATGGGTCTAATACTTTTGTGGTCATCAAAGTCACACATACAACTCATAAAGTCCAAAGGAACATTCAACCAAAACTAGTCTAATAAAATGTGTGCAAGGGGCCGCATGCGCACAGAAGGATCAATGCCAAATGAGAAGTCAGGCGGCATGACAATCCCAACCGCATGGAGTTATGCCGCATGGAGTCATGGAAAAAGTATACTCCTCGGGATAAGTGATGAAGAGACAGGAAATAAAGTGTCAGTGATGTGACATAAAGTATGATGTGACATAAAGTATGTCAGGAAGAAAAGACAAAACCATGAAAAGATGTGCCACAGTTTCAGAGTCATGCGTCCAAGGATGGTGGCCGCATATTCTGCTTGTCGCATAAGTGTCGATGTCCCATGGAGTATTTAGACTTAGCGAAATTCTCATTCGTTCAGTGAGTGAACACAAGTGTTCAAGGACACTTGTGTGATGGCAGTCATGTGTCCAACAAGATGGACTAATGCTGGTCAATATGCGGTAAGAGCTCTGGCCGCATAACCCTCTCGGGCCGCATAGCACTCTCAGCTGCATAGCTTGCTGGCCGCATGAAGACTTTGTCTTCTCCAACAACAGGTTCGGCCATGGCAAAAAGCTCCAAAATCTGAAATTATTTTCTTCATAAAAACTATATTTTAACTCCGAATTGAGTGAACCAAAAGCCAAAACATTCGAAATAAAGTGCTCCATCCTTCCCAAAAACTATTTTTTGAAAATACTATGTTCTAGTATATCAAAACCACCAAAAAACTCAAGGAACTCATGAAATCCTAAGTTAGAAAAGTAGATCTAAGTAAATCTATCCATCAAAACCGAGAAATCCAAGTATTAAAAGCGGTCAGAATCATCATAAGCACATAATAGACTAATAAAATATAAGGAAAGAACAAAAAATAAAAATCAAAAGGTTTCTCCATGTAGTGCAAGGTGTACTTGCCTATAAATGAAAGAAAGAGGGAAAATAAAGAATGAGGGAAGAGAGAGAAATAATTTAGCTTATATAGCCAGGGTTTGAGGTTTAGACTGTGTTCAAATTCATGAATAAACCAACCCACAAATAAACTATGAACCATACTAAACCAAAGAATGGATCTAGTCTCCATGCATGCAACTTAATGATCATGTGAGCAAGAAATACTCTAAGCAGGAATAAATACAAGCAATAAATAAATATATCCCAAAATACGTATTTCGGAAAGGGGGGGTGACAACGGTGTTGTCCCGATACATAAGACAACCATGGAGGTCGTTAACCTCCCTCCAACTCGAGCAACCGGGCTGGTACCACTCACCACTCCACAAGGCAAAGGCGGAAGGGCAAGACGATAAGCAACATTGTCTACCCGCCCGAGAATATCAAATAGACCGACGTATCACGGACTAAGCTTCTTGCGAATTCCGAATCTAATGACTCGACGGGTTGGACAAATCCGGAAGAAAACGTAGTCACCGACACAAAATTCTAATGGCCTACGATACTGATCTGCCCAATACCAATGCCTATCCTACGTAACCCGAAGTCTCTCTCTGATTTGCTTGACAACTTCTACTGTCTGCGTGATCATTTCAGGTCTTACTATCTTTCGCTCGCCAATGTCATCCCATGCCAATGGTGACCTATACTTTCTTCCATACAACTCTTCGAAGGGTGCCATCTGGATGCTAACCTGATAACTGTTATTGTACGAGAACTCGACGAGATATAGGTGATCTTTCCAAGAACCACCAAAGTCTAAAGTACAAGCTCGCAACATATCCTCCAATGTCTGGATGGTTCTCTCTGATTGCCCGTATGTCTGAGGGTGGTAAGCAGTACTAAATCTCAACTTAGTGCCCAAACTCTGGTGCAAACTCTTCGAAAAATTTGAAGTAAACCGAGTGTCTTGATCTGATACGATACTCACTGGGATGCCGTGCTGTCTTACTATCTGTCGCATGTATATCTCTGCTAACTGCTCTGTGGATTGTCCCACTCTGAAGGAAAAAAAATGAGCTACTTTTGTGAGATGATCTACTATTACCCAAACTGTATCACAACCAGTCGGGGATCTAGGTAAACCAGTCACAAAGTCCATCATGATATGTTACCATTTCCACTCCGGAATAGGAAGCGGCTGCAATAATCCTGCTGGTCTCTGCTGGTCGGCCTTCACTTGCTGACATAGCAAATACCGAGAAACTAATCGTGCTATCTCCCTCTTCATCCTATTCCACCAGAAATGTTCTTTGATGTCTTGATACATTTTGGTACCTCCTGGATGGATTGAATACTGGAAACTGTGCGCCTCGGTCATTACTTCTTGCCGGATATCTCCACTTGGTACACAGAGATGGTTTCTAAACCTAAGAGTTCCATCTTCATGAATAGTCAACTCTATCCTGAGACCAAATTCACATTCCACTTGAAGCTTCTGAACTTTCGGATCCTCTGTCTGAGCTACCTTAATCTTCATAATGGCAGATTGCACCTGTAAACTAGCCAATACTCCTACGTCTTGTGGAAGTACTATCTCAATCCCTAATTCTCGAAGATCTTCTAAGATATGCCGCTGCGATGTCAACATAAATGTACTACCTCTCCTGCTAAGAGCATCCACTACCATATTTGCCTTGCCTGGATGGTACTAAAGTTCCACATCATAGTCCTTTATCAATTCTAGCCACCTCCTCTGCCTCATGTTCAAGTCCTTCTGGGTGAATACATATTTTAATCTCTTGTGATCTATAAATATTTTTACCCGATCACCATACAAGTAGTGCCTCCATAGCTTAAGTGCAAATACTACCGCCGCCAACTCCAAATCATGAGTCAGATAATTTTTCTCGTGATCTCGAAGCTGCTGTAATGCATAAGCTATCATTCTTCCGTGTTACATCAATACACACCCAAGTCCTTTGCTTGACGCATCACAATATACTGTAAACCCTCTAGAACCTACTGGAAGCGTGAGAATCAAAGCTGAAATCAATCTCTTCTTCAATTCTTTAAATGATGTCTGGCACTCTGTTGACCAGTCGAACTTAGCCTCTTTATGCGTTAATCGAGTCAGCGATGCTGAAATTCTTGCAAAGTCTGCTACGAACCTTCTGTAGTACCCTACCAATCCCAAAAAACTACGCACTTCAGCTACTGTCTTAGAAATTGGCCAACTCTCTACGGCCTCAACCTTCTTCGGATCTACTACGACTCCTGCTCCAGAGATGATGTGACCTAAGAATGACACGTGATCCAACCAAAAATCATACTTGCTGATCTTTGCGTATAAGTGGTGTTCTCTTAGAATCTGTAAGACCTTCCGAAGATGCCCCTCATGTTCCTCTTCGCTACTGGAATAAACAAGAATGTCGTCTATAAAAACTACCACGAACTGATCTAGGTATGGCATGAAAATAAAGTTCATCAAATTCATAAATATCGCTGGAGCATTAGTCAGTCCGAATGGCATAACTAAGATTTGTAATGCCCATATCGTGACCTAAATATTGTCTTGGGTATGTCTTGCTCCCGAACTCTTACTTGTTGATGCCCTGATCGAAGATCGATCTTGGAGAAAACCTTGGCTTTACTCTGCTGATCGAACAAATCATCGATCCTTGGTAATGGATACTTGTTCTTCACTGTTACAATGTTCAACTATCTATAGTCGATAGATACATAACCGTGATGACCCATCCTTCTTCTTCACTAGAACCAATGACATTCCCGAATGTGATCCACTGGCTCGAATAAACTTCTTTGACTTCAGTTCCTCTATATGTTGGTACAGTATGTCTAGCTCTGATGGTTCCATTTGGTAAACTTTACAAGATATTGGCCCTGCCCTAGGGATCAATTATATACAAAACTCAATGTCTCTTACTGGGGGTAACCCTGGTGGTTCTTCTGGGAAGACGTCTAAGAACTCCTTAACTATCTCATGGAGTTGTTCTTCTACTAATACTGTCGCTGCGATCCTCTCTTCATGTTGGTCTTCCACCGATCTGTCGAAGGTGAAATCTTCTGTGCCCGGGATACTAAATAATACCTTACCATTATGGTAATCTATCGTAGCATGACTATCTCTCATCTAGTCCATGCCTAAGATAACGTCAAAGTTACCCATAGGAAACTCGATCAACCATGCTGGTAGTGAACACCCGCACACTACGACCGGATATGCTATATATATTCTACTAACTCCTACGAGCCCATTACCAGTAAGTATATTCAACCTCTCTGGCAATGCCTCAAACTCCAATCCAATACGTATCGTGAATCGTGCAGATACAAATGAATGAGATACGCCTGAATCAAACAATGCTACAACAGGAATAGATGCGATAGAAATGTTACCTGCCACCACGTCGCCCGATGCTAAAGCCTCATCCAAAGACAAGGTGAATGCCTGCCCTTGGCCCTGCTGTGCTCCTCGCTGCTGTCTTCCTTGGTGATGCTGTTGTGGCCTCTGCTGGCCCTGCTGCTGGTTCTGCTGCTGCTGGTACATCTCAGCTTGCGTCAGTAACGAACGCTGAGCTAATAGTCTTACTGCTATTGCTGTCCCTCTCTGCTGGGTTGCCCCTGGCCTCTACATTATCGGATAATTGGCAATCCGGTGATCTGGACTGCCACACCTCATACACAACCCATTGGCAGTCTTACATACATCTCTAGTATGGCCTCCCTTGCCATAGTAAGTACAACCCACCGGTGCTCCCTGGCGCTGTTGTTGTTGTTGTTGTCTCGGCTGCTGCCGAGCCGGTACTGTCACTGTCGAAACTGCCGCCCTCTTCGGCACTGAATCATGGATGCAAACGCTAGGTGATGGTGTTGACGTCCGAGGTACTCCTCCACTCTGAGCATGAGACCTCTTTTGGCCTCCTGTCCTTGCCGATAACCTTTAAATGGTAAGCTCGTGCCTCCGAGCTGCTATCAGTACCTCTTCATAAGTCTGGTACTCGTGCCCCTCTACCAGTTGTAAAATCTCAAGATAAATTCCTTGCTGGAACCTCATTGCTTTATCCGACTCCGTAGCCACCAAAGTTGGAGTGAATCTACTCAGCCTGCAAAACTCGGCTGTATATCCATCCACTGTTTTACCGGTCTGCTTGTGATCGATAAATCTCTGTTGGAGCTCATACTGCGCTACGACTCTAAAATATTTAGCCCTGAATCGAGCCCTAAAACTATCCCAAGAGATGGGATGCCTCAAGACAACTTCTACTGACACCCACCAGTCACGGACAAGGTCTTGAAGCTGCAATCAAACTTGATCAACTTGTTCATCAGCCGGAACCCTTGCTGTTGCCATAATGACCTCAATATCCTGTAACCAGGAATCTGCTGTGATGGAGTCCTCCGTGCCATCGAAGTACCTTGGGTTAAGTCGGCAAAATCTAATCGATGCCCCCGAATCAGTCCTTTCTCCTTTTTCCAGGGCCGTCTGTAAACCTTGACTCAACAAGACATTCTGTTCTTGCTGTTGAAATTGCTGATGCTGTTGTACCGCCATCTGGTGTTGCTGCGTATCCATCATTCTCCGAAGGATCTCCAGTAATGTTGGGGTATCAAGTGCCACTGGTACTGCTGGTACTACTGGGGGTACGGGTATTTCAGGGGCAGGTTGCTCGATATGTCCCACTTCTGGTTCCACTGTGCCAGCTTGTTCAATTTTTAGCTCTATTCGAATTTGACTCTGAACATGTGCTACCTCCCATTGTTGCCCAGGGGAACCCTGTCCTGCCATGCCTGCTACTCCAGCAACTGAAGAAGCCCTAAAGAAAAGGACAAGTACTATCAAGAACATGATGGAAATGATCAAGTAGGCAAGCAATTTAACAGTTCAAGCGGTGGTATCGAGAAAGATGAAGCAAGATATCAAAGGAGACAAATTTTGATTGAGACTCCTATGACCATAACACCCCACAAGTCTGAAAACACAGACCTGCATGGACCACCACTAAAACCTTGTCAAGCCCCAGTACCGGAATACGAAGACGGACATGGCCAGCTCCTCCGTACAAGGTATAGAACATCGTACGGCGGTCACAGCTGTAATTAGACAAGGGGGTACATACTACAACCAAGCCACTTAGGGTCACATAGAACATCTATTGTCTCAATTAGTAAAATAAGAACAGTAAACATAGAACATATATGACAAGGAAGTAAAGCATCCCCAATGCCCTGACACAACATTCAAGAAACCAGCTATGCAAAAATGTGAAGGCTGGCAGAGTAACAAGAGTACATGACCATGGTCAACTGCAGTCTGATTAATTACAATCATACAGAAAAATAAATATCCAGATTCACGGCTAACAAGTGCCAGTGGCTAAACACCCAATATGAGTAGAATATAAAATAACGAGCAGAAAAGAAGCGACCCACTTATTTTTCTCAGTGGCCATCCGCCTAGTTTGTGCCATTATTCAGGAGAAAGTACGCTTGATCCTCGGGTGTTGGCTCTAAACCTGGCCATGCAAAACTAGTGGGGTTAGACTCCAAATAGCAAGTACCACAAAGGAAGCACGAATGTAGAAATAAAATAAGGTTATGATATATATATATATATATATATATATATATATATATATATATATAGTTCTGTCTTATAGTTTTGGTTCATAGCCTATCGTGACACAATAATCTAACCCTACAACCAAACAAGGACAAGGGTTAAACCATCGCACCATGATAGTCCATGTCCCTAATTTGGCAGCAGATACAATACACAAACACACTCAGTTATATAATCAGCCAATCACTTGTACGGCTTACTAGATGGAGTCTGGGTTATCCCAGAGATATTATGCATATAGAAATCCTCAGATCAAACCAGGTACTAACAGGTTTAGCCGAGCCATAAATTGCCGTGTAGTACATAGTAGTATGCACCGATCTCTCGTAAGGCCACCGTGCTAAGATCGCATAGAACACATAGTATCATATAATAGTCGGATAGTGTCATCCACTAATGAGGATTTAAACAATATCCATGGGGACTAGCCTGCACACCCCAATTCAGATGACTGGAGGTGGCTAGTTAGGCACTAGCTCGAGATTCCATTCTCTCCCAATGCTCTATAAGTTTAATTGCCTAGTTAACCCTAATTTTAACTGGAATCCCATATCGTGGTCACATGATATTTCCCTTATATGACGTAATATAGTACGGCCATGCTAGATACGAATCCACTTTGTCACTTGATAGTTTAATTTGGATTCACCCCAGCGTGATGCAATAATCAACAAATCATAGCCACACTTGGTCATTGACTAACCCTTATTCCATGCTGGAGATTGAGTCATATTATATGTTACGTAGCGCATAGGTACACCGCAGTATAAACATATAATATAATCGCGTAGGAACACTTAGCACGTAGGAACATTTAGCATGTAGTAAGTGTATTAGCACGGATACAAGTGGTCGGATCATGACGCATAGATGGGTCTAATACTTTTATGGTCATCAAAGTCACACATACAGCTCATAAAGTCTAAAGGAACATTCAACCAAAACTAGTCCAATAAAACGGGTGCAAGGGGCCGCATCGCATGTGCGCAGATGGATTAAGACAGCATGAGAAGTCAGGCCGCATGACAATCCCGGCCGCATGGAGTCAGGGCTAAAGTCTACTCCTCGGGATAAGTGATAAAGTGACAAAAAATAAAGTGTCACTGATGTGACATAAAGTGTGATATGACATAAAGTGTGTCAGGAAAAAAAGACAAAATTATGAAAAGATGTGCCACGGTTTCATAGTCATGCATCCAAGGATGGTGGCCGCATATTCTGCTTGCCGCATAAGTGTCGGTGTCGTATAGAGTATTTGGACTTAGCAAAATTCTCATTCGTTCAACGAGTGAACACAAGTGTTCAAGGATACTTATGTGATAGCAGTCATGCGTCCAACAAGATGGACTCATGCTGATCAATATGCAGCAAGAGCTGTAGTGCCCTGCTCCGTGTAGGCACTTTGTATAAGAGATATCGGTTTGTTGACTCAAAAATGATATCTTCCTTAAGAGCTTCTTGTTGAACCAGGAGACGATTGATCTAGGTGAGTGGGCAGAACTTCGTTCTCTGATTCTTGTACGCCTTAATAATGAATCTGAGTTTTATAATGCCTGTTGCTAAGAAGACTATTGTTTCCGCTGCATGAATAATAGAACTGCATGCTTAGCTAGAACTTGAATGCTTGTCAATAAAGAACCTCGCCATGCTAATAAGAAAGAGTAAGAGATTGCTTGAACTTGTCTCTATATTGCTTGTGTTTTGATAGAACTACTTCGTGCTTGAACTTGATTCAGAGATGGCGGCCAGTCCACACCAGAGATAGAAGAGAATAGATAGATGGTCTGTTAGTTCATTTTGTCTGCATCATAGAGTTTATCTGATAGTGTTTCATGCATTCGCATTGGTCGGACAATGGCTATTAGTGCAGAGGTGAACTTTGGTCCCGACTGTTATAATGTTAGTGAAGAGCAACCATGAGTCACAGCTGCTAATAGCATCAGATAAATGAGTTATTAGTTAGCTGGATTTTTGCTACTGATCTTGAGTTTCTCGGGGACCGAAAAGCATATAGATAGTTCATCTTATTTTCTTGATAGAAGGACAGTTCCTAGATGGTGCATTGTCCTTAGAGTATTTGGGTATAGCTCACGAGACACGCTGCGCACACCCTGATAGTAGAATAATCGGCTTGCCTTGTATGCTTGAATAAATCGAACATGAACTCTGATTTCAAAGATGTTTCCAAAAAGAAGTAATATGACTCCGTTCTTGTACTGCATGTAATGAACCTAGGTAAAACTAGAAAGATCACTAGTAATGTAATATTTTATAACATAATTACTTAGTCTTGGTTTTAGTGAATGTTGCTTCTATTCGTTGATTTCATACTCACCAGTGCTTTCTCCAAAGTGCTGACCCACCAACAGTTTGCTTGTTCGCAGGTGCTGGATCGTCCGAGGAAGCGATAGCCGTACCTCATCCCCAGGACCCAAAAATCTGGTTTCGATGCCTTGAGCCGTATCGATTGCTTTGAGCTGGTTTTGTATAGAGGGACATAATTGTAAAACCCTAAATTCTGAAAACCATATTAAATATTTTAATTATTTATTAATTTAATTATAGTAATTATGAGCAAATTAGAGGAAATAGAATTTAGTTAAAATTTTATTGTTAGGTGTTTGTGCAATAGGGGATTTTATGGAGCAACCGTAATTTTTTCTTAATTTATTCCATGTAGGAGACCCTATGGCCCGTTGATAGATTTATTGTATGTGCTAATAATAATTTCTAGAATTATATATATATATATATGTATTTTCATATAGGAATATATATATATATATATATATATATATATATATATACGTATATAGAATTTATTAAGTATAGAAAAGAAATTAGAAATGGAAATTAGAAAAGAAAGGAATAAGAAATAAAAGAAAAAGAGAAGGAAAAAGAAATCAAATGGATCTCAAATCCTGACCAAACCCGCCCGTTAGCCCGGCCCGCAACCGCTTTACTAAGGAAAGCAGCAGCAGCTGCTGCCGATTTCACAAACCGCGCGGGTTCACACCCCCCCTCTCGCGATCTCTCTCTCTCTCTCTCTCCCTATATATATATTATCCAACTCATAAACCCTAACCCTAATTCAACCCAGCGCCACCCTCAGCCTCGACCACCGCCGTTCGTCGCCTCCAGCCCGCCGCCGGAGACTGCACGACCGCCACCCCCGCGCCCCGCACGAGCACCGCGCGACCGTGCACGAGACAGAAAATGCAACAACTTACATGTGTTCACGCTCCGTTCCCCGTGCCATCGCTCTACCAAACTCGATCCCGTCTTCACCGGTACGTTCACCACCTATCCCTCTCTAAATCCTGTGCATTAGTTTACGTCATTCAGCGCGCAAACCTAGGTAAAAATCGACGCCAAGTCGATAAAAAACTGTAATATTTTAATCTCAGAAAATCCTGTTACGATGACCTATGTTCACGGATTCGCATCTCCCACCACAGAGATCCGAATTCGGTTTTTCTTGTT
Source organism: Iris macrosiphon (assembly GCA_036927795.1). NCBI lineage: Eukaryota > Viridiplantae > Streptophyta > Magnoliopsida > Asparagales > Iridaceae > Iris > Iris macrosiphon. Next base: position 77,362,871 of record JAYESA010000015.1, on the reverse strand, counting down.
GGTATGCGAAGACCACCTAACCTAGTTTAATTTCTGTTATTTACATTAATTTATTAATTGCTGTGTGTAGAATTAAATTAGTTAGAAAATTCCAAAAATATACTTTTTCTAATTTCCAGAAATTGCGATACGGAGCGCGCCCCGCCAAACGGGACCGCCCCGTCATGTACCAAGTGTACCAAAAGGTGCGCACAGTATACCCGGACGTGTGAGATTTTGCGAAAACTGATTTGGACGCGTGTGCGCGTCGAAATCAGCCCGTATCCGCAGAAGATTCCCCGTGTCGTAACTTTTGCAAAAGTCTTGCGCATTTAGTGCATGCTCGTCAGAATCCGAGGAAACTTGCACTACTAGACTCGTGGTATCACACTGGTACTGTGAGCCAATTTTCACGCAATTCTGAGATAGTTGACCAAGTCGCCAATTGGCGGGCCCCACGGTTGACTTTTTGGGCAAAATTGTGTTTGGCTAATCAGAATCCACAAATGGACGTACCGTTGAGTTCGTACTGACATTTAGAGTTTGTTAGACCTATAATTTGTCCCATTTAGAGACCGTTATCCCTGGCACGCTTTTCGGTGCAAAGTGGCCCACATGTGGAGCCCGCTTTGACCCAAAATTACCGTTTTGCCCCTGTGTCCAAATTGGACGAAAGGGGAGTGTTTTTTTTTAGCTATTTTGCTTATTTTGGGAACGTTGGTGATGTTTATTTCAGCATCCGGAGACGTTCATTCTGAGGCCGTAGTTTCTGACTTTTGGTGTTTGACATCCGGACGTTACACTCTGCAGCTCTCTTGCCAGACAAGTATACCTTGCCTTGTTGTACTGTTTAAATTCTATATTATTATTTGCATGTTTATATTATATAACTGTGCGCGTCCGAGAGAGACTCGGGTGCAGTCAACAAAGGCGTTGACGTTAGGACTTGTGTCTGACCTAGAGTCTAGTGGACCCACCTAAAGTTGTGGAGTTATGGGTATGACTCTCCAGGCCTTGACACGTATCATTACACGTCATAGAGTGAGTTCATGTAGGGACTCGTGCCTCATACTCGACTGGCCATCGATGTGAGCAACACGTGTGACGGTATTTAGCTTAGTATTTATTTCTATAGAGACTTGCATTATAGTACGAGATGTCCACGTCGTGTTCACGACTTGTATATCTACATTGGGCGGGGAGGACGACTAGTAGGCGTATGGGACACCCCACTTCCTTTACACTGATGCCACACTCGACGGAGTGGTATGGACGATATATACTACACTGATGCCACGTTCTTCGGAGCGATATGGACGATATACTATACTGATGCTACGTTCTTCGGAGCGATATGAACGATATATTATACAGATGCTATGCTCTTCGGAGATGGACGTTATTATACAGTGCCCTTGTATGGGGGCATATGTGGCATATACTAGCCAGTCATGCCGATTGGTGAATTACGTCAGCATATGTCTAGCCTACACTTTCCCATGCACTCTAAGTTGTCCTCAAATTTGCATTCACTTAGATAGTTAGCGCACCCCTTTATTTATTCAGTATTTACTTTATGGCATGCTTCTATGTATCTTGTTATGTACCTCTAAGGACCTGGTCCCTTTCCAGGTGTAGATGTTCATGAGTATTCGCAGGAGCGCAGATCCGGATGGGCTACTTATATTGCGAGGAGGTCTTTCCTTCGAGCCTCGTGATTGTTAGAGGTTGTACTTACATTGTATTTGTCTTGTTCATTCTTTATTCTAGTTCGGCAGTTGATTTGTTTCCATCCGACTGTCATCTTCAGATACTTCATATTGAGATCTAGCTCATAGATACTGGTCATTTATTTATATATGATTTTTGTGGATGAGATTTAGTTATGCTATGTGACATATATATAAACCACTTGTGAATTGTTATTCATATTACAGCGTACATGTGATATAGTTTCCATATATTGGAGTGCCATATTCATACGGCTGGCATGCTTACGTGTCCTAGTCCTACGTATTTTGGGACTGGGGTGTGACATATTTTTAGTGGTGGCCCATGCAGGTCGAGAGCATATTGTCTCGGTTACGTTACTGTACCGAGCAAGCCTGCAAATAGGATTAGAGTATAGAATCTCATCCACAATTGACTATGACTCGTATTTCTACTAATCCGTTCTATTTGAATAATTGCATCCTGCTTGATTCATGTGCTTCCCTATTGGTTCCTTGAGTATAGCCCCTGCTAGAATATAGGAATCCCTATTGATAGGATTATAATTAGGGTAACACACCTACTAAGAATACAGCTAGACATTGACACTTCACTAAGTTTATAATATCTAGTGAACCCTAGCATCCCTTATCTATAGATTGGTTTACCATTATCCCTTGATATAATTATGAATGACTTGAGGGTAGTATAGACACTACTATGGTTAGTTATAAATTTAACCATACTATTTTACCCTAGCATTAAGGAACCAATAGAAATCCAAGATTTAACATTAGGACCAAACTTAACTTTATAGTGAGATAGAATTTTAGAACTATGAATTTAGGTTCTTGTCCTGATACTAGCAGACAGTACCTTAGGAGGCCAAGAGGAACGAATATAACATTTTCTTCGATCAAACCTCAAACACAGATATTAGCATACCACATTCCCCTTAGGAAACCATGACATTATCTAGAGACCTTCTATTTAAATTCAATCTCGTTCCTCTGAAAACTTAGCGCTCGCTATGGTGCGACGACTAATTATGTTTTCTTTTCTTTAACCTTTCAACTCGTGCCACCTGACACTTCTGATTGTAGGCCAGATGAATTCTCTTATGTTAAGGATATGTAGTTTGCTAGGATTATAAGTTGTCAATGTTAAACTTTGAAAAGTTGTGCTTGATAGTTAGCATTTGATAGTTTTGAGTTGTTCTGGTAGATTATAACTTGATGATTACCCTTAGTTTTAAATCGCGTAAGTCGTATCCATAACCTAATATAGGTATATCCTCTTTTCACTTAAGAACCAGTAGCTCTTCCATTCTTACTATTGACACTCGTTCTATGAGCACTATGATTAAAACTTAAGGTGACCATTACCGATATAATGCAATAGGATGATTTTCTCGTAAACCCAATAAGAGTTTATGCTTCATTTACAAGGACAATATTATTTTGTAGAATCCCCTTAAGACTGTCACAGTATTAGATAATTGTTATAAGTTGGGTAGTATGCCTCCCAACCTAGTATCACATAGTCCTCTTGACATATTATTGTAGTATAATTGAACGACATTAACTATATACTAGCATAAGATAATAGTGTTTATTCAAATGGTAGAACTTAAAGGCCCATACCCCTATTTTGTGGACTAGCAGCTTAGACAAGGTGTTAGTACTACAACTGTAGAGACTGTAGAGTCTTATTTTTGTTTTGTGAACTTGAATTATTTGTACCCTATTTTATCATGATCTAGCATATTTATATTTTATATACTACCTTGACTTATGCTGCTATTTTATAGCCTAGTTTTGCAAGCTTATTCTTTTATCGAGCTTGTTCACGATATATGTATTAGTGGATGCATACATTAATACATTTCAGAATCAGTGTATTAAGGTCTAGCTAACCTTGGTGCGCTTGGTTCGCCCTTCGCATAACTACTTTATGTGGATTGAGATATATAGTGTCTAGTAGACGAATGTACTTGCCCTCTAGTTATGCCTGAGCACATCGTATCAGTTACATAACTGTACTGATACGAGCATGTGAATAAGAAATCACCAAATATGATTTCAATTCACAACTGCCTTGACAATTCCTTTTGAACTCCTTAAACGCCTTGAACCCCATACTTCTATTCTATTACTTCCCCCTTGAACTCTTTATTATTGTTATCCGTCTTCCCTTTTTTCGGAAAGACGAAACCTCATGCTTGGTATAAGTTTGATATACAGATAGTAATAGATATATCCCATAGGCCAACCATATTAGTTGATGATGATTTTCCGTAATCAAGGGCATATCATAGGTAAAATGTTGGTGTTCAAAATTTTGAGGATCGAATAGCATGAATAAATAAGTTAAGGAATATTTTTCTTAAGTGTATAGACTTATATGATAGATGGATAAATTCTAAGTTGGGTAGAAACTGCATTATTAAACTTGAGGAGAATTCTTTTAGATTGTGATCAAGTAGGATTAGATTGAGAGATTAAGTCATTTTAAATGTGGAGAATTTTAGAAGAAGGAGTTAGAGGATGAGTATTTAATGAATTTTGAAATCTTGATAGTGAGGACCAAATATTTATACTTTGAGCACATGATTTAAAGTTTGAATGTTGAAGATTGAATCATCGATTTAAACCTTGAGGATAAATATAGAATTCTAGGCTTGAACAATTGGTGAAGTAGATATAAAATTTTACAATTTGATGATTTAAATTAAAGGTTAAATTTTGATTGCTGGATTACCTATTGAAAATATTGAGGATGTGAATTGAATTTAAAAATTTGAAGGATACAAAATTCATAAGGAAAAATAGGAATAATATTGGATTAAAATTGTTTTCTTCTAAAGGAGATTATGATAGTTGGAGATCATAATGTGAAAAGTGATGTGGGTTATTTAAAACTTGAAGATGTCATATAGATTTAGCTTAAATTTGGATGTGATTATTAAAAATCGAGAAGAGGTTACAATATTTCGATTAAACAGAGGTTACCTTAATTTCGAAAGTGATTATGATGGATTAGAATATATTTTAAATTTTGGAAGAGATTGTGATTGACTTGTCTTATATGCGAATGTGAGAGAATTAACAAATTATGTCTGATTTTAATTTCGGGGATGAAATTGTTTTTAAGTTGAGTAGATTGTAAACCCCTCACCCAAAAATTAGGCCTACTTGGCTTAGATAGTGAGACTAAGGCTAGTTTGAATCCAATTAGAAATAGAACACGGTATTTTTATTTAATTTTGCAATAATTATATCACATAGTATACCTTACCGTTGCTTCGATGATTGGAGCACTACACTAGCCATTGCCTACCTACAAACTTCATACCCTTGTCCTAGTCGTGCCCGCCTTCTATTCGGACCTTGGGGTAACTCATAATTATGCTCTCTTGTGCTACATTTTTAGTCGCTCAATATTTGTCGCAGACGTTTGTATTTGATTCTATATAAATACGACTTTGTACCTTGTGCGTTCCAATTGAAATCGGAGACACAATCTTGACCCATTTCGTACAACCCAAAATTTGATAATATTCTATCCTGAGCCCTCTGTGTCCATGACACTTGTGTTCTACCTAATTGAAATTGGAGACAATATACTTCTCAGCCTTCTCTTCTTCTGTCGGGATCAGGGTTGGGGCGAAGCGACTTAGACGAATGAACTCCGTGTTGTACTCTTCCACTGTCATATTGTCTTGAGTGAGGCGATTGAACTTGTCCCGAAGTTCTGATCGAGCGATGGCTGGAATGTACATCTCCTGAAAGAGTCTAGAGAACTCTTCCCAAGTGACTCGGTCTGGTCCGAGCCGTGTCTCCTCAGATAGCCACCAGTGATGTGCATTGTCTGTTAACTGCATTCTAACGGCAGCCATCCAACATTCCCTTGGAAGCTCAGCTGCTTCTAATTGATGTTGAGTGTTGGTGAGCCACTCATGAACTTCAGTGGGCTCCTCCTTGCCTGAAAAGGTACAAGGCTTCAGCTGGCAAAAATCGGTGATAGAGCCCGTCGTTGGCCATCGTGCTGGTAGATTCGCCTGCTCCAGTACGATTGCTAGGCTGTGACGCAGAGCCTCGTGTTGAATCTGCTGTTGAGCTTGCATCATTGCATAGATCATTTAAAACATCTGTTGCCCATCCATAGCTTGCCCTTGTGGGAATACGGCCATTGGTGGAGTAAATTACGGCGGAGGTGGGATATCATCTTGCTGGATTCTCGAGGCATGCTGATCCGCTTGACTGCTTCGGTGTGCTGATTTACCTCCATCCACTAGTGTTACTTCATCCTCATTGGTTACCACCGCATCTCGTGGTGATCTTGCAGGAGTCTCGTCGCTTGCTGGTGGTTCCATTACTCTGCATCCAAAATAAACGATAAGAGGCGCACAAGAGAATCAAGGCAGGATGCAAGTCAAGAAATTAATTCGAATCCGGTATAGATATCAAGAACGATTCAAGCAAGTGGATGAGATCCTTATCCTATCTTATTGCAGACTTGCTCGGTCCCTAAGTTGAAACCGAAGCAATTTAGTCGATGACCTGCATGGGCCACCAAAAAAACCATGTCACGCCCCAGTCCCAAAATATCGAGGGACTAGACACGTGGCAATGGCCAGCAGCACACACCGATGGGCAAACCCAATTTAATGGACCCATCAGGATGTACTTAAGCTGTAGTACAACAATAGTAAGGGTCATGGTACTAATCTCATCCACAGAAATGAATACAACAATATCAGAGTATAAAGCAAGATCAATCTCAATAAAACATAAACTCGGGAAACAACCCGATAATGAGTCTGATACAATAGTCAAGATACAAGAATAAAGATAACAACAACAAATACTGAGTATGGATAAAGCATATACTCAGAAGATATCCTCGGAGATCACTCGTCTTCTGGATCTGGTACTGCTCCAGTGCCTGCTCCTGTTCCTGCTCCTGCTAATGCTCCTGCTAATGCTCCTATCCCGTATATCTCGGGATAGATCTCGTCTGCTAATCCTGGGGACATAATCCAGATCCAGATCCTCAGGGGACATATCAAGGTACAAAATAACTTAAGCCAAAATAAATACAGTGCAACAATAAATGAATCAATAAGGTAAACTAGGTAACCAGCTATGTGAAATGCAAGTGAGAGCATCACTAGACTTAGGCTGAGACTACGACAAGCTCTGTGTCTGGGAGCCTGTAGCAGAGATACTATATAATTTACTATGTAGTGGGCATATATATATAAAATCAGCCTGTAGCCTGTGTGTCTCTCCCCACCCAATGTAATCACACGTCTCATGTCTACGATGTCTCATGTCCATGTCACGCAAGATCATATCTAATGCAGCAAGTCATAATGATAGCTAAGCACATGCAATATCTATGTCATGAAACCTGTAACCTATACAAAATCACCATGAATATCTCAGGAAGATTCTGTCTCATGAATAGTGTCAGGTGTCCTTGGTTATGACGTACTTGATGATGCAAGCACGAGAATGTATAGGGTCTCGATATCCATGTCTAGGTGACATTACACAACTCTGCGTACAGTGTTAACACCCGAATATTATTCGGACGCTAAGCAATGTCACACGGTCCTAGGTTAAGCATGTACAACATATAAATAAATCAAGATAACAATATGAAGCAGGTACTGCAAGTTTTGACAAGGTACACTTGCCTGGGGTTCTGACTCCAACTGCTGTTCCAGTATCAGTGGGATTTGCAGGTACTCCTCCGGTTGCTGAAATAAACATCACCATCAGATTTAGAAGACATCAAATAGCTAGAATTGCCTGTCCTTGAGTCCAATTTGGACACAGGGCAAAAATGACAGTTTCTGGTCAAAGCGGGGTCCACATGTGGCCCGCTTCGCACCGAAAAATATGTCAGAGACAATATTCTCCAAATTCGTCAAACTTAGTGTCAACAAGTCTAGAACGATGATACGAACCCAACGGAATGTCCAGAACTGAATTCCGATGAGCCGATCATAAAATCGCCCGTCAAGTGGAGCCGTGGGGCCCACGATACGCGATTTTGTCAACGTTCTCAGAATCGAACCAAACTTGGGTCACAGGACCAGCGTATTGCTACGAGTCCGATGGCGTAATTTTTGTTTTGATACGATGTGTGTACACGAAGTTACAACGAGTTCCAGAACAGGGCCGATATGGGGTGTTGTCGACGGATACGCGTTGATTCCGGTGTGCACGCACATCCAAATCAACTTCTGGGAAATCCTACACGTCCGTATTAACGGCGCGCACCTTTCAGTGAAGTCCGCACACGACCAAGTTGTCCCGTTTGGTGGGGCGCACTCAGTTCCGGGGAAAAATATGGCCAATATTTTCCTGATTTTGGATCGCAGTTCGCGATCGCCACAGGACGCGACACACCGAGCGGGTTGCACGGGTATCGAGAGGGTCATGCAGGGTTTGCGTCACAACAGACGAAACGGGAAACGGGGTAGCGAGGAGAGAGAAATGGCTACCAGAACAGGGCTCCAAAAAGGGATAAAATTACTCGTGTCCGCGAGGCGGCGCGACACGACACAACGGCTAGGGTTAGGGTTCTTGTCGTCGTCACCGGAGACGGCCGGAGCTGGCACGGCGGAGGAGGTGGCGACGCGTCGGGGTCGTCGGCTCAGTCCCGGAGCTGGAGACGGCGTGCTGGCGAAGCTCTGGCGGAGGCGGGCCGCTGCTACTGCTGCTGCTGGCGAGGTCGGCCGGGGATGACTCGTCGGGGCTCGGGGCTGAGGGTGATGGGGGAGACCGAGGTCGTCGGGGACGACGGAGGCGGCTGGGGAGAAGGTGGCGACTGGGTGGCTGGAGAGGGTGGCTAGGGTCGAGGAGTTCGTCGAAGTGAGGCGGAGGGCGGCGAGGACGACGCTGGTGGAGGCTCGGGGCGGAGAGGGGTTTATATAGGCGGAGCGGGCGGCGGTTGCAGGGAGGTGGACCGGCTGGGGGAGGCGAAGCAGCGGGCGGCCATTCTGGCGGAGGCGAAGGGGAATCGCTGCGGCGGCCGGCGGTTACAGGTGGAGGGCGGCGGAGCTGAATCGCTATGGTCGGGGAAAATGGGGGTTAGGGTTAGGGTTAGGGTTAGGGTTAACGGGTCGAATTTCGGGTCGGGTCAGCAGTTTAGGCCCGGATCCGACCCGCTAAGGTTTGGGCCCGGTTCAGCTAGACCGGGTCCGGTCCGGTTCGGGTTGGTTTAGGTCAAAATAAACCGGGTTTATTTAGGGTTTATTTTTGGTTTAATAAATAATTAGTTTTTAGGTCTTTAAAAATATTTCCGGGGTCCAATAAATTTCAGGAAAATTACCCTATGTCTAAATTTTTATTTTACACCTAAAAATATTATTTTCATATTATTTTAATATTGTTTAAAATCATTTAAAATTATTTAATTCCAAATACCTAGATTTTTAATTAGTTAAAAATTATAGAAAATTCCAGTAAATTATGAAATTTGATTTTTAAAAATTCCTGAAAAATCAGGGGGTTTACATGTTCTTCGGAGCGATATGGACGATATATTATACTGATGCCACGTTCTTCAGAGCGATATGGACGATATATTATACAGATGCCATGCTCTTCGGAGATGGACGTTATTATACAGTGCCCTTGTGTGGGGGCATATGTGGCATATACTAGCCAGTCATGCCGATTGGTGAATTACGTCAGCATATGTCTAGCCTACACTTTCCCATGCACTCTAAGTTGTCCTCAAATTTGCATTTACTTAGATGGTTAGCGCACCCGTTTATTTATTCAATATTTACTTTATGGCATGCTTCTATGTATCTTGTTATGTCCCTCTGAGGACTTGGTCCCTTTCCAGGTATAGATGTTCATGAGTATTCGCAGGAGCACAGATCCGGATTGGCTACTGATATTGCGAGGAGGTCTTCCCTTCGAGCCTCATGATTGTTAGAGGTTGTACTTACATTGTATTTGTCTTGCTCATTCTTTATTCTAGTTCGGCAGTGGATTTGTTTTCATCCAACTATCATCTTCAGATACTTCATATTGAGATCTAGCTCATAGATACTGGTCATTTATTTATATATGATTTCTGTGGATGAGATTTAGTTATGCTCTGTGACAAATATGTATACCACTTGTGAATTGTTATTCATATTACAGCGTACGTGTGATGTGGTTTTCATATATTGGAGTGCCATATTCATACGGTTGGCATGCTTACGTGTCCTAGTCCTACGTATTTTGGGACTGGGGCATGACAATAATATATGGAATGATGTCATTATATTCAGAGAACGTCATGCCTTATGATTTTCCCCGTATACTCAGATGGATTATTGTTTGCAACACTGTCCCTCCACTGTGTACTCGATCGATTCGATGATAACCACAACTTTAACGATGTTGTCTTGTGTGGACACAACCCCAGGCTCGTACGGCATCACGTCCCGATAGAAACGATCATCCCGCGGGAGCGCTGGCGCCGTAATTCGTGCCCGGCGGGGATGGCCGATTCCTGCGGGAGATCGGGGCGTGACATAATTGTATCAGAGCAACTCGATCCTCTGGCCTTACGCCCATTTTGCTGCTGTTCTTAGATGACGATTCCTTTTACATTGATATCATTATTGAGTAGAGCGTTCCATATAATAAGTCCATAGATATTCTCAAAAAAGCATGCAAAAGTTTTCTAGATTTGATTTGTTGCTTAAGAGTTGTGCTTTCGTGCTTGTGGTTTGCTAGAGTTTTCGATTAGGGATGGTGAGGGATGAGGACTATCGCTGCTCTGGATATCGAAAGTTTCTCCTTGAGTTTCGAGGATGAAACTTTTTCTTGGTGGGTAAGTATGTAGTGTCCCGCTCTGCGTAGGCACTATGTACAAGAGATATCGATTTGCTGACTCAAAAATGATATCTTCCTTAAAAGTGGGCAGAACTTCGTTCTCTGATTCTTGCATGCCTTAATAATGAATCTGAGTTTTATAATGCCTGTTGCTAAGAAGATTATTGTTTCCATTGCATAAATAATAGAACTTCATGCTTAGCTAGAACTTGAATGCTTATCAATAGAGAACCTCACCATGCTAATAAGAAAGAGTAAGAGATTGCTTGAACTTGTCTCCATATCGCTTGTATTTTGATAGAACTACTTCGTGCTTGAACTTGATTCAGAGATGGAGGCCAGTCCACACCAGAGATAGAAGAGAAAAGATAGATGGTCTGCTAGTTCATTTTGTCTGCATCGTAGAGTTTATCTGATAGTGTTTCATACATTCGCATCGGTCGAACAATGGCTATTAGTGCAGAGATGAACCTTGGTCCCGACTGCTATAATGTTAGTGAAGAGCAACCATGAGTCACAGCTGCTAATAATATCAGATAAATGAGTCATTAGTTAGCTAGATTTCCGCTACTGATCCTGAGTTTCTCGGGGACCGAAAATAATATAGATAGTTCATTTTGTTTGCTTGATAGAAGGATAGTTCCTAGATGGTGCATTGTCCCTAGAGTATTTGGGTATAGCTCATGAGACATGCTGCGTACACCCTGATAGTAGAATAATCGGCTTGCCTTGTGTGCTTGAATAAATCGAACATGAACTATGATTTCAAATATATTTCCAAAAAGAAGTAATATGACTCCGTTCTTGTACTGCATGTAACGAACCTAGGTAAAACTAGAAAGATCACTAGTAATATAATATTTTGTATCATAATTACTTAGTGTTGGTTTTATTGAATTTTGCTTCTGTTCGTTGATTTTATACTCACTAGTGCTTTCTCCAAAGTGCTGACCCACCAACAGTTTGCTTGTTCGCAAGTGCTGGATCATCCGAGGAAGCAATAGCCGTACCTCATCCCAGGACCCGAAAATCTGGTTTCGATGCCTTGAGCCGTATCGATTGCTTTGAGCAGCTTTTGTATAGAGGGACATAATGTATGGGACGATGCCATTGTATATAGAGAACCTTGTGCCTTATGATTTGCCCCGTATACTCAGATGGATTATTGTTTGCAACATTGTATCTCCGCTGCGTACTCGATCGATTCGACGATAACCACAACTTTAACTATGTTGCCTTGTATGGGCGCAACCCCAGGCCCGCACGATATCACATCCCGATGGAAACGATCGTCCTGCGGGAGCGCTGGCACGGTGATTCGTGCCCGGCGGGGATGGCCAATTCCTGCGGGAGATCGGGACATGACAAGAGCTCTGGCAGCATAACCCTCTCGGGATGCATAGCACTCTCAGCCGCATAGCTCGCTGGCTGCATGAAGACTTCGTCTTCTCCAACAGCAGGTTCGGCCATGGCTGAAAAGCTCCAAAATCTAAAATTATTTTCTTCATAAAAACTGTATTTTAACTTCGAATTGAGTGAACCAAAAGCCAAAATGTTAGAAAAAAGTGCTACATCCTTCTCAAAAACTATTTTTCAAAAATACTATATTCTAATAGATCAAAACCACCAAAAAAACTCAAGGAACCCATTAAACCCTAAGTTAAAAAAGTAGATCTAAGCAAATCTATCAATAAAAATCGAGAATTCCAAGTAATAAAAGCGGTCAGAATCATCATAAGCACATAATAGACTAATAAAATACAAGGAAAGAACAAGAAACAAAATTCAAAAAGTTTCTCCATGTAGTGCAAGGTGTACTTGCCTAAAAATGAAAGAAAAAGGGGAAATAAAGAATGGGGGAAGAGAGAGAAACAAGTTAGCTTATATAGCTAGGGTTTGAGGTTTAGACCATGGGTTAAAATTCCTGAATAAACAAACGCACAGATAAACCATTAACCATGCTAAACCAAAGAATGGGTCTAGTCTCCATGCATGCAATCTAATAATCATGTGAGCAAAAAATACTCTAAGCAGAAATAAATACAAACAAGAAATAAATATATCCCAAGATACATATTTCTAGAATGGGGAGTGACATATACGTAGAAGGAAACCAGGTCCTCAAAGGATGTAACAAAATATATAAAAACATGCCACATGAAATACAATAAATAACATGTGTTGAAGGTAATCAGTGATCCATGAACTAAACATGTGAATAAGAAGATATTGGGTGATCCTGTAATACTACTACTAAGAAGACTATCCAGACTGTGTGAAATGCACTTGATGACGCCATTCGCACGCATGAGATGTCACGGTGTACTCCGAAACTCTGGTAAATAAATACCGGTAACTATGTATATATCTCCACAGCCCCTACAAGGAAAACTGTGGTAGCTATGAAATCTCCGTAGCTCTGGGAATGAGACAACGGTAACTATGAGAGAAAGTAGATCATACGCCTAGTGACTTCCCTCCCCACCCTATGCTACTGCCCGCGTTGCATCCATGACACGACTAGTCCAACTCTAACAGGTGTTAAGTCTTGGCAAATATGTATACAGACAAGTCCATCATCAAGTAAATGTTAGAAATTATATACGGGTCTCCTAACATATCATACAATGTGAATCCGACCGTATATCATGCCTATGTGTCAGCATGAATAATCATGTAACCATATAATTAAGGAACTATAAAATATGTAGCAGTATATCCAAAGTAAACGAATGTTAAAAAAATATGCATATAAATACTATGAATCAATAGGCAAGGTATACTTGCCTGAAGTTTGTCCGAACTATACTGAGATTATAGGTACCAAAAGTCCGATCTAGGCCTAAGTGCAGGTTGGAGCAGCTATGGCGCACGAGAAAATCTGCCCAACAAACAACCAAGTATTACTAAACCGTGTAAATATACATCTATATATAGAGACAAGGTCTTTTAGGGTTATTTAGGAAAATATTTATATATCAAGTATATTTTATCATATTCATGAAATAAGGCTTTATATAGCTAATATAACATTTTAAAACAATTTTACACATAATAATAGTTCACAAATCAATATAGATTTTTGGAAAATATAGAAATAATAAGTTCATTTGTATATCAAAAATAGCTTTTCAGACATAAACGAAAATATTTGTATAACATATACAATTATATATATATATATATATATATATATATATATATATATATATATATATATATATATATATATATTCATGGAAAGTAATCTCTTTTTATAAATATTTATATAAGGACAAAAATTCTTATTAGGTTATTTAAGAAAATACTCATAATAAAATTATCATTTATTTGAGAAGAAACTTAATATAGTTACGAAATTATGTATATACGAAATTATGTATACATTATGATGCGGAAAATAACCATACTTGCATGTATATACATAAACATGCAAGCTCGTGTATAGAATATAAATGCATGTATATATCACCATGTATTTATACGTATATAAATAATACATATACAATACCTATATTTGTAATCATATTTATATAATATATTTAAGTGTATATCATATGTACAATCTATATATGCAAAACATTTTAGGTTATATATATAATAAACATTTAGGATTAAAGTTGCTCATAAATGAAGATATATCCATATATAGCAGAATTATATAGAAAGATTGATAACTGTATGTGAAGAATGATATGTATATATGTGAGCCTAAGTATTCATTTATATAATTCTACAAACAAATAAATATTTAGTTGATTATTGTATCATATAAATATAAATAGGATTTCTATATATGTATATATTATGGCTTATCATATTTACATACCTAACTTAACTACCTACACATACATGATACCATGTGTTGTAGTAAACAAAGAAAAATGGGGGGGGGGGGGGTATAAGGGTCATTACCTATCTTATATATTAGGTTAACCCTAGTATATTCAGCGGTTGCCGCTGCAGCTCAGAGGGGACGACTAACAGAACTTCGGCATGGGCGGCACGACGCTGACGCAGTGCACCTGCGCACCGCACACTGACTGGCACACAACTGTACGGGTGTTTATTGGCGTAGCCTGGTGTCACGCCCCGATCTCCCGCAGGCTAAATCGGCCGTTCCCGCTAGGCGAGAATCACCGCTCCAGCGCTCCCGCGGAACGATCGCTTTGACCCATCCGGGCGTGATATCGCACGAGCGTGAGCCACGTCCGTGCAAGGCCGTGGTTCATTGGCTGGCGGTAAGAGTTCTAAGCCACAGAGTCGCACAGATTGTCCGAGTGCAGCGGAGTTGGTGTGCTGTCGTAGGCACCCAAAAATAAAACCTTTACTCTTGAAATAATATGTAGTAGTGAGAGTAAGGATCATTCCCACGAAGAGTAATTAGTTAATCTTTATGCTATGTTAAATAGGATGGGGGGGAGAGTTTTGGATCAAAGCAAATTAAAAAGAGCTAAAAATAATTAAAGTATTAAAATTATCAAAGGAAAAAAACGTTGGTCTCAGTCAACATCCACCATTGGAATCTTAAAATTGATCATTGATGCAAACATAAATTATCATACTTTAAATATTCACCGTTGGAAGTATTTCCTATCTCTCTTAGGCTTAGATAATTAGAAACAAGCGATCTAATTATCTTTAATTACTAAATAATCTAAGACAAGCGCTGAAGATTTAATCTAGTAATTTCTTAAAGAACAAAGAGATCGATGAAGCAAAATAACACAAGCACAAGCGGTTGAATTTAATTTTATCAAAAATTTTTCTCCTAAGATCTAATAAAACAAAGAAGTTTATTAAATCTTGGTTGCTTCATAAATTAGAAAAATCAAACAATTACGGATTTGATGTCTAATTTAGCAGTAGATCGAGATGGATAATAGACTAGTAGGCCTCCTAGTAATTAAACAAAACAATCATGAAAGTAGGCATAGAAAAATATTCAATACTCAAAGCATAAATCAAATATATAAAATAATTTAGATCTCACAATTTTATTGATTCCAAGGCTTATGTTTCCTTTGACCAACAAGACTTTTAGCTCCGCACGTTCATGAAAACTTCAAAAGAATATTGGAGAAGAGGAAGAAGAGTTGTGTGTTGTTCTTTATTTCCTCCTGATCTCTATCCCTTTTATAGACTCTAAATTAGTGTTTGAAGATCACAATATCTTCCCACAAATCCTCTAATAGTTACAACAACCCAAACAATAAAATAAAATCTTTAAAAAAGTTGGGAAATGGTTATTTCAACTCCACTTTTTGTGCACAAAATAGTTGACTCAACTTCAAGCGTGATTTGGTCCATGATGTAGCCAGAATCTGGGGAAAATCAAAACAGCAAAATTGTGCCTCTATCACTTAGCTTTCCGAATCAATTTGGATCAGCTCAATTGGACTTCGGATGAGCAAGTTATGACCATTTTTCTACAAGGTGTCAGAACTGTCCAGAATTGATAATTAGCTCCATTTTGCTTTTAGTGACTCCAATTGTATCCTAGATCAAAATATAAAAGTAATGAGTATCTTTAGACATTAAATGAGCATAAAGGAGTATATATTAAGGAATAAAAATATGATATTTTATGTTCTCATCAAATACCCCCACACTTAACCTTTGCTCGTCCTCGGGCGAAACTCTAATTTATTTTTTCAAAAAGAAATCAAGGTTGCAATATCATAAATAAAAAAAATAACCAAGCTCTTCAAAACTCATAATCATATCATGAACATATATTTTTAAACAACTTCTAATTACTTAGTAGATATTTTTACTTAAAAAAAATGGAGTAAACTAAATAGGTAGACCCTCACGGAATAAATACTCAACTCTCATGTGTTTAAAGGTATATATTTCACTAAAATTCATTCCAAAAGAAATGATCTACCATAAGCTTGCATATCTTCTCATTTTCCACCACTGGGATCACATGCATAACATAAATCATAAGGACTTTTTATGGGTTGTAACGTGGCTTAGGATTAAGGTGGGATATATTTGGGAGTGTAGCTCAAAAGCCATCAAAACTAGTGGAGCAAAATTGAATTAACCCAATCTCAATATAAAACATGTAAAATCAATCACTCCATTTTGCAACATCTTCAATTTGGCTTTTAAAGCATTTAAACAATGTAAAACAACTTCCATCCTTATTTTTTTTTCTTTATTTTTTTTTTTACTTTTTTTTTCTTTTCTCTCTTTTTTTTTTTTAAACAATAATGGAACTTAGAAAATTTGAGGATAAAAATATGTTCCATTTTGTGGGTTGTAACCAAACCACAAATTTGGACACCCCCACTCTTATTTTTTCGTATACCCATACATATCATAATGATCAACAATGCTCCACTAGCTTTGCGACTTGGGTAAAGGTATAAATATTATTGGTTGAAAGCTTGTAATATGGGTATACCAAGAAAAAGGCAATAAAGCTCAAAGGGGTTCAACAAAAAGAAAATTAATTACAAGGTGGGCTATTTGGCTTATGTAACGCACAACAAAGATGGCCTTAATCATGTTCATGCATGCATGTGTCAATGTGACCTCGAAGAGAATCAAAGCAAGTTCTAGAGAAACAAATCAGTGGAAGAATATCTCTCATGAAAGAATAATGAGACTGATGTGTCAGTCTAAAGGCTCAAATCCTCACTGGCTTTTGTCTACCAATTTAGATACTACCATTTTCAATAAAAAATAACTAGACTAATTAATTCTAAGTTGAAAAAAAAAATTATTTATTCAATCATGTTATGAAATTTTCAAATCTAGTTGAATCTTACTCATGACATACACAACCAAAAATCATTAAAAACCAAAAACCAAAATTCTTTTATTAAAAAAAATTTATTACTATTATTATTATTTTTTAGAAAAACAACGAACTAAAAATGCTTAAAATAAAGTAAATCCTCTCCCCCACACTTAAAACTGACATTGTCCCCAATGTAAGGTGAAATGGAAGGAAAAGGCAAAATAAAAAAATGAAAATGAAAATGAAAGAATAAGAACAAACTCCCCTTGGGTTGCCTCTGTTTATTGTCGTGGATGTTTCCTCCTTCAATTGGTACAAATTGGATCTTCAAGGTCCAATTCATCCACATTCTCTACTTTGAAACCTTCATAGAAAAGCTTGAGCCTTTGGCCATTTACCTTGAACACTTTGGAAGTTGCTAAACTTTGAATTTTAACTGCACCATGATAAAAAATATTAGTAACAATAAAAGGTCCAATCCAACGATAACGCAATTTACCCGGAAACAGACGAAGTCGTGACTGGTATAGAAGGACTTTTTGACCAACTTGAAACACCTTCCTAGAGATCATCTGGTCATGAAAATCCTTCGTCTTCTCTTTATAAATTCTAGCATTCTCATAGGCATCATTGCGAATTTCCTCCAATTCTTGTAGTTGTAACTTCCTATGTTCTCCATTTTCATATGCCTTCATATTGAAACTCTTGATAGCCCAATAAGCCTTGTGTTCTAACTCAACAGGAAGATGGCATGGTTTCCCAAACACCAACCGGTAAGGTGACATACCGATAGGCGTCTTGTATGCAGTTCTATACGCCCATAAAGCATCATCCAAGCGCAAACTCCAATCTTTTCTACTTGGATTGACCGTCTTTTCAATGATGGACTTGATCTCTCTATTTGACACTTCCGCTTGTCCACTTGTTTGTGGATGATAGGCAGTTGACACCTTGTGGGTCACATGGTACTTTCTCAGCAATGTCTCCACGGTTCGATTGCAAAAGTGAGTGCCTCGATCACTTATTAAGGCTCTTGGAATCCCAAACCTGGAGAATATGTTGGATTTGATAAAATCTGAAACAACTTTAGAATCATCAGTCCTAGTAGCTTTAGCTTCTACCCATTTTGATACATAATTAACAGCAAGCAAAATATAAACATAACCAAAAGATACAAGAAACGGTCCCATAAAATCGATGCCCCAAACATCAAAAATTTCACAAAATAGTATAGGATTTTGTGGCATTTCATTCCTTTGAGATATATTACCTGTCCTTTGGCAATTATTGCATGTTTTACAAAAAGAATATGAATCACGAAATAAAGACGGCCAATAGAAACCACATTCTAATACTTTTCTTGCCGTCCTTTTCGCTCCAAAATATCCTCCACATGCATAAGAATGACAAAAGGTGAGAATTGAAATAATTTCATTTTCATGAACGCACCTTCTTATCACTTGATCTGCACAGTGCTTCCACAAGTATGGGTCATCCCATACATAGTATTTGGCATCACTTTTGATCTTATCTCTTTGAGCCTTTGACAAGCCAGAAGGAAACATATTAGTAACCAAATAATTTACAATATTTGCATACCAAGGCAATGTCACACTTGAAGCAAACAATTGCTCATCAAGGAACGTTTCTTGTAGACAAAGTTCATCCTCCATATGAACTAAACGACTTAAATGATCTGCAACACGATTTTCTGTCCCTCTTTTGTCTTTGATCTCCAAATCAAATTCACTTAAGAGAAGTATCCATCGAATTAACCTTGGTTTTGCCTCTTTCTTCGTCATCAAATAGCGAAGAGCTGCATGATCAGAATAAACAATAACTTTAGTACCAAGCAAATAAGATCAAAATTTTTCTAAAGCAAAAACAACAGCTAAAAGTTCTTTTTCAGTAGTTGAATAATTTTTCTGCGCCTCATTCAAAGTTCTTGAAGCATAATAAATGGCGTGAGATGCTCTTCCAATCCTTTGACCCAAAACAGCACCTACTGCATAATCACTTGCATCACACATTATCTCAAAAGGCATGTTCCAGTCAGGGGGCTGGATAACTGGGGTAGAAGTTAATAATTTCTTTAGTGTATCAAATGCCTTTTTATATGCTTCATCAAATTCAAAAGCTACATCTTTTTGTAGCAACTTGCAAAGGGGTAACGCTATTTTGGAGAAGTCTTTGATGAATCTTCGATAAAAACCTGCATATCCAAGAAAAGAACGAACTTCCCGCACACTGGAGGGATAAGGTAAAGATTGAATAATATCGATTTTGGCTTTATCTACCTCAATTCCCTTAGATGAAACAATATGACCCAAAACTATACCTTGGTCAACCATAAAATGGCATTTTTCAGAGTTTAACACAAGATTAGTTTCTATGCATCTTTGAAGAACAAGTGTAAGGTTATGCAAGCATTTATCAAAAGAGTCTCCATAAACTGTGAAATCATCCATAAATACTTCTATAATATGCTCAACATAGTCTGAAAATATGCTAACCATACACCTTTGGAAAGTAGCTGGGGCATTGCAAAGACCGAATGACATACGACGATATGCAAAAGTTCCAAAGGGGCATGTAAAAGTTGTCTTTTCTTGATCCTCCGGAGCAATTGCAATTTGAAAATAACCTGAATAACCATCAAGAAAACAATAGTAAGAATGACCAGCTAACCTTTCAAGCATTTGATCAATAAAAGGTAAAGGAAAGTGGTCCTTTCGGGTTTCAGCATTTAATTTTCTATAATCTATACAAACCCTCCACCCATTCTGGATACGAGTGGGAACTAACTCATCATTTTGATTCTTCATGACAGTTATCCCGGTCTTTTTAGGAACCACTTGCACCGGGCTAACCCACTGGCTATCCGAAATAGGATAGATCACTCCAACTTTAAGAAGTTTTAGGATCTCCTTTTTTACTACCTCCATCATGGGTGGGTTCAATCTTCTTTGCGGTTGACGGGAAGGTTTTGCTCCTTCCTCAAGTAAGATGCGATGCATGCATATAGACGGGCTAATTCCTTTTATATCCGCAATTGTCCAACCAATAGCCGTCTTATGCTCCTTAAGGATCTGAACAAGCTTTTCTTCCTGTGGTGCACTAAGTTTATTGGAGATGATCACTGGTAATGTTCCTCCATCTCCAAGGAATACATACTTGAGGTGACTAGGGAGAGGCTTCAATTCTGGAATAGGGGCCTGCAAAACAGAGGGTAAAGGCCTCTTGTTAGAAATTGGTAATGAAATATAAGAAACGTTACCTGATTGTTGTATTTTTGGAAAATCATTCAATGCTGCAACAGTTTCCTGCCAATCAGAACTCAAAGCTAACTCCTTATGCTCTTTTTCAAGATGCTCACTAATGGCCACTTCCAATACATCTTTGCCATCAAGTTCAAAAATATCCTGTGCTAAAGAATTAACCACATCAATAGAATAAACAGTATTATCATCATCAGGATATTTCATGGCATCATAAATATTAAATTTAACAATTTTACCATCAAATTCCAAAGTAAGTGTGCCACTATGAACATCTATCTTAGTCTTGGATATCTTTAAAAATGGTCTTCCTAATAAAATTGGAGCAGTTTGATCACCATTTTCCATATCAAGCACATAAAAATCAGCAGGAAAAACTAAATTATCAATTTGTACAAGAACATCCTCGACTACTCCCTTAGGATAGGCATTAGATCTATCAGCCAATTGGATCACAACACCAGTTTTATTCAGAGGTCCAAGATTTAAAGATTCATATATAGAATATGGCATAACATTGATAGAAGCTCCTAAATCTAACATGGCTTTCTCATATTTATTGTTACCTATTTTACAAGGGATAATAAACATTCCAGGATCTTTGTATTTTGTAGGGAGTTTTCGTTGAATTACTGCAGAAACACTCTCCCCAACTTTTACCTTTTCATATCCTTTAAGCTTTTGTTTCCTCTTTATTGTACATAATTCTTTTAAAAATTTAGCATAGCGAGGTACTTGTTTGATAGCATCTAAAAGTGGAATATTTACCTCACATTTACGAAAAGTCTCATATAACTCATTATTTTGTTCAATTTTTCTAGATTCTGTTAAAGTTTGAGGAAAAGGAGGTACTGGCTTATAATCACAAAGGGGTGGAAACTTACAATTGGATACCTCATCATCATTGGGGACGTTCGTGTCTGGCACGGTAGTTTTCTCTTCTTCTTGTTTTGACATTGCAGGTGCTTCTTTTACTGGAATGTCAACCTCTTTACCGCTTCTCAAAACGATTGCACTTGCATTTTCTTTTGGATTTACTATCGTTTGAGATGGTAATTTTCCAGAACTTTGTGCCTCTAGCTTATTAATTGTTGTAGCCATTTGGCTCATTTGATTGTCCAAGCTTTGAATGCTAGCCCTTGTCTCCTATTGAAATTGTAAATTATTAGTGGCAAGAGACTTAACAATATCTTCTAAAGACATACCAGAGTTAGAAGTTTGGTTTGGTTGTTGTTTAGGATATGGCTGCTTGTACTGTTGGTAACTTGGGCGATTTTGATTGACAGGATGATTTGTTTGTGGATTCCCATAGTTGAAATTGGGATGATCTCTCCATCCTGGATTGTAAGTGTTTGAATATGGATCGTACTTTCTTTGCGGTTGTCCAGGGAAAGCACCTAGCACATTCACTTGTTCATTGGACTCCTCTTGAAGAGTTGGACACATGTCAATTGGATGTCCTGCTACTGAACAAATCCCATAAGCTTTTGCTGTTTGCATGTTACCTACAGCCATTTGACGAACAAGAGACGTTAAACTAGCAATTTGTTGTTCTAGGGAAGAAATATTTACCTCATTAGCACGCCTAGATGGAAGATCTAGCCTAGTGCCAAATTGTTGAGAATTTGCCGCCATATTTGCAATTAAATTTCTTGCGGCCTCAAGAGTTTTATCTACCAAAGCTCCTCCACTAGCAGCATCTATCATGCTTCTATCAGTTGGTAGAAGGCCTTCGTAGAAGTACTGGATAAGTAGTTGCTCGCTAATTTGATGATGGGGGCAACTTGCACATAATTTTTTAAAACGTTCCCAGTACTCGTGGAGAGACTCTGCATTGTGTTGCCTTACCCCACAATTTTTTTTTCGGATATTGGCCGCCCTTGAAGCGGGAAAGTACTTCTCCAAGAATAGTCTCTTCATTTCGTTCCATGTTACAATGCTCCCAGAGGGTAGATAATAGAGCCAATCCTTAGCCGAATCCTTTAAAGAAAACGGAAAGGCTCTTAATTTGATTTGCTCTTCGGATACCCCTGTAGGTTTCATAGTTGTGCATACCACATGAAGCTCCTTTAGATGCTTATGAGGATCTTCACCTGCAAGGCCATGAAAAGTGGGTAATAAATGTATTAGTCCATATTTTAATTCAAAACTAGTAGTAGCATCTAAAGTAGGAAATATAATGCATAAAGAGTGTTGGTTCAAATCAGGGGCTGCAAGTTCTTTCAAAGTTCTATTTGCAGCCATGACTTCCTCTTCTTCAGGATTAGATTTGCAAGAGAGTAAGGAATCCGTAGCAGGGTCGTTCTCGTTAGAGTTTCTTTGAGCTTCCTTCCTTAACCTGCGCAGAGTTCTTTCTATTTTTGGATCACACTGAAAATCACTTTGATTAGAAGATCGAGTTGCAATCATAAACAAGGAATAAAATGATAGCAAGCAATCCAGAAAAATATAAGAGAATAATTTTTTTTTTTTTTGCTAATAAACAAAAATAATTTAATTATAAGAAAAGATCACAAAAGGCACAAAAATTAACTAAAATTACTCCCCGGCATCGGCGCCAAAATTTGGTATGCTGTCGTAGGCACCCAAAAATAAAACCTTTACTCTTGAAATAATATGTAGTAGTGAGAGTAAGGATCGTTCCCACGAAGAGTAATTAGTTAATCTTTATGCTATGTGAAATAGGATGGGGGGGGAGAGTTTTGGATCAAAGCAAATTAAAAAGAGCTAAAAATAATTAAAGTATTAAAATTATCAAAGGAAAAAAATGTTGGTCTCAGTCAACATCCACCATTGGAATCTTAAAATTGATCATTGATGCAAACATAAATTATCATACTTTAAATATTCACCGTTGGAAGTATTTCCTATCTCTCTTAGGCTTAGATAATTAGAAACAAGCGATCTAATTATCTTTAATTACTAAATAATCTAAGACAAGCGCTGAAGATTTAATCTAGTAATTTCTTAAAGAACAAAGAGATCGATGAAGCAAAATAACACAAGCACAAGCGGTTGAATTTAATTTTATCAAAAGTTTTTCTCCTAAGATCTAATAAAACAAAGAAGTTTATTAAATCTTGGTTGCTTCATAAATTAGAAAAATCAAACAATTATGGATTTGATGTCCAATTTAGCAGTAGATCGAGATGGATAATAGACTAGTAGGCCTCCTAGTAATTAAACAAAACAATCATGAAAGTAGGCATAGAAAAACATTCAATACTCAAAGCATAAATCAAATATATAAAATAATTTAGATCTCATAATTTTATTGATTCCAAGGCTTCTGTTTCCTTTGACCAACAAGACTTTTAGCTCCGCACGTTCATGAAAACTTCAAAAGAATATTGGAGAAGAGGAAGAAGAGTTGTGTGTTGTTCTTTATTTCCTCCTGATCTCTATCCCTTTTATAGACTCTAAATTAGTGTTTGAAGATCACAATATCTTCCCACAAATCCTCTAATAGTTACAACAACCCAAACAATAAAATAAAATCTTTGAAAAAGTTGGGAAATGGTTATTTCAACTCCACTTTTTGTGCACAGAATAGTTGACTCAACTTCAAGCGTGATTTGGTCCATGATGTAGCCAGAATCTGGGGAAAATCAAAACAGCAAAATTGTGCCTCTATCACTTAGCTTTCCGAATCAATTTGGATCAGCTCAATTGGACTTCGGATGAGCAAGTTATGACCATTTTTTTACAAGGTGTCAGAACTGTCCAGAATTGATAATTAGCTCCATTTTGCTTTTAATGACTCCAATTGTATCCTAGATCAAAATATAAAAATAATGAGTATCTTTAGACATTAAATGAGCATAAAGGAGTATATATTAAGGAATAAAAATATAATATTTTATGTTCTCATTAGGAGTCATGAACGCATAGGCGATCGGTAACAAGTTCACTGAGTCGACAATATAGCGGAAGCATTGAATAACACAAGTAGAAGTAAAGCAACTCTTTTATTGATATAAACAAGTGTTACAGGCGACGTATAGCCGAGATTATAAGTCGCTCAAGCCTCTCTCTCTGAAACAACAAAAGTATGCCAAGTGGCTACAATTGTGGAATGATTGTATATGCGATGTTCAGGCAATGTTCCATCATTATGTCTTGTATATGTGCTTCAGTTCCGGACGCAACGCTGCTTCGGAGTGATCTCCACGCCTTAGCATGCACGAAGGAGCATCCGCACCGAACGAGGTTCTCCCGTACCCTACAAACGAACTGGTGGATTATCAGTACATTAAATGCACTGGTGGGGAAGCTACTCGCCCGTTCGACAAATCCAAACACGTAATACAGGTTTCGTGCACCAACTATTAAGTTGTCTTTCTAGTTGCCTTAGGATTTGAATAGCCTAACTCGTGTGGCAGTGCGCCGTGCGACATGAGAGAAAATACGGCGAGACTTACCAACTTACCAATTGGCCTTCCCTGGCCAAGGCAAACATTGTTAATTCAAGCACGGGCAAGTATAAACATTCAGGGGCATTCATAATGAAAACCAAGGCAATAACATATGCAACACGAGAGTCATTGTATTATGATCGTTCAGGTGTTCAGTTGATGCGATGTAATGACTCGCACGCGAATAGCCGCTAAGCGAGGATGACTTATCTATATGAACAATTGTTGCTGGCATAGCCATAAAGGACATAGTCCAGGACAAGGATAGAATGCTACGAGAGTACACGATGCACTGCAAGCTATCCTGTCCCGTACACGATGACTATACACGAGTTCCATCCGGATCGGATCGGCCCCAGTGGCCCGGTGACTGTCCGTGGAATAATACCTCATTTCCGAGTTATCCGCGACATGCAATTATTGGTCTTCCAATTATCATGAGATACACGAGAACACGAGTGCACTAGAACACGAGTACAAGAGATACTTGAATCTTGATTCTTTGTTCAGTGAATGACTTGCCTTGATGCATTCCCCTGGTTCGGGGCTGCCTTTAGTGACCTAACGGTCCCGGATACTTGCAGGTTCAATCATGCACGAAACGACTACTTAGTAGTCTCCTGGGATTTGGATGAAAACAAGGCAACATACAAGCAGACAAGCATGCATTTGTATAAACACAAACATTCACGTTAGCTCGGGCCCGAAGGTAAGCCGAGGAGTGAGATCGTAAGGGACTTCCCGAGCGACACGTTCTAGGGTAGCATGCGAGGGTCTGACCATATATAAGCAATGTTTCATTTCCATGTTCTAGCATAAGCAATACAAGTTGGAATTATTCCCTTAGCTAGGTGCGTTGGATTCTTATTAGCATGCAGGGGTGATTCACCTAGCGACTAGCATGTATCGTTCCATATTTTATGTGTGCTGGCTAAGCAAAGACAAGTTCAACGTAGCCACCCACCTTAGCGATGATTCACCTTGGTAGAGCGATACGTCAAGCGAGCCTCTAAAAGCTTAAGCTGGATCCTGTAGGGATAAGTCTGGATATTCTTTGCCTCAAACGAGTATTCTCGCCTGAGCAAAGCGGGTCAGGACAGTTGCACTTTATCGTTTGAATCGGCAGTCCGCTTGAGCGGAACGGGGTGTTACATCATACCCAACTCAGAAAAAGTCTCGTCCTCGAGACTTACTGAGGACAAGCAGTACGTTTCAATCAATTTTGATTTAACGATACAAGGCTGAGGCAAACCTATACAAGTCGTTGTACTTGTTTATTTGGATATTCACTTGCACAAACATTCGAGATCAGCATATCGCGAGTGTGGATCGTACACATACTCGAAGTGCCCCTCTAATACATGTATTTCACCAACTCGGCGATAGCGAAGTCTTAGCACTCGAGTTTCACATTTTCTTGAGTCTTAGATCGTGCACAAGTTTAAGGCGTCCCTCAAACATATGCATTCAACCAAACTTAGAGATAGTGAAATTGGACAAGCTACTAGCGAAAATCTCAAGGGTTCTCACTCAGGTTGGCACAAAGGCCACTCGCAGCACAATATCATACAAGCAATCATATCATTCAAAATGTATTTTGAAAGTATTTAGACTTATTGTTGGAACATTCCGTTTGGGACATTGAGAGAGAGCATGCACATAACCCACGAACGAGCTTTCGAGTAATAATCGAATTGAAGTCCAAAGGCGTAGAAGCCAGGCTCTGATACCAATATGTCACGCCCCGATCTCCCGCAGGCTAAATCGGCCGTTCCCGCTAGGCGAGAATCACCGCGCCAGCGCTCCCGCGGAACGATCGCTTTGACCCATCCGGGCGTGATGCCGCACGAGCGTGAGCCACGCCCGTACAAGGCCGTGGTTCATTGGCTGGCAGTAAGAGTTCTAAGCCACAGAGTCGCACAGATTGTCCGAGTGCAGCAGAGTCATGAACGCATAGGCGATCGGTAACAAGTTCACTGAGTCGACAATATAGCGGAAGCATTAAATAACACAAGTAGAAGTAAAGCAACTCTTTTATTGATATAAACAAGTGTTACAGGCGGCGTATAACTGAGATTACAAGTCGCTCAAGTCTCTCTCTGAAACAACAAAAGCGTGCCAAGTGGCTACAATTGTGGAATGATTGTACATGCGATGTTCCAGCATTATGTCTTGTATATGTGCTTTAGTTCCGGATGCAGCGCTACTTCGGAGTGATCTCCACGCCTTAGCACGCACAAAGGAGCATCCGTACCGAACGAGGTTCTCCCGCACCCTACAAACGAACTGGTGGATTATCAGTACATTGAATGCACTGGTGGGAAAGCTACTCGCCCGCTCGACAAATCCAAACACGTAATACAGGTTCCGTGCACCAACTATTAAGTAGTCTTTCTAGTTGCCTTAGGATCAGTTTCATGCACGATTTGAATAGCCTAACTCGTGTGGCAGTGCGCCATGCGACATGAGAGGAAACACGATGAGACTTACTAACTTACCAATTGGGCTTCCCTGTCCAAGGCAAACATTGTTAATTCAAGCACGGCCAAGTATAAACATTCAGGGGCATTCATAATGAAAACCAAAGTAATAGCATGTCACGACCCGCACCCGGTATAGGGGCACGACAGTGTGGTTACGTCCAGCCTACGCCGCAGCATCGGCGGTAGAACGCTGTCTAGGTCATGTAACTATCTAATCAATCTCACATGAATATCCAACTCCATAAGGAGACACAGATATCACAATATAATATGGAATATACTCAATCACATAAGCTAAAGCACGATGAGATATCGAAGCAAACAAATAAAATATGAGACAAGTCTAAACAACAATAAATAGTCTAACCTGCAATCAATAACATTCAATCTCCAAGTATGTCAGAAACAAGTCCTCTAAGTCGCAGTCTGGAAAAAATATCCAGTCAGGATTGGAACGAAATACACCTCTAACAGCAGTTCCACTTATATTGACAAAATCTATAGCACAGTGTAAAGAAATACAAGACAGATATAAAAACTGGCAATGAGAAATACTGACGAGCATGGATATACTGGATATAGAAATACTGGAATAAATGGAATACTGGAATAATGAAGTACTGGAGCATGTCATCATATATCTAGCAATGAAATAAAAATCCAAGTACACACAAGAATAATGAACTGGTATATAAGTGTGTACAAGAACAATAACTAGAACATGTGGAGATGCTAGATCCATACACTAGAGATACATGTCAAGAATCATCTAACTAAGTGTGTGAAACATCAGTATATCATGTGATCGGCTTGGGTATATGACTTATTACATGGATTAGCGGTCATCCCCAACAGGTCAGGCTAACCAGATGTAACAGCGATGAGGCATGTAAGGGTCAGGCTGCACCGACGTGAGGTGTGGGTGAGCTATGATGCATGTAAAGTTGGGTATGATCACATAAGCTACTAATATTTTCCCATTTCCCCAGCTAGCACGATGGATTCCAATCACGACTCCTCGTGACAGGTCTCGATAATGCCAACTCGTGTAAAAGACAGTGTCAGAGTCATGTACGCTATACAACAAGAATTATAGAGATAATCAACATAATGAAAACTGTCAGAGAATGTACTCGTCTGGGGTCCTGCTGCTGGTATGAATCAGAGTCCAAGTCACAGTCCAAATAGCCTATGTATTACAATTTACCAATGTCAAAATATAATTTATTTTAATTTATTTAATTCTGGAATAATTACTCTAAAATCCTATTTTAATCTTATTATTCTGATTTTTAGGTTAATTCCTAAATTTTGTCCAAAGGAACTGAATTTTATCAACTCGAGACTCATGGCACGCAAATCGAGGCGATCTGTTGACCAAAAAGTCAACCGACATAAACTCAACTTTCATGCATGATTTCCTGTAGATTTCAGCGTAAAAAACATGCTAGAATTTATGGCTCGTCCAAATTCAAATTCGTTTGGGAATTATGGCACATACAAGTTTCGTATCGTGCACCGATGGTTAAATTCTAACCTAGAAGTTCTACAGAATTAACAGTATGAAAATACATCGAATTAAATTCAGGGAAAAACATATGTCAATGATCTCGACATTAGCTTTCCAAAACTTTAAACGGTTCATGATTCTGATTCCTGGTTCTTCCGAAATCGCGAAAACATCGAAACACGTCTATTTTCGGACATGCTGTGCTCTACGAATTTTCTAGAATTTAATACTCATAATTTTGTAAAACAAATTATATAATCAGAAAGCTAACCTCAATATCGTTCTAACGCAAGAAACTAGGCCTCGTTTGGAGTCCGGAGCTATGCGCAATGGCTTCTGGAAGATTAAGGAACCCTAGATAGCAATTCTCCAAAATTCGGCTGAAGAAAAACCCTAGAAAATAACTAAACTATTATATATATATATAGAGGAGAGAGAAAGTGCAGCTGCGGCTCACAGCGTGCCACGTGGCAGCCATCCGGGGCTGCCCGCTCAGATCGGACGGTCAGGGTTTGACCCGGCTCGGCTCAGCTGAGTCCGAGTCGAACTCAGACTCGGCTCGGCTCGAGGTCGGCTCGGCTCGGCTCGGCTCGCACCCACTCAGCAGTCAATGACAGGCGGGCCCGGCCCAGTTTGCTGCAGGAGGCTGACAGGTGGGCCCCTGTTTGCTGACTGGGCAGAATTAATTACTCTTTGGGTTTTCTTTTTCAGAAATTAGTTTTTAATTCAGTTTTCCCTAATTAACTCAAAATAAATGCTAAAAATAATCAGAAAATTCCCAAAAAATTCTAGAAAATATATTTGATTATTTAGAACCTAAAATAAAAGTTTGGGGTATTTTTAATTATATTTGACCCTAAAATAAATTCTTGAAAGTCCTAGGAAATTAGGGTTACTAGTTTTTAATTAACAAAAAATTATGGAAAAATTCCAATAACCCCAAATTAACCTAATAACAGCATTTAAGCACGAATTTCAGGATACGGAGGTTACAAGTCTACCCACCTTAAAAGAATTTCGTCCTCGAAATTTAAAATCCTCAATAGTTGTATGTATTCATTTCTATTATTTTACAATCAAAATTAAATTCATCAAACCATATAATCATGAAGTAAATCCATATTGCTATAAACTTCCAAAATTCTATAGATATCATATTCCTAAAATCTTCAAATTTAAAATCGAATTCCATTCATATCATAATCTCCTCAAAAACTTTATGCTAATTACTAAATACAAAATTTAATATCCAATCCTCTAATTTTAAATCCACTCAATGTATATTTATAAAATTTAAAAATCTCGTCCAAAAAGTTTGTATTCAAATACTAACCCATTAATCATCTTACTCCTCAAATTTTGAGTAAATCACTAAATACAAAATTTACTATCCAATCCTTTAATTGAAATTCCGTCAATGCATATTTATAAAATTTAAAAAAATCTCATCCGAAAATACTATTCCATTAATCATCTTACTCCTCTAATTTAAGTCCAATCGATGCGTATTTATAGAATTTAAATCCTCATCCCAAAATTTGAATTCAAACACTAATCCATTAGTGATCTTATTCCTCGATTCTTTTTCCACACAATACTCAAATAATATAATACTCGCAAAATCTTCAATTGCAATATTCAAAATAAATCTATATCTTGCAGTCAAATAAATACAATGATAATCTTCTTCATTCCTCAAAATTTAATGACAATTTCAATCATATTGTAATCTTCATAAAAATCAATGTTTTAACGAATCGTCAATTCTGCCATATTGAGTTCTCAACTCTTCATTTAAATTAATGTTTATCCTCAAAATTTAAGGCACATTGTCTCTCTCTGTCAAACCATAATCTTTTCATTAATCTTCACTACGGTCAAACCCCCAACAATAAAGGTCTAAGAAAATCCTACCTACCGTCATACAATATACAATCTAAAAAACATACATGGTTATGGTCTCCTTTGTCATGGTATTGTAGTCTCTGCTAGGGCGTACTACTAACTATATTCTAACAAGAAAATTATTGATACAAGCTATGGTACTAAGGAATCAATCAATCAAACAAATAGATGGAAAAGGAATATAAGGAAAGAACAGAACATAGCCTTCTAACCCATTACTTGGACATCTTAATCCTCTAATATACACTTAACTCTGGCACATTCACTCACTAATTCCTATCTCTATATACTGATATCCATACCAACTAATCATTAGTCCACAACATCCATGAATACATCCTCATTGCATACACCTGTTTATTGATACCTAGATATGATACCAAGAATCTCTAACACAACCATAGTTTAATAATGCATCCAAAGTTTGATACCTCTATCCCTTGGTACTACTATTTCTGCTACAAGTACACCCACTGGTAACTCTCTTACCTACTGCAATTGTTTATACTGGTTATTCTTATCACTCAAGTGCACACCAAGTGCAACACACCATACTTAAGTACTGCTCACTCTAATACAACTCTAGATGGACACCTAAGTCAGTTTATGGTGCCATCTCGAGCATGCTCAAGCCAATAGATCCTTACACATGCACATCAACCACTTATATACTAATATATATTTCTTACTCACCATAAAAATTTAATCCTCAAATAAAATCATCAAAATTTAACTTCTTGAATAATTTAAAATAAAAAGTGTATACTTTCCTCAAGAGTCAAATATCCAAACATTGAAATTTTTAATCACTTCCAAAAATCTTTATAGCTTTGACTATGTTTATTGAATTGACTTTGAAACCTCAAAATTTAATAACATAAAAACTCAACTCCTCAATTTTTTTTAAAAAAAATTGAAATTCATTTCCACTCTTCAAATTATAAATTTAAATCCATAAGTATACATATAAATACTCACAGTCTCTAATATTCAAGGTGCACTCAAATACACCAATTGTCTACAACCCTCAACTGTGTACTGAAATTTGCACTGCCCGGATTACTTGCAATATTACTTCCAATAATCAAAGTTATCATCGCACGTATTTTTTTTTCCAATGATTTTTTTATCTATATTAACTGGTACACCAATCTAATTATCATCACACGAAGTACTTACTGTCATGAGCACCTTGTTCAACAAATCTTTGATATAGAATCACTAGCACTATTGGTATGGTAACACTAGCTTAATCATTAGATTATCTCATCAAACTTATTACAACTCACGATCACTTGCACTTTCTATAATACCCATGCTTTACTTCAATCTCAAGGGCAGGCATATGGTTTCATATCTCGATTGATGTATAAGCATATCTCTTAAATCTTTTACAGCCTGTTAAACTAATCTGTGATACATTTCACAACTTTTATTACCAATCTTGATATTTCTCTACTTATGGCATCTCACTAAAACCCTTTATGCATATACATTTCTTTACTCTTGATACAGCCAGTATCAATCATCAAATTGAACATCATGCTCCATTAATCTTTAACACAATTCCTTGATACTTAATTATTTATATAGATCATCCAATTACATAATTTAATGACTATCCAGGACTGGCATGCTGATTCTGATACTTACTCTTGGAACCTTCACTGATACTCTTACTCCTCTTTCCATAGTACCAATACTAATTATAATAACACCTATCATAGAACTATTGCTACAAGGTACTATACTATGGGTATCTCTAGATTAATGTCTACTGCTCACATGTCCAACTAAGAA
The DNA here is from genome assembly GCA_036927795.1 of Iris macrosiphon. Classification (NCBI taxonomy): domain Eukaryota; kingdom Viridiplantae; phylum Streptophyta; class Magnoliopsida; order Asparagales; family Iridaceae; genus Iris; species Iris macrosiphon. The sequence goes on along the minus strand of JAYESA010000015.1, from coordinate 77,330,182 downwards.
ATACTTATAAACTAACAAGTCATACTTAGTCAATACTAATACAAGACACAGACATAATTACAAATCACTAATTATCATACTAACAAGGAATCCTCAAAGAAAAGGAGCTCAAAAGGAACTAGATAAGGACTGAAGGTATCTTACTGTTAGTAAAAAAAAGAAGCGAGGGAACAAGTCATGTAATAACAGAAATAGATAAGTATTAAGATGAGACTTTAAGAACCATTTTAAGATACAACCTGATAATCATACACGTCTGTCAGAAATTATGACACACAGAATCCTCGCCACGCCAGTAAGCATAGATGCGATAACCGACAGGTTCCGTAACTAAGGTATGCAACTCTATAATCATGTCATCTAGAATCTTCGCCACGCCAACCGGTATGGCTGCGAAAAACTCTAAATTTCATAACTATAGTATGTACATCCAAGTCAGGTTCCTACGTTCTCGTCACGACAGCTAATGTGGCTGCGATAACTCTAGGCTCCATAACCAAAGTAGACGTTTTACCTTTCTCACTGTCCTCATCAATATATGTCATCAGATGATACCGTAAATTCTAGTCCGTAAAATTCATCTCAATATGAAATCAACTCAACAACGATACCAAGAATTAAAGTTAACAACTGGTCAACAAGAATAAACTCAATAATGATACCAAGATTTTAATTTAATAACTGATCAACAAGAATCAAATTTAATAACAACAAGTGAGAACGGACGGAAAGAAGGAAAAAGATTTAAATTAGAAATTATAATAAGATTCTCAAGGGTCGTCCCAAGAATCTCTCAAATAATTGTGATTGAGTATCCTCTCTCATCCTAGTATCCTATGTCCTGTATCCTATCGCAGGCATGCAGTAGTACAACTAAGATGTCGCACTACCACGACATCGCACAACTTGCGAAGTCAGACCTGCATGGGCCACCACTAAAAATGTGTCACGACCCGCACCCGGTATAGGGGCACGACAGTGTGGTTACGTCCAGCCTACGCCGCAGCATCGGCGGTAGAACGCTGTCTAGGTCATATAACTATCTAATCAATCTCACATGAATATCCAACTCCATAAGGAGACATAGATATCACAATATAATATGGAATATACTCAATCACATAAGCTAAAGCACGATGAGATATCGAAGCAAACAAATAAAATATGAGACAAGTCTAAACAACAATAAATAGTCTAACCTGCAATCAATAACATTCAATCTCCAAGTATGTCAGAAACAAGTCCTCTAAGTCGCAGTCTGGAAAAAATATCCAGTCAGGATTGGAACGAAATACACCTCTAACAGCAGTTCCACTTATATTGACAAAATCTATAGCACAGTGTAAAGAAATACAAGACAGATATAAAAACTGGCAATGAGAAATACTGACGAGCATGGATATACTGGATATAGAAATACTGGAATAAATGGAATACTGGAATAATAAAGTACTGGAGCATGTCATCATATATCTAGCAATGAAATAAAAATCCAAGTACACGCAAGAACAATGAACTGGTATATAAGTGTGTACAAGAACAATAACTAGAACATGTGGAGATGCTAGATCCATACACTAGAGATACATGTCAAGAATCATCTAACTAAGTGTGTAAAACATTAGTATATCATGTGATCGGCTTGGGTATATGACTCATTACATGGATTAGCGGTCATCCCCAACAGGTCAGGCTAACCAGATGTAACAGCGATGAGGCATGTAAGGGTCAGGCTGCACCGACGTGAGGTGTGGGTGAGCTATAATGCATGTAAAGTTGGGTATGATCACATAAGCTACTAATATTTCCCCATTTCCCCAGCTAGCACGATGGATTCCAATCACGACTCCTCGTGACAGGTCTCGATAATGCCAACTCGTGTAAAAGACAGTGTCAGAGTCATGTACGCTATACAACAAGAATTATAAAGATAATCAACATAATGGAAACTGTCAGAGAATGTACTCGCCTGGGGTCCTGCTGCTGGTATGAATCATAGTCCAAGTCACAGTCCAAATAGCCTATGTATTACAATTTACCAATGTCAAAATATAATTTATTTTAATTTATTTAATTCTGGAATAATTACTCTAAAATCCTATTTTAATCTTATTATTCTGATTTTTAGGTTAATTCCTAAATTTTGTCCAAAGGAACTGAATTTTATCAACTCGAGACTCATGGCACGCAAATCGAGGCGATCTGTTGACCAAAAAGTCAACCGACACAAACTCGACTTTCATGCATGATTTCCTGTAGATTTCAGCATCAAAAATACGCTGGAATTTATGGCTCGTCCAAATTCAAATTCGTTTGGGAATTATGGCACATACAAGTTTCGTATCGTGCACCGATGGTTAAATTCTAACCTAGAAGTTCTACAGAATTAACAGTATGAAAATACATCGAATTAAATTCTGGGAAAAATATATGTCAATGATCTCGACATTAGCTTTCCGAAACTTTAAACGGTTTATGATTCTGATTCCTGGTTCTCCCGGAATCGCGAAAACATCGAAGCACGTCTATTTTCGGACATGCTGTGCTCTACGAATTTTCTAGAATTTAATACTCATAATTTTGTAAAACAAATTATATAATCAGAAAGCTAACCTCAATATCGTTCTAAGGCACTAGGCCTCGTTTGGAGTCCGGAGCTATGCGCAATGGCTTCTGGAAGATTAAGGAACCCTAGATGGCAATTCTCCAAAATTTGGCTGAAGAAAAACCCTAGAAAATAACTAAACTATTATATATATATATATAGAGGAGAGAGAAAGTGCAGCCGCGGCTCACAGCGTGCCACGTGGCAGCCATCCGGGGCTGCCCGCTCAGATCGGACGGTCAGGGTTTGACCCGGCTCGGCTCAGCTGAGTCCGAGTCGAACTCAGACTCGGCTCGGCTCGAGGTCGGCTCGGCTCGCACCCACTCAGCAGTCAATGACAGGCGGGCCCGGCCCAGTTTGCTGCAGGAGGCTGACAGGTGGGCCCCTGTTTGCTGACTGGGCAGAACTAATTACTTTTTTGGTTTTCTTTTTCAGAAATTAGTTTTTAATTCAGTTTTCCCTAATTAACTCAAAATAAATGCTAAAAATAATCAGAAAATTCCCAAAAAATTCTAAAAAATATATTTGATTATTTAAAACCTAAAATAAAAGTTTGGGATATTTTTAATTATATTTGACCCTAAAATAAATTCTTGAAAGTCCTAGGAAATTAGGGTTACTAGTTTTTAATTAACAAAAAATTATGGAAAAATTCCAATAGCCCCAAATTAACCTAATAACAGCATTTAAGCACGAATTTCAGGATACGGAGGTTACATAGCATATGCAACACGAGAGTCGTTGTATCATGATCGTTCAGATGTTCAGTTGATGCAATACAATGACTCGCACGCGGATAGCCGCTAAGCGAGGATGACTTATTTATATGAACAATTGTCGCTGGCATAGCCATAAAGGATATAGTCCAGGACAAGGATAGCATGCTACGAGAGTACACGATGCGCTGCAAGCTGTCCTGTCCCGTACATGATGACTATATACGAGTTCCATCCGGATCGGATCGGCCCTAGTGCCCCGATGACCGTCCGTGGAATAATACCTCGTTTCCGAGTTGTCCGCGATATACAATTATTGGTCTTCCAATTATCACGAGATACACGAGAATACGAGAACACGAGTGCACGAGAACACGAGTATAAGAGATACTTGAATCTTGATTCTTTGTTCAGTGAATGACTTGCCTTGATGCATTCCCCTAGTTTGGGGCTGCCTTTGGTGACCTAACGGTCCCGGATACTTGCAGGTTCAATCATGCACGGAACGACTACTTAGTAGTCTCCCGGGATTTGGATGAAAATAAGGCAACATACAAGCAGACAAGCATGCATTTGTATAAACACAAATATTCACGTTAGCTCGGGCCCGAAGGTAAGCCGAGGAGTGAGATCGTAAGGGACTTCCCGAGCGACACGTTCTAAGGTAGCATGCGAGGGTCTGAACATATATAAGCAATGTTTCATTTTCATGTTCTAGCATAAGCAATACAAGTTGGGATTATTCCCTTAGGTAGGTGCGTTGGATTCTTATTAGCATACATGGGGTGATTCACCTAGCGACTAGCATGTATCGTTCCACATTATATGTGTGCTGGCTAAGCAAAGACAAGTTCACCGTAGCCACCCACCTTAGTGATGATTCACCTCGATAGAGCGATACGTCAAGCGAGCCTCTGAAAGCCTAAGCCGGATCCTGTAGGGACAAGTCTGGATATCCTTTGCCTCAAACGAGTATTCTCGCCTGAGCAAAGCGGGTCGGGACAGTTGCACTTTGTCGTTTGAATCGGCAGTCCGCTTGAGCGGAACGGGGTGTTACACCTGGCACGATGGAGTTCAGAGGTTACACCATGAGGTCGCAGGGTCGTGGTCATTGATGGTGGTGGTGTTGGCCGAGGAAAACTAGTAGAGGGTGATGACGTCCAGATACGGTGGCGCTGGCGCGGACGCGACTTCGCGCGGCCATGTCATTCGACAAAAGCGGTAGAGGGCATGCCAATGGGTCGACAAAGTCGTTGATGGTTGGAAGAGCGCTAGATGATTGGACAGATGGGGCTCCGACGTCGTGCATGGAGGTGCGCACGACTACTTTAGACGACCGAGTCGGGAGCGGCGTGCCTTGGCGTCGATGCAGAGGTAAACAAAGCCTCAAAGCGAGTCTTGTGGAGCATCAAGAGACGACGAGACCGGCAGTGAGTTCAAACAAGGAGGTTAGTCCGATTCGTACGATGCCTTCGTCATTGGTCGACATATTAGTTGGCTGTGGGTCGGGGTCGAGCTCTCACGAGGGGGATCTTACGGGAAGAAGAAGTGTTGTGTTGGAAGTAGTGTGTTTCTTATGGGGGTGAGTGAATGAATTCAATTTTCTAGCTTAAGGAGATTAGATATGCATGATAGAATCAATGAATGAGGGTTTGTAGGGTTTGAGAATTGGAATAAAAAGGAAATAGTTTGAATTTGAATTGGGCAAAAATAGAAAGAGTTTAATTAGAATATTAGGAAAGATTTTTGAAATTTGAATGAAGAGTTATTATGAATATTTAGAGTTCATTTAGAAATTCCATTAAAAATTGATTGAAGGATAATATGGATTTATGGAGAAAATATTAGGAAGCTATTTGAAATGATTTGAAAAGTAATTAAGGAGATTGATATGTATTGATATGTTTTAATAATGAAAGATTTGGTTTGGTGTAAATGATTTGATTTGAATTAAAAAGGAAAGAGGGAGTTGATTAGGTTAATTAAGGATAGATTGGGGTGATTATGGATAGAATTTTATTCCATAACAGGATTTAGAAAATTTGAAATGAAGGATTTTAAGGAAGAAGGATATGGGGGTGCTTCAGTGTGTTGTGCTATTTAAGGAAGTTGCTATATGTGTGTTGGTGAAGACAATATGGGTTGATGTGCTAATGTTGTTCTATGCTGGGTTAAGTCCAACATGTAATATATGAGTTAAAGGCCCAAAATAATTAAATCAATAATTTATGGACATAAATTATAATACAATAATTACTAAATGGCTAACGACTATTACAATTATATACTACCCTTGTAGTTGCAAATAAGCAAAAAACCTTCATCATTAATGATATAAATATTAATGCTATGCCAAGCCAAAAATTTAAAATGCTTGCTAATAAATAAAACAACAATCTGTTTAATAAAATATATAATAATAAAATAAAATAAAAAATTGGGAGAGGTCTTACAGTATTCAATCTTTGTCCCCAAATAAACTGCGACAGCCATCATCCGTCAGCCTCCCTACTGAAACGAAGTTGTAGAACAAACTCGGTACATATCGCACGCCCTTGAGAACGAGCTTCTCACGAAGCTCCGTTGTCAAGTTCACATCACTGTTGCGTACAACTACAACCGTCTCCTTATTGTCCATCTTCACACGTCCAAACCTACCACCTCGGTATGGCGTGATGATCCTCCTATATGGAGTGACATGATACGACGTCACATGTCTATGATCCAATTGCCATTATGTCACGTGCAACAAGCTTCCTCTTTGTCAGTTGTTGTGATGAGATCTCCTATAGCCATGAGATCCTCCTGATCATCCTTACCTTTGGCCTTCTCAGCTTTGAGCTTCATGCAATTTCTCTTGATATGACCCCTTTCACCATAGTGATAGCAGCCCTCCTTGCGGTCAACAATCACAAGTTCCCGAGAACTCTCCCTGTCCTCGCCTGTAACTTGAATCTTCCTTTCCCGTAGGAAGCCACCAGAGAGGACTCATGCGACGATTCAACTTGCTTACGCCGGACCTCCTCATTCAACAAAATACTTTTGACTGCCTCCATCGTGATAACTCCATCTGGTGCAGAGTTTCTCATCGACACCACCAATGTCTCCCAGCTTTTCGATAGAGAACTCAAAAGAAGAAGGGCCTGAAGCTCATCGTTAATCACCATTTTTATCGCAAACAACTGATTGCTGATACCCTGAATCTCGTTCAGATGTTGTTCCACCGAGGTACCCTCCGTGTACTTCGAGTTGACAAGTTGGCAAATAAAAAAGGCCTTGTTGCCAGCCGTCTTCCTTTCGTACAGCCAATGGAGCTTCTCCCACAATGCTTTTGTCGAACTTTCCATGGACATGTGGTGAACATCGAATCGTCTAACCATTGGCGGAGAATCCCAATGGCCTTATGATCCAATCATTTTCAGTTTTCAGCAGCTTTGTCCGATGGTTTTGTGCTGTCGCCCTCCAACGGACCATGCAAGTCCTTGAACTAAAGTAGATCCTCTATTCTTGGCTTCCAAATTGTCCAGTTTCTCCCCGTTTGGGTGATCATACGTTTGTTCATCTGCTCCGTAGACATGGTTGCACCTTTCCTCTTGTGAACCTGAGAGCTCTGATATCAGTTGTTGGGAATCAGACACCAGAGTGAGATGCTCTAATATCAGACATACCCTACAAGTGCTCCGACACCGTGTCTCAAACTAATCACAACGAAAACTTAAGCCAACCCACCTGAGATAACCAACCCCCGTCTAACGAACACCAAACGCTGATAAAGACAACGTATATGATCAGTGACTACATCACCTGGACAAATTTCAATCTATATAACTCAGGTAAAATTATAAGATTGACAAAAATAAATGTTGAACCCTTTGCCCCTAATAGGTTCAACCCCCTCACCACACTCAAGAAGAAAAGAGATATATTACATCTTGAAATCACTCACCCTACCCGTAGCGATTTTCCTGAACAAAGGCGACGACTTCTCGATTAGATATCCTCTTTCTTCTATCTTAGATGGCATGCTCTAAGAGCAAAGTATGGACTTTCTCTTAGATTTTCTGTGGACAAGTACCCTGAATCTCCACCTTGTGCTCTATCTTTGTGCCTCCACACTCAACCTATATAGATATGATGAGAAACCTAGTTTTAGGGTTTAGAAAATCCTAAAAGTAGCCCACCAACATATTTGGCCGTACACCAGCATCCAACGATGTAGATTAGAATCCAAAATATATCATCCTCGTCGACACTGAACTTAGGCTGAGTTCGACTAAAAGGTTATGGAACAAACCCACCTAGTTCGGCCTGAACTCGACCAGGTATCGAGTTCGGGCCTAGCTCTGTTCCTATCATCCAAACTTTACTCCAACAACTCTATACATGCAATCCAATATACATAAACATTTAATATGCAACCAAAAATATTTTGCAGTTTGAATCATGAGAAACATATGCTCCCCTTGAAAGAGAATAAATAATACAAAAATACAAAATACAAAAATTACCTTAGGGTCTGCTTGGATTGAGGAAAAAAATATCTATACTATTATATAACCAAAATAGTGATATTACTAATTTTTTCGTGTAACATTCTTTGCATAAAAATATCACTATTTTTGATGTGTACGGTCATAGTTGACATATGAAAATTGATGAAACTTGAATTCGTCGACCGTTCACAATAAATTTGGTCCGAATTCGTCGAAATTTACATAACGATATTTTTTGAAAATTCTAACTATTCTTCGAGCACACTTCGGATCGCGACGAGGGTGGTGTCATTAGATGCACAACGTTGAACTTGTCATATATTGTAAGTTTCGTCCAATTCTGAAACCGTTAACCAGATCACCATTATTTTTTATATTTGTTATAATTTATTATTTTTTTAATAGTAAAAGTTGCATCTCCTATGTTAAAATTTTGGCTACGCCACTTTTTTAGCGTTAACACGCATATAGTTAAAACGTTTTTCAGCGTGAACTACCAACTTAAGATGTGCTGCATATGCACAAATAGGTTTTCTTTTCTATGATATTACAAAAGTTTTGCACTTCATATAGATGTTATCTACGTTATAATTTGTTATTTTTCTGTGATAAGTTCTAATTTTTTTCTTCTTTTCTTGAGTTGTTATCTGCTAATTAGAGTAGTTCTGCCCACAGGATGTGAAACTATGAGCACCTTTTCAAGTACTATATATGATATCTCTGAATAGCTCAAGCATGAAGTCAGAGAAAAATCGAGGTAGAAAATCATTCTTAAAACTTGCCATAAACTCACAAAATTCTGGGATGATGATAAGCAATAGAAAGCTTGTCACCTCTATATTCTATTGCTTGTTCTTATAACCACCTGTTTTTCTTCCATAGTTGTCAACACTTACTATGCAAGTGTTTCAAATCATTCACTCACACAAACTCACAAGTAGAGGAAATCGATCATCCCTTAGGTTTTGAAGTATATATATAAATATTTAAGTTACACATTTAGCATAAACGACACAATTGCCACCATTGCCAAAGGCAGAAGCAGTCCAGCCTCAGCCCGGAAACCGTCTCCGATCGGTAAGTTGTCCGGTAGAGCGCACTCCTCCCCATTGAAATACACCCTTGTAGGGAAGCCATCCCCCTTGACGATATTAATGTTGGGCGTATCCTTCTTTGTGAAGGATATGACTGTCTGCTGCTTCCCTGGAACTTTAGGTTTGTTCTTCGGGTCTTTCGGGTCGTCGTCCAGCGGCATCAGATAGTTCAGCCCTTCCAGTCCATTAAAAAAGATTGTGTGATTCAGCTCAGGATCTGTTAACATTGTTCCGTTGAAAGAGTAGGCCTTCTCGTAGCCTTGTAGGCCTTGGGTATCTGAATTGCAGCGAACCAGTCTTTGAAAGTGTATTCGTCCCAATTGAAAAGAAGTGATTCTTGCAGACCAACCTGTTACGATAGTATTAGGAATTCAAAATTAGGAAACTTGAATTTTAGATTTCGTATGAACACTGTTACTGTACTGACCTTTGCGGTAGTCGGACACGATGTGCCAGTTGATGCTGACACCGCAGTTGTCAGGGCAGGGGAGTCTTTTGGGGAAATTGAAGTGTTTAAGTTGGGCCCATTCTCTGGCTAAGGAAGTGCGGTTCTCGAAGGGGATGAGGAGGGCATTGGACGGGAGGAGGAGGGCCTGCGCGTTGGGGGTTGCACGTTACGTCGTCCGGGCAGCCGCAGGCGCAGGTGTTGCATGGTACGACAGACATGTTGTAGTATGCCGAGAAGGAGACGCAACACCGTGATTGCTTGGCCTTTGGTCGAGTTATGTTGCAGACCACCTGATGCACGATCATATTTGGAAATGGCAGTGTAAATAAGTTTTATATAGATTGATTTAAGAAATTCATGAGATTTTCAAATCGTCGGTGAATGGCAAAGAATGATCGATGCACCTGCCAACTCGCTATTGCATAGCTCTCAGAACTGAGGCCGCTCGAGTCAGGGAAGACGGACGGGCTCACTCTGATAGGAGCACCACATTTGTAGTGTGGGTTGAGGAATCCGTTGATCTTCCAATTTTGGGGAGGGTACAGTGCCGTCCGGTTCATGTCGGGCGGAAGCTTGTACACCTGCAGCTGGAATATCGACTGCGACAGGCTCGAATTCATTGTCGGTGGAAGGAGAGTGCCATTCTTGCAGCAGTTGGGAATGTTGCCGATCTGGTTGTCCTTCTCTCTTTCCGGAGGGAGGTCGGTGATGATGGGCTTCCTCTCGCAGTTTAGGATCTGGGTGAAGTCTAGGCCCTGGTAGTACTGCCCAGCCTCGCCGTAGATGCAGTCCGAGTAGTCCTTCTTGTATGTGTACGCACCTTTCATGCTTCCGATGAACTCCCCTCGCTTCCACTCCCAGGTGACGTTCCAGTTGTCGAGACGGCCGAGGGGGTTGATGTTGTCCATGGTGACCTGGGCCATGTAGTTGCTGTCGTAGGCCTGGAGCACGTCGTAGGCGATGTTGAGGTCGCCGTATTGGCGCGGCAAGAACTTGGTATCCTTGTCCTTCTTCTTCTTGTACTTCTTATCCTTGGTGCAGCACACATGCATGTTGCTTCCTTCCCTGGTGGCCCTGGGGCAAATGAAGCCTTCATTCGCCAGCTTGATGTTCTTCGGCATCGGGGTGGCTGGTGGCTTCACCCCGAACTGCGTCCCCGTGATCTCAATAGTCGTCTGAATCTGGTTCCAGTCACCCGCGGTGTCAATCGAGTCGAGAAGGTCCGTCTGTGGGTAGCCTGCCAGTGTAGTCCCATTGCCGACATCTGCCGGAAAATCATTCCCGTCGATAAGCACCGCACCCGATGCCGACACCAGTATCTCGTGGTGCTGGAATCCGATATATATCTTCCATGCCTTGAGCACTTCCGTCATCGCATTGAGCACCATCACATTTGCCTTAAATGAGTAGGCTTGCGCGGAAGCATTCTTCAACTTAGGGTACTCTTTGTCGCGTCCCTGGAAATCGTACGTCAGGTATACGCCATTGCAGTTATCGAGTCCCGGCGGCGGTGGAGAGGCACTGCCATCTCCGTCGCCGCTGTTGCCACCACCGCTGCCGGGGTCATCACCGAAGATGCTCCCAGCGTCCTGTGCAAACACGACGATGACGACATTCGTAAGGGAGGACAGGAGGAGGAAGAAGAAGAAGAACACCGCGAAGAGACGGGATCTCGCCGCCGGCATTCTTCTTTCTGATGATGGCAGTTTTTTCTGTGTTGCGGTCTTATCTAGGCTCTAAGAGATGATGAGATGCAGGAGGCATGGACTGCTTGTTTTTAGAGAGGAAAAAAAGATGTGAATATTATTACAAGACAATTGAGTTTCTTTAGGTGTTCGAGAATCCAGCAGAGTTGGAGAAGACTGCTAAATATAACAACGGGACGGGAGGAGGACTAGGTCAGCTGAAATCTCCTCCCTCGAGTTTGCGAGCAAATTGGAGGGAAAGAGGGAGAGCAAAGCAAACTTTATAATTATAGTATATAGGTAATGTAAGGCTCATGTTCTTTTACTCTTCCTAATGAATTAGGAGCTATGTATCATGTATGATTCCCAATTTCACCATCTACCCCGGAATCCACGAATTAGTCAAAAGCATAAGTGACAAAATTACGAAAATTTGACTAGCAAGTTCATGGATTAGAGAAAATAAATTTGGAACTCTTGGCGTGATTTGTCATCCAGAATTGATATGAAAAAAAATTGATTGACAATCTTGCCATAAAGAATAATGATTGATTGACAATCTTGCCATAATGATTGACATTCAATCTTGTCATAAAGGATAAAATTATACTACGTAAGGATTTATTGTCAATCTTGTCATAAAAAATGATAACCTGCCATGTAAGAATTGATTGTCAATCTTGCCATAAAGATTGATAATACTGACATATAAAGAAGCTGTGTGTAGTATAAGTTCCATTGCAATGTTATTTATAAATGGTCATTTTCTTGGAAAGAGGAATATGAAATTAAAAAAAATATACAGATTTCTTCCTCTATTTTTTACATGGTATCAGAGCAGTTTTGATCACAGGTGATTCTAGTGACAATCCGGGAGCAGTCTTGGTTTCGAAGAGCTTCAGGCCTGGATAGAATATCCCATCTCCGACCAAGTCTCTTCCTCTAGGAAATGGGAAAGGCAACAACCCTTCTCGACCACGAATTTCCTCTTATGGAACCAAGCGTTCACATTGTGGAAATTTGAAACATACCAGAGACATCTGCTTCAAACTTTATGGATATCCTGACTGGTGGAATGAACTTCTGGCTCGAAAATGCCGTGATGCTACTGGCTTGGATGGTGGCACTGGTGTGGCTAGGATCCGAGATGATAATAACGGCTCATGGGTGGTTGACTCTGAAGTACTGTCCGACCACATGACATTTGATGAAACAGACTCTGCACAAACGTCTCAACCACGACAAACATGTATTACAAATGCAAATGGGATTCTTTCCCCAGTCACAGTGCTCAACACGGTCAACTTATCGCCTACTATATCATTATCCCAATGTTTACTTGTTTCCTTTCTATTACATAAGCTACTATCTGTGAGTCAGAATATTACAACCTTGAATTATGTCATACTCATGTTTCCCACTTTTTGTTTGCTTCAGGGTATTCTTAGAGATCATTGGGCATATTGTAATGCCCCACAACCACACAGTGCATTATGCTGACTCGGATTAAATGAGGCAATTGTTGGTTATATTTTGATTTGTTAGATTTGGGAGAAAGTATTGATTTGAGTTGTTTCATGCGCAGATCACGTGAGAAGTTCGATGGAATCGGTATGTTCGTTCAGAGCAGTGCAGAGATAGCAGAATTGGAGTGATAATGTCGTCTTTCTTAGTCTGATCGGTCGGATGATTTGGAGAGTACGCCATGCTCGCACGGTCATACCTATTGTGTAGATCGTGCTTCGCATCGGACCACGAATTCAAGGGATCGGCAGTATCGACAAGACAGAGTGCTAGCGGAATCAGACTTGGTGAGTGGGCTCTGTCCCTTCTCCTCTACTTCTTCATGCCTAATAGTATGGAACACACGTAATATCTTGGACACTTGTGTTAGCCCAATGATTGTATCATATTTTTGAATATGGTAAATCGATTAAGTTTAGCCGTTTAATATCACTAACCAATCATGAAATCACTATAGCATTTATATTCTTCTTCCACCTTTAGTGATATATGCTTATTATTTTACATATTAGTGATATGAGCTTCTATTAAAGCCATCTTAAATAGAACCGAGTTGCCATAATAAAAAATAGGGAGATTGTTAGCCCAATGATCTAACTATATTTTTGAATATGGTTAATCTATTCTATTTAACATTATGACATCACTAATATTCATGCTATCACTACTTTGAATACTTAAACTTAACATAGTCCAAATATGCATTAAATGTTATCATACTTGCTACTATGTATATTGCTTTGTTTGAATAACTTGTATTTGCAGAAATGTAATAAGCAAGATCAAACATGGACATATGCAATAAAAAAATTATGATGGGCCAAAGACGATGTTATCCCACAAGGTTTCTCTGAACCGCCTACGACATCTCCGGAGCCACGCACTCGGGGGTTCCACTGCCAAAGGTATTCAGATTTCATAATCTGGATATCTCAGGACAACTGTCGTCAAGGAAAAAGCCATCATCTATCAAGGGAAGAAGCCAAGCTATGCCATCATCTTTTTTAGACTCTAAGGAAGCCTGCACCTGCCATAGTTTGTCTAGAGTCTGTAATAAGTCTTAGAAATTATTGTAAATACAAGTAATTGATAGCAAAATCGAAAGCTAGGGTAAAAGATAATCCATGATCATTTTTGGCCTAAAAACCGGTATACCGACGGTATACTGGAGTATACCGACGGTATACCAATTTTATATAAATGTTGCTCTCTGTTATTTGGACCGGCATACCGACGGTATACTAGTCTATACCAACAGTATACCGGTTCATCATAGTTGGCAATCCAACGGTCGGATTCTGTGCATTAAATGATCCCAACGGTCATATTTATAGCCGTTGCTACTGGATATAGTGTAGTATACCGACGGTATCCCGTTCGCAGGATGAAAGATATATTTTTGCTCTTTCTTTGTGTTGGCCTATATAAAGCCTTGAACCCCTTATTTCAAGGTAGATCTTTTGAGCCTATTTTTTTTATCTACTAAAGGCCATCCACAAATACTCCACCAAAGCTTTTATTTGTCTATCCACAAATTGTGTTAGAGTATTCTTGAGTTATAAAATTTAGATCTTTATATTTGTTGTAGGAGATCAAAACTATCTTGTAAGAGGTTAAAGTGTACAAGCCTTCGGATCAAAGCTTGTGTAAAGTTAGAGGCCTTCGGATCAAAGCTTTTGTATAAGAAGTTAACGGGCCTTCGAATCAAAGATCGTGGTGTAACTATTTTGCTAATAGTGGATTCAAGTCGGACAAGAGTTTTTGGGACTGGAGTGCTTCGAAGAGGATACCAGGATACATCGGGTATCAGTATTCTTATTGCTTTACTTCTTGCACACTTAATTTTTAAATTATCTATTATTAATCATTGGTGCTTGATTTATTAGCTTGACACTATTCACCCCCCTCTAGGGTTTCTACAACTTAGAACTGGAATATGGGAATCATTGCACTATAGCATGCATAGAGTGTGCGCCATTTGGATGGATATAATTTGTGGCTTGAGTTAGACTTGCATTGGGCAGTTGGAGCTTGAGTGGATTATCTTGGTTGGAGAAGCAAAACATTTTATCGGGCGAGCGAGCGTGCATCCGTGCATGAGTATCAAGTTGGACGCTTTATCAAGCAAAGTGTGCAGTTGTGGTTCGAAACCGGACAACTGTATCGGAAAGGGCATTGTGCCGCTGTTGGGGCATTGTACCACGAAGCTTTTGGAGCGAGGGATGTTGCCTTGGGCTATAGTTGAGATGTATCGAGGAGCGGCATGGTGAATAATGGAGATAACTTGAGATGGTGCCGTGGGCTATAGTTGGAGAATGATTATGGTGATTGGATAGATCGAGACGAGTATCGTTTAGTGGGACGAGAAGGCTTGATTCTCTCGTCGAACCTATTTGTTGGAGTATTGCATTGGTCACGAACAACCTATTGCGCACATGGTCTCAAACGAGATAGGCCCCGGGGCACCGGGACCATTCGGCCATGGAGGAAACAAATGGTAACGTGCTTTGAGCAAGGTACTTGTAGTTTGAGACCACCAGACGGGCTAGCTACTTAGCGCTGGATCGGGTCAAACTGCAGCTGGATAGTCCTTTATGGTTTGGCCAGTGACCTTAATATAAATAAGAGTTGGTTGGGTTTGAGTTTGTGCATTCGTGTAGACGACGGGCGGCTACCTTCGGGCAAGAGTGCGCGCATCGATGATTGGATTAGCGAGGCTTGCATTATGGCGTGATGCGATAGATTCGAGGGTTGGAGTGCGATATAGTTTGATAGGTTCACGCTTTGCTTCAAGTTTGAGTAGAATGCTTGCATGTTAGTTTCCTTACAGTTGGATATAACTGCTAGTATATTTTCTTGAGTTGAATGATTACATTCTTAAACTGTTTTACTGCTTTCCTTTACATGTTATGCCTCATCCATGAAATGAATCTAGGATTCAAATAAAAAAGATCACCATATAACTGTTTGCATTTACTATATATTTAGGGTTAATTTAGACGAATGTGTTATCCCGCTCACCAGTACGGCTGTGTACTGACCCACATTTGTGAGCATTATTTTCAGGTACGCAGGTGTAGTGGCTCTGCTTGGATATATGGAACATGATGTATGGAACGGTAAGTACCTTTGTGGGCAAGAGAAAGAGCAAGAGTGTTGCATCGCCTTTGTGGCATTCTCCTTTGTAGAATTTTCATTTGGACCCTTTGAGAGCTTCACTACGTATACTCTGATGTGTGCTTGGTACACAATACTTGACTTTCACTGTTACTTGGTCATTTTGATGATAACCATGACGTTTGACATCATCGTCTTGTGCGAGCGCAACTCCTGGCTCGCACGGCATCACATCCCAATGAGAACGATTATCCTGCAGGAGTGCTGCAACATGGTGATTCACATTCAACACGGATGGTCGAACTTGCGGGAGATTGGGGTATGACAAATTAGTATCAGAGCGCCCGGTTCATTTTCTCAGACTTTATCCTTTGCTCCATCACAAACTCTAAATAGCTTTCTTGTGTTATTTGGCTCTTAGCTCTACTCGGTGCCGCATTGGATATTTCATGCAATAAGTCTATATATTTATTGGTTGTGTGTGCATGTTGTTCCTTGTGTGTTGGTTTCGTTGGTTTTTGATATAATCATGTAGCATCGTTTGTCGTTGTTACATTCGTGCATCTAGTTGAGAGGTGTCGTTGCGTTGGTTTGGCTTATTGTTCGGAAAGATTCTATTTGCATCAGTGGAGCAGTCGGTTGTCAGTCGAGATTGGTTATCTGACATGCTGTTAGTAGAAACAACGGATGAGAATGAAATGCAACACGAGTTGCTCGTATGGTTAATGTGTTGGACGGAGTTTGAGCAGTGGCTTGGAATATCAGAGAGAGCGTTGTACGAGTTGCTCGTACGGTGAATGTGTGGAACAGTTGGGTATTGGCTTGGATTAGTTAGAAGAGATCGTTGCACGATTTGCTCGTGTAGCGAAAGTGTTTGACAGTTTGAGAGGGAGAGGGGAGTATTGAGAATGGAACATGGCACAAGTTGCATCGAGCAAGATTGACAGAAGAATTAGATGGTCCACGTGTTGGCTGAGTTTTATGTCAGACTTTGAGTTATGAATGGCAGGATCACGCAGAATGGATAGCTTAAACGAATCTTAGATCAGTGCAAAGAAGTATGACGTGAGAAGTTACTTGATTCAGAGTGGTATATGGTATACCACGTAGTTAAGTGGCATTAGAATATTTTGGATGTACATCAATGGATGCCGCAATAGACGTAGATAACAAAAATAGAAGTTGGTTTGTGCGAATCGACTGAGTTATGTTTTAGAAACTTGGAGCAAGCGAATATTAAGTTACAATCGACAGGATCACCACAGAATAGTTGGTTCAGAATAGACATTCGTTGATGTAGAGTAAATCTGGTATGAGAGCGACTATATTTCTAAGTGTTATATGCGTGCTACGGAGTGGTACGTGTCACGCCCCGATCTCCCGCAGGCAAATCGGCCGTTCCCGCTAGGCGAGAATCACCGCGCCAGCGCTCCCGCGGAACGATCGCTTTGACCCATCCGGGCGTGATGCCGCACGAGTGTTAGCTACGCTCGTGCAAGGCCGTGGTTTGTTGGCTGGTGGTAAGAATTCTAAGCCACAGAGTCGCACAGTTTGTCCGAGTGCAGCGGAATTATGAACGCATAGGCGATCGGTAACAGGTTCACTGAGTCGACAATATAGCGGAAGCATGGAAACACAAGTTGGAGTAAAGCAAGCTCTTTTATTCATATTGAAACAAGTGTTACAGGCGGCGTATAGCCGAGATTACAAGTCGCTCGAGCACTCTCTCTGAAACATAAAAGCGTGCCAAGTGGCTACATTTATGGATGATATATAGGAATGTTCAGGCGATGTTCGGGCGAGGCGATGTTCAGGCGAGGCGATGTTCCAACATTATGTCTTGTATATGTGCTTCAGTTCCGGGCGTAGCGTTCCAAGGCTTCTGAGTTAAACTCTTCGCCTTAGCGCGCACGAAGGAGGCATCCGCACCGAACGAGGTTCTCCCGCACCCTGCAAGCAATCTGGTGGGTTATCAGTACATGAATGCACTGGTGGGGAGGCTACTCGCCCGCTCGACAAATCCAAACACGTAGTACAGGTTTCGTGCACCAACTATTAAGTTGTCTTTCTAGTTGCCTTAGGATCAGTTTTATGCAAGATTTGAATAGCCTAATCCGTGTGGCAGTACGCCGTGCGACATGAGAGGAAACACAGCGAGACTTACCAACTTACCATTTGTCCTTCCCTGTCCAAGGCAAACCAAGTTAATTCAAGCAGAAACATGTATAAGCATTCAGGACAAGGCATATGCAAACACAAGCGTTTCAGTACGAGATCCCGTTCTGGGCGTACGGGTTACAAGAAATATCAGGCGTGTTGCATATTATGATCAAGTGCTCTTTATGCATGAGTGTTGTTATAACAAGATCGTTCAGGTGTTCAGTTATTCTCGATGCGATGCAGTAACTCGCACGCGGGTAGCCGCTAAGCGAGGATGACTTATCTATATGAACATGAGGTCACTGGCACGGCGCCATAATGGACGGTCTAGTCTCAGTACGGAATGTCATGCGACGCATAGAGCAGGACGTCCCAGGGCATTCCGTCCTATAGTAGGCGACTATCAGGAGTTTCGTCCGGATCAGATCGGTGCCAGTGCCCCAGCGACCGTCTGCGGAACCAAAACCTTGTTTCCAAGTTGTCCTGTGACCATGCAAGTCTCTAATCTTCAGGGTCAGGTCAGGTACAGGAATAAGTTCAGGGCAGGATATATATATATATATAGAACAAGCTTCATGGAACAAGTTCAAGTCAGGATATATATATATTTGTAACTTGTTGAGGCAGGGTCAGGATTACTCTAAATGTAGAGTATCGGCTCCACGAGCCATTTGATTCAGTACATGACAGTATTGCTCAACGAGCAGGGATTCTTGGATCACAGGATTGGTGCAAGTTCCCTGGTTCGGGAATTGCCTTAGCGACCTAACGGTCCCAGGTATATTCAGGTTTATTCATGTACGGAACGACTATCAGGTAGTCTTCCGAGGATAACCTAAATGAATGTATGACAAGCAGAGTGTTTCACGGTCTGGGCATAGTTATGCAGCAAGCATTGAAACTAGGCAATACATAAAAGCAGGCAAGCATGCACTTGTACAACTTAAGCATTCAAGTTCGCTCGGGCCCGAAGGTAAGCCGAGCGAAACCGTACGGGGCCTTTCCGAGCGAAGTTATCTAGGGTTGTGCAGTGTTAGGGAGTGAACAGTGCACTACTGAATATACGTTTGTGTCATTCTACTCGAGGCATAGCGGGTCCAGTTGCACGAGGCAAAGGTAACATGCGAGGGTCTGAACATATAAGCAATATTTCATTTCCATGTTCTAGCGACAAGCAGTACAAGTTGGGATTATTCCCTTAGCTAGGTGCGTTAGATTTATTAGCATGCAGGGGGTGATTCACCTAGCGACTAGCATGAATATTCCAGATTTTATGTGTGCTGGCTAAGCAAAGACAAGTTCACCGTAGCCATCCACCTTAGCGATGATCCGCCTCGGTCGAGTGATACTGCAAGCGAGCCTCTGAAAGCCTAAGCCGAACTCCTGTAGGGACCAAGTCTGGATATCCTTGCCTCAAACGAGTTGCCTCGCTGAGGGAGGCAGGTCGGGATGCTTGCACTTTGCCGTTTGAATCGGCAGTCCGCTTGAGCGGAACGGGGCATTACATTATCCACCACTCAGAAAAAGTCTCGTCCTCGAGACTTCCTGAGGGCAAGCCATACTATCGAATTTCGAATCTAACCCAAGTGTAGCTATCGGTACCACTAGATCCATTGGAACACAAAATCCCCTACTCAATGCTTACGTCGTGTCGCGGGTATACTGAGTCAGTATAATTTGCACCTTGGCGCGGGACAAGTTTCTTAACACGAGGCACGTTTCAATCGATTCTGGATAGCGATCAAGGCTGAGGCAAACTTATATAAGTCGTTATGCTTGTTCAGGAGGACTTTCACTTACACTAGCATTTGAGATTAACATATCGCGTGTCTGGATCGTGCACATATTCGAAGCGTCCCTCAAACACATGCATGTCAGCCAACTTAGTGATAGCGAAGTCTTAGCACTCGAGTTTCACATTTCTTAAGTCTTGGATCGTGCACATATTCAAAGCGTCCTTCAAACACATGCAGTCAACCAAACTTAGAGATAGTGAAATCGGACAAGCTACTTCGCGAAAATTTCAAGGGTTCAATCCAATTCCATATAAATCACCAGGATACTTCCAACAGAGTCAATCAAATCTGGTTTCCATATCAACCAAGTATTTGGACTACCGTTAAACACGATCAATCTGATACCGACTAGCGTCCATCCGTTTGGGTCAACTTAGCATACGTTACCGTTCCCAAGTCTAACCCTAATCTCGCTGCCCCAGTTGTGATGCTTTATACAAGCAATATGGTAAAGTCGGTAGCCAGGCTCATTCACTCGGTACAGGGTCGTCTGCCTATTCACTAGGTCAGCTCACAAGGTCATAGGTACAGGTTCAAGCATATCGCGATTCATCGTACAAGTTGTCGCACGATGCTCGTCCCAATTCCTAGGGTCAAACCATTGTTCATTCACAGGGGGTATTCTACCCAAGCTCGTTTCACTCAGATTTCTAAACATCGAGCACAGATTTACCTACTTTCAATAACACGTTCGTTTTCACGGGGGACGAGTCTGTTCGATAAAATCCAAAATATATCCAAGTTGTAGGACAAGCCTAGTGGTTTGTATATTCTATCCCTCAATTGATAGAGTCATATCCATTCCAAGCCTAGTCCACCAAGCCAAGATTCAATTCTAAGCCTTAGATTATTTCCCCAAGTCGTTCACCCTGATTCACGTATTCGATCTCAAAACCATCAAATATGATTTATTCCAGGTTCAAGGCTAACTAATCCATTAAAACATTTTCAATCACATGCATTCCAAGTTCGTCTTATCGCGTCGAACCAAAAGTCAAGACAATCCATAAGTTGTCATGCCTCGGTCTCCTGCAAGTTCGATCATCCACGTTGGACATGAGATCATCACGTCAACGCTCCCGTTGGATAATCGTCCTAATCCGGGCGTGACGCATGTGCGGCATAGAGTTATGCTCGTACAAGACAAGAACGTTTGAATGTTATGGCTATCTTCGACACGATCTAGACATCTTACCCTTTAACCCTTTAATTCCATCCAACTGTAAATCCACCAAGTCAAATCCGTTTATGCAGTGATTGTAGTTCGTTCTTCCAAACTCCAAGCAAGATCTGTTATCGCTTATATTATTTCCAGAAATCTAATATTTTCTTTGCTTGTATCGATCCATGCTATCTTCAAATTATCGATACTAAGTCAAATTTATATTCCGAAGCCAAATATTCACCCTCGGGTTAACTTGTTTGAGCGTTAATTTATTCACGTACAATCCGTTTATTTTAAATCCGAAACCGCTCGCACGATTCTCCATTTTCCAACAAGTTTTCTTAACCAAGATATTGGTTTCCATTTTTGAGAATTCTATTCGATATAAGCCTTATCATTTGCTCAAGTTATTTTTAATATCGTTCAGTCTGACTATCACACGGGTTATGGATCCGTTTGGACGTCTCTAAATGATCCATCCACCACTCGGAATCGAGTCATTCCATCGAGTTCTTAATCGGTGCTCGCTTTATCGTTAGTATACTCGCTAACTCGTTCTACAATTTCTAGCACGATACTCAGGGTTCGCCTGATAAAATCTAATCTCATATACGTGTTCGGGATTGATAGTCATCCAAGCAGCTACATTTGATTTTTGTCTTCCAACAAGAATTTCGTTTGAGCTATTTCCATAACCAAGCATGATTCGCCTAAGCGATAAATCCGATGAAGTCTATCGATTTGCAGCCCTAAGTCTGACTTATATCATTCCTGAACGATATCCAAATCTTGTTTATAACTGGCTTGCACCAAAGGGTCTTGGTGCAAGATATTCTACACAACTTAGCCGAAAGGCTGAGTGCATAGCTAACCGTTCGGGCAATATTCCCTTTCGCGCTAACCAGTTGGGGCAAACATGTATAGGCATCTCAGGTCGCACATAATGCACGAGTCTAGCACGAATCTAATCCCATAAGGACTAGCACAGGATGGCACAAGGCCCTTGCAACACAATTTTATACAAGCGATCATACTATTCAAATGCAACTCTTTGAAAGTATTTAGACTTATTGTTTGGAACATCCCATCGAGGCATTGAGAGTGTGTGTGCATATAACCCACGAACGAGCTTTTGAAACAGAGATGTTAGAAACGAAGTTCAAAGGCGTATAAGCCAGGCTCTGATACCAATCTGTCATGCCCCGATCTCCCGCAGGCAAATCGGCCATTCCCGCTAGGTGAGAATCACCGCGCCAGCGCTCCCGTGGAACGATCGCTTTGACCCATCCGGGCGTGATGCCGCACGAGCGTTAGCTACGCTCGTGCAAGGCCGTGGTTTGTTGGCTGGCGGTAAGAATTCTAAGCCACAGAGTCGCACAGTTTGTCCGAGTGCAGCGGAATTATGAACGCATAGGCGATCGATAACAGGTTCACTGAGTCGACAATATAGCAGAAGCATGGAAACACAAGTTGGAGTAAAGCAAGCTCTTTTATTCATATTGAAACAAGTGTTACAGGCGGCGTATAGCCGAGATTACAAGTCGCTCGAGCACTCTCTCTGAAACATAAAAGCGTGCCAAGTGGCTACATTTATGGATGATATATAGGAATTTTCAGGCGATGTTCGGGCGAGGCGATGTTCAGGCGAGGCGATGTTCCAACATTATGTCTTGTATATGTGCTTCAGTTCCGGGCGTAGCGTTCCAAGGCTTCTGAGTTGAACTCTTCGCCTTAGCGCGCACGAAGGAGGCATCCACACCGAACGAGGTTCTCCCGCACCCTGTAAGCAATCTGGTGGGTTATCAGTACATGAATGCACTGGTGGGGAGGCTACTCGCCCGCTCGACAAATCCAAACACGTAGTACAGGTTTCGTGCACCAACTATTAAGTTGTCTTTCTAGTTGCCTTAGGATCAGTTTCATGCAAGATTTGAATAGCCTAATCCGTGTGGCAGTGCGCCGTGCGACATGAGAGGAAATACGGCGAGACTTACCAACTTACCATTTGTCCTTCCCTGTCCAAGGCAAACCAAGTTAATTCAAGCAGAAACATGTATAAGCATTCAGGGCAAGGCATATGCAAACACAAGCGTTTTAGTACGAGATCCCGTTCTGGGCGTACGGGTTACAGGAAATATCAGGCGTGTTGCATATTATGATCAAGTGCTCTTTATGCATGAGTGTTGTTATAACAAGATCGTTCAGGTGTTCAGTTATTCTCGATGCGATGCAGTAACTCGCACGCGGGTAGCCGCTAAGCGAGGATGACTTATCTATATGAACATGAGGTCACTGGCACGGCGCCATAATGGACGGTCTAGTCTCAGTACGGAATGTCATGCGACGCATAGAGCAGGACGTCCCAGGGTATTCCGTCCTATAGCAGGCGACTATCAGGAGTTCCTTCCGGATCAGATCGGTGCCAGTGCCCCAGCGACCGTCTGCGGAACCAAAACCTTGTTTCCAAGTTGTCCTGTGACCATGCAAGTCTCTAATCTTCAGGGTCAGGTCAGGTACAGGAATAAGTTCAGGGCAGGATATATATATATATATATATATATAGAACAAGCTTCATGGAACAAGTTCAAGTCAGGATATATATATATTTGTAACTTGTTGAGGCAGGGTCAGGATTACTCTAAATGTAGAGTATCGGCTCCACGAGCCATTTGATTCAGTACATGACAGTATTGCTCAACGAGCAGGGATTCTTGGATCACAGGATTGGTGCAAGTTCCCTGGTTCGGGAATTGCCTTAGCGACCTAACGGTCCCAGGTATATTCAGGTTTATTCATGCACGGAACGACTATCAGGTA
This sequence comes from Iris macrosiphon, assembly GCA_036927795.1. Lineage (NCBI taxonomy): Eukaryota > Viridiplantae > Streptophyta > Magnoliopsida > Asparagales > Iridaceae > Iris > Iris macrosiphon. Next base: position 77,306,562 of record JAYESA010000015.1, on the reverse strand, counting down.
GTCTTCCGAGGATAACCTAAATGAATGTATGACAAGCAGAGTATTTCACGGTCTGGGCATAGTTATGCAGCAAGCATTGAAACTAGGCAATACATAAAAGCAGGCAAGCATGCACTTGTACAACTTAAGCATTCAAGTTCGCTCGGGCCCGAAGGTAAGCCGAGCGAAACCGTACGGGGCCTTTCCGAGCGAAGTTATCTAGGGTTGTGCAGTGTTAGGGAGTGAACAGTGCACTACTGAATATACGTTTGTGTCATTCTACTCGAGGCATAGCGGGTCCAGTTGCACGAGGCAAAGGTAACATGCGAGGGTCTGAACATATAAGCAATATTTCATTTCCATGTTCTAGCTACAAGCAGTACAAGTTGGGATTATTCCCTTAGCTAGGTTCGTTAGATTTATTAGCATGCAGGGGGTGATTTACCTAGCGACTAGCATGAATATTCCAGATTTTATGTGTGCTGGCTAAGCAAAGACAAGTTTACCGTAGCCACCCACCTTAGCGATGATCCGCCTCGGTCGAGTGATACTGCGAGCGAGCCTCTGAAAGCCTAAGCCGAACTCCTGTAGGGACCAAGTCTGGATATCCTTGCCTCAAACGAGTTGCCTCGCTGAGGGAGGCAGGTCGGAACGCTTGCACTTTGCCGTTTGAATCGGCAGTCCGCTTGAGCGGAACGGGGCATTACAGTACGTACGCTAGAAATATTTGAAACAAGATAAGCGATAGGTTTGCTCACAACAGATGGACTAGTATGATATTATGTAAAAAAATTGGTACAATGAAGTTTGACTCAGGTATTCTTCGATACGTTAGATTTGAACGATCAGGAAGGGACTCGTATAAGTAAAAGTTTTATTGGATAAGAACAAAACACGCAATAAAATGAGTGTTTGAAATTTGAAGGAGTAATGCGGACCAAGTATTGGAAATAAGATGATATCGATCAGACGAAAAGCTGAATATCAGAGTTCGCTTGCCCGATTTGGAAGTTCGATGGAGCATTCATTGATGCAAAGAGAGAGTTGAGCACATGGAACAAACAGTTGGGGCATGCTTATGCGAGCGATAGATGTATCAAAGAGTAGCGAGCATGGACTACGGATTTTGGCAACGCAAGGCAACAGTTAGTCGAGTAGTAGAACATAATTTGGTTTTGGAGGAGTAATACGATGGAGTCGCACGAACTTGAAGGATTTCGGATATTGGCACTAGAGGAGTTTGAGTCAGAGTTTAGCGAAAGGGAAATTGGTAAAATGGTACAACAATGGTGGACGAATTCTCCGAAAGACATGAACAAGAATAAGACAAGTCTAGTTGATGTTAAGTCAGATTAAAAGTTAACACTTGCAGTACTGAGGCAGATCGAGAAAATGATTGAAGGCGATATAGAATTAAGATTGTGTTGGAACTTGTGCATGAGTCATCGAGAGCGTATGAACGAATCAAATACGGAGAAATCAAGATGGTGGTAAGGAAGTAGAATGATAATAAGGTTTGTAGCGGATTGACCTTTGAAGATAGCTAAATGAGAGAGTGACGTTGAAGCAAATCACTATGCTGCTCGAGCAAGTTGGACGTGCAGTTTTGAAGCATGGCATATGGATAAGAAATGGAGTAAGTCAATAAGATTTCAGAAATCATGGCAAGTGATAATGCGAGAAGTCGAACACGGCAGTTCAGAATTTTGATGAATTCAGGACTGAACGGGGAGTAATGGAAGACGGTTTCAACGAGCGCAGTTCGATAATGTGGCTTGGATAGATAGTAAGACTCTAGGTGGTTAGGCGACATTTAGTTGACATATATGTCAGAGGTAGTGCATGAAGTGCTTGGATTCAGAAGTTTATTTGGATTGAATAGTTGGGTTATGGCTCAGATTTATAGAAGAGATATAGTATGGTTCATAGTAATTGTCTATCGTGATGACTTATAATTATCAAGCGTAGCTTCGGGATAGCTGACCCTAGAGACTTAATCCCCAAATCAAAATAAATATTATAGACCCATATAACGACCCTTGCGGCGACGCATTTGGGAATGCGTCGAGGGTAGATGTGGGTAGTGTATATTGAAGATAGGCCTAAGTAATTGAGTGTTGGATTTGAGAGATCCTTGGGATAGCTTTCAGCTAAGATGGAGCCAGAAGATCGATGCAATAATAAAAATAGCCTAAGTCAACTGATGATATTCAGAGTCACAAATTATCGAAGATGGCATCGCCTTTGACTCGTCATGCCCCAGAAGGGAATATCATTCACATGAATTGACGACTGTGAAACTAGCTCTGAGAAGTTAAATCCGCGGTTCGTTCAGATCAAATTCTTACAATACCGGATAAGATAAATGTGCCTCAGATCTGTTGGCCCATCCGGTCTGATAGTTAACTAAACATGCATTGATATGTCATGATCTGAAGCCTCAATACTGCTATTATATATTGTATATATTACGTCTATTCAAATGTAATCTTTTATTTATTTGAGTCTTGGATTGCTGTAAGCTGTCGTACTGGCAAAACCAAGTACCTATACCCAGATACCTAGTCTACTCAAATAAATCAAAGAACCTATCTACCAAATTAGGTCACATTCATTTACAAAGTCTACCATACGAAGAGACCGAACTCAGGCCAAACTCATGCCAAACTCGGACCGAACCCGGTTACCCTTTTGGTATGAAATAAACCAGTTCAATAAGCTCCTGATTTCTTGGCCCAACGGTTAAAAATTTGAATTAAACCCCATCCGAATTCTGGTCGATTTCTGTTTGCCCACACCCTATAAATAGGATTAGAATTCTCATTCCTACACACTCAACCATTCTTTAATCTTCTATCCTATTGTGAGCAAACCTCTAATCCTTAACTTTTATATTTCAAAGAGCAACTCCCTAGTCTTCTTAGTGCCAAGTGCGATCTCGGTTTAGAAGTCTTATGAGTTGTTAAGAGCTTTATTCCATCAGTTACTCTCTCTCTAAGCTGTGAAGTTGCGAGACTTCGGAGCAAATCTCATGGTATAAAGAAGTGGCAAGCCTTCAGATCAAAGCTTGTGATTCACTATTGATGCTTATAGTGGAGAAACTCTGAGCTTGAGTTCTCAGGACTGGACTAGTCCTCTCAGAGGGAAACCAGTATACATCTTGGTGTTTGTGTTTGCTTTCTCTCTCTACTTTATTTCTTTACTTTACTGTCTCTATATACACTGTTAGTTAGCAACTGCCTTCATTCTGATAATTATTAAATTGGGTAGATTATTCTGCTGCACTCTATTCACCCCCCTCTAGAGTTGTCTCATGGTCCTTCAATTGGTATCAGAGCTAGTTCTCTTGATATTTGGCTTAACATCCTAAGAGACTTATGGCAACTATTAGATCTATCCACACCAACAATGGTGAAGGCCAGTCCACAAATATGCCACCCCTATTTGACGGTAACTGCACGTACTGGAAGACATATATGAGCTTCTACCTAAAGTTACTTGATTTTGACCTTTGGGCTGTAGTAGTAGAAGGATACAAGAAGCCACCTAGAATAGTCATAGATGGTAACCTTGTAGAGAAGCCTCATGATAAGTACACAGACACCAAAAAAAAGTTAGTCTTGATGCTAAAGCTATTAACGCTCTATTTTGTGCTATAGACAGAATTGAGTTTAACAGGGTCTCCACTTGCGGAACTTAGCACAAAGTATGGAAACTTCTTGAGGTCACTCATGAAGGAACCTCTCAAGTGAAGGAATAAAAAATAAGTCGTCTAACACAGGAGTATGAAGCATTCAAGATAAAGCAAAATAAAATGATCACTCAAATGTTCACGAGATTCCTCGACATCGTCAACCCTCTATTATCACTTGGCAAGGAGTACAACAATCATGAGAAGATTCGCAAGGTACTCAGGGAATTCACCAAGAATTGGAATCCTTAGGCCACTGCAATCATAGAAGGGAATGATCTTACCACGATGACCCTCGAAATGCTCATAGGCAAGCTGATGACTCACGAGTTGGATCTCAAGGAATTTAAAGAACCCACTCCCAAGGAGAAGATGATTGCTCTTAAGGTACATCACAAAAAGGTCACCAACTATAATTCCGACGATAATGAGTCTCAAAATGAGGGAGTTGCCCTGACCACAAAAAACTTCAGAAAATTTCTAAAGCTTGAGAAATCAAGAAGAAGGAGCCAACTGACAATAGTGATGAAGAGCCTATATGCTACAACTATAAGAAGACAGAGCATATAAAGAAAGATTGTCCAACCCTAAGAAAAGAAAATTGTCGCAATCACTCATCCAGAAGAACATCATTACAGAAATATACAAACACTAGTATTTGGCACGAAAGTGAAGCTAGTGAATCCGAAGAAGAGAATCCTCGAGAAGCAGCAAACCTATGCTTCATGGCGTTAACTGATCAGGTAATGGATAATGATTCTTATGATGATTTTACCTTTGATGAACTAAGTAATGCTTTTAGTGATTTTCTTGATGATTTTAGGAAACTTAGAAATAAATACAAGCATGCTAAGAAAGATGTTCAAGAATATCATACTGAAATAGAGAGACTAACATCTCTACTAAGTGAAGTAAATGATACCTCAAACGGTTCAGACAAGAATTCTAGACTTAAGCTTAATCTCCACGAGACACTTGCCAGTTTTGACAAGAGCTCTCAGGAGAAAGCTAAACTTAAGGAAGAACTTGAATATGAAAAGAAGAAGTATTCCATTTGTTGTACGTAGAATAGATGCTCTCACTGCTAAATATGATGAAGTATGTGCTACCTCTAAAAAGTTAGAGATTAGATTGGGTAAACAGGTCGAACAAACCTCCACCCAACCTAACACGAGACACGTAACAAGATAAAAGAACACTCACAGTTATGATCCTACATGCATAACAGTTCTTGCAATCATATGTTTAGAACACATCATGCACATAGAACCAAACATAATCATGCATTCTATTATAGATATCCACGAAGACCACAAAGAAATATCAAACATAATCATGCATTCTATCTACATAGACCACAAAGATCTGCTTCACACAATCATATCTATCATGCTGTACCAAGCATCAATCACATAGCTATATGTCACTACTGTGGTAAGAAAGGGCATATATCTAGATTCTGTAGAACACGGAAGTTAGTAGATATGAATGTTTATGCATGGGTACCAAAAACTAACACAGCAGGACCCTCAAAGAAATGGGTACCAAGGGTTACATCTACATCTCGTTTTGTAGGTGGACCAACCCTCTCATGTTAGAAGCAAGTAGATTTTCGATAGTGGTTGTTCACGACATATGACTAGTGATGCTAACCTATTTGCAACGCTATCGATAAAGAAAGAAGGTTATGTCTCCTTCGGCAATAACCTCAAAGGATACATTATTGGTAATGATAATATAGGTGTTTCTCCCTATCTTGTCATAAAAGATGTTTGTCTAGTAACGAAATTAAAATATAACCTACTCAGCATCAGTCATCTAGCTGACCATGGTTATGGTATTAACTTCGTTAAAAACAAATATTCTATTTATGAAAGATCCACTGGTAAGGTTATCTTTGAAGGAATCAGGGAAGATAATATATATATTTTCTATCTTGCAAAAGATACTGACAATGCAGGCAAATGTCTATACGCCAACAAAGATGACAGCTGGCTGTGGCATATGCGTCTAGGACACGCAAACATGGATACTATTACAAGACTATCCACAAAGAAACTCGTAAGAGGATTATCAGAGATTACTTTCAAGAAAGATATGGTATGTGCTGACTGTGAAAAGAATAAAGCTACTAAATCTTTTTTTAAATCAATCAACTCTGTAAGTACCTCTAGACCTCTACAACTCTTGCATATGGACTTGTTTGGACCCAGTAGAGTCGCCAGTATTGGCGGTAAGCTTTATGCTTATGTTATTGCTGATGATGTAAACCCCCACATTTATTTCTATAGATAGTCTGGTTTTGGGATGGAAAACTTTAGTTTAGCAGCAGATGATTGAGGTTTAGAGTAAGGTTGCAGATGTCTGATTATTTTAATTAAACCCTTGGCGCGCCCTACCGTTGTTAAATTATTCGAAGCCCAACATCAGCCCATAAATTCCAACAGATTATTGCACTCTTGACTTGATACGCCAATTTAGGCGCTGGACTTTCCCGTCGCTCAAAATCAAATCTTTTGTGCCCTAAATTAATTGCACAACTTCCCGTATCCAAAATCCCATATTTAATCCCGTGTCGGACACCTGTGTCGTTGCCATCAATTTTGAGACACCAACTTAATCCGTTGAGCCGGACCGATTAAAGGGTCCAAGACTGACACCAAGCCTACACCATTTATGACCTTTGTGTCACTCCCAAATTGAGACCCCAGGTGCCCCCATTTAATTTAAAAGTGCGGAACATATTTATTCTAATTAAATTGGGGATACCAACTTTGACTAATCCCATTTTAATCCCAATTTAATTCCAATGCCTATTTAATTAAGCCCATGCAAAACACACAACACCCCCTCACCCTACAAAACACCAAACACCAATTTTCCTAAAATTTTTCCATCATTTCATGTGTTTGTGCAATTACCCAAACTTAAGGGGCTAAATTATAAATATTGTGATATGTGGCACACCCTCATTGGTCAAAGCCAAATGAAGAGGCCACCCCTCTTCTTTGACCGGTCAAACACCCTCCCCCTCTCATTTGCATGAAGAAATGAATTCATTCATGTGAAATCCCAACCACACATTTGAAATGGACCAATCCTCACCATCCAACCCACACACACCATCCTATAAAATGTCTCCATCACACCCCTCTTCCCCATGCCGGCCCTAATCCCAAGGGAGCCTTAGAAACCTCACCCCCTCTCTCTCTCCTCCCTCTTCTACATTCAAAACCCCAACCGAGCTTCTTCTTCTTCTTCTTCTTCTTCATCTCTTATTCTTCTCCTCCACTTCATATTTTCCGGCCGACCACCCTCACTCCGGTCGAGATCCCTGATCTCCCCCCCGGCCTGCTGTATTCCCGCCGCATTGCCACTGCTCCGGCCGAGCTGCTGTGCCACCCCACGAGCCGCACCCACTTACATTCTCCAGCCAGTCTTTCCTGTGGCTTTGACACCCCCCCGGCCAAGCCCGCCTCTGGGAGCTACTGCAATCACCGCCACCATAGCCCGACTACTCCACCACCACCCTCGTCTTCATCATTCTCTGGTCGAGCCACCACCGCCCTTAGATCGACGACCACCGCGAGTCTCCCCAACCGACCTGCTGCTCCACCGTGAGTCTCCCCAACCGAGCTGCTGCTCCACCGCGAGTCTCCCCAACCGAGCTGCTGCTCCACCACGAGCCGGCCTGCATTACTCCCACCTCCTTCCGGCCTCCGACAGAGCCGTTCTCCGGCGAAGCTTTACCCCGCCACCATCGTCCTCCTCAACCTCCGTTCTCCGGCGAGTTTCACCCGCAGCACCACCATCACCTCCTGCCATCGTTAGCTCCTCCACCACACTCGCCAGTACCCCGACCACCTCGAGCCACCGCCTGCCAGCTTCCTCCACCACTCTTCACCACCTCCCACGACCTCCCTTCTCCGGCCAGCACCCCCATCCGCCATTAATGCCACCACCACCACCGACTGTTATTCCCACTGCTGACTGCTGCCATGGATCTTCTCCGACGGGTTTCACTACTTACACACCGGAACCGCCACGGGCATCATCCACCGTGACGTCAGCTCGACGAGAATTTCATCGCCAAGGTAATCCCTTCCCCAGCTCTGTGTATAACCTATTTTTGTACATTGCTTTTGGTTCGCATGTAACCTAGTTAGGGTTAAGGTTTAAGTGGTTTAAATGCTATAATGTGTTTAGGGTCTATTAAATGCTAAGTATGAGATCTTAGGGTGTTGTTCATATTGTATATTGATGACAAGTAGTTTAAATTATTGTGAAAGGATATTAGGATAATGAAACATTGATGGATATTGAGGAGCAGGTGTTGATGGTGAACTAGTGTGTAACATCAAACCCTTAGTCATTCTTTGAGAATTGGTAAATAATGTTGAACTTAATTGAGTAGTAGTTATTATGAAATGGTAAAGGTTGTATATAAATGAGGGTTTAATAAATAAATATTTATTTATTTTGAGGGTGATAGTAAAGGTGCATGTTAACGTCTGTGAACACTGAGGTGAAACTGAGGATTTGACCAGGGGTAGATTAACTGAATATCGTGATGAATATAGTAAGACTGAGGAATAGTAGTGAAATTGATTGAGGAGTAGTTTTAAGATGAGTGATAGATGATGGTATATGATTGAGGATTGTTCTGGTGGTATTAAATAGGTGATTGATCATATTTGAAATGAACCCTTAGTCAACCTGGGTCAACCCTCTAGCGTCATGTCTCTGTGAGTTGTAGCTAAGTCTGAGCATATGTTTAGACGTGTGTTACATCCCTGTTTGCCACATGATAGTTTATTGATTGAGTTTGTATCTCGTTTCTAGGTACTACGGGACCCGCGGACTTGGACATTGTACCGGATCCTCGTCATCAGCAGCCGGACGTAGGCAAGTATACCTTGCTACCCTGTATTTCAGTTACAGATATTTTATTGTTTCATTATGTACATTGTGCGCGTGGATGTTTACGATCGATACTTCGCGTCCGGATCACAACCGGGTGCAGACGTCCGGCGTAATGTCTTATAATTAATGTTAGATGTTCATAACACCTCGATCACTACCAGAAAAAGTCAAATTAGCGACGTCTAAAAACGTCGCTAAATAACAATAAATCGTCGCTAATTAGGTTTAGCGACGTAATTAGCGACGTTCTGAAGCAGTCGGAAAACACCAAGTCGCTAAAACAAAAAACGTCGCTAAACGTCGCTATGCCGACGTTTTTTAGCGACTTTAATGTGTCGCTAAATTTAGCGACGTTTTGCGACGCCAAGTCACTAAAAAGCGACGTTTATTAAAGTCGCTAAACGTCGCTGATTAGCGACGTCAATCGCGACGTTACACCGACGTCTTTAATGACCTGGCTATACTTGCCATGTCAGCAATTGGCGACGCTTAGCGACGACTTTAGCGACGTCATTAGCGACAAACTTAGCAACGTTTTACAGAGTCGCTGATTAGCGACGTAATTAGCGACGTAAATTAACGTCGCTAAGCGTCGCTACACGTCGCTAATAACGTCGCTAATTTAAAAAAAAAATAAAAAAAAATTTCCAGAATCAAATATTGGTGATTCCCTGCAGTTTTATAGCATCTTCATCATACACACCAACATGATTCAATCTAGTTAACTATATAATCCAATTAAATTAAAAACCACAAGAAGTATCAATCCAATTAAATGTGGATAACTATATAATCCAATTAAATTAACTAAAAAATTCAAGACCACAAGAAGCATCATACATCATGTCTATTGTTGAAGTACCAATAATTCATAAATAATAATAAAAATAACTAGACTACTACGGATCTGCAGGAGGCTGACCAGCGGCGCGCTTCAAGGATAACAACTCCTCATACTCGTCCCGTGGAATCGACACCGATGTCGATGGAGAAGGTAGTGACGTCGGTGGCGGCCGTGCCCGCTCCAAGTCTGCGAGTCGCTGGTTGTAAGAATCCAGGGTAGATAACAGCCTCGTACTGCTATCACCCATTGAATCCTGCATCCTCGTCAGGTTCTCGCCCATCGATAGCTGTGACGCATGCATCCTCGTTAGCTTCTCGCCCATCGATAGCTGTGACGCCTGCAGCTCCATGATGTTGCGATCATTGGAGGCTCTAATATCATTTGTCAATTCTCGTAGCTCCGTCATGCTGCGGTCGAGCATATCCAATCGTGCGATAAGCATCGGATCGTCCGCCTGCGGCTGGGACCGGGACTGGTCCTCCATACTTCGCAGCAAGTCGTCACGGAGAGACGCAATCTGACGGTCAACGGCCTCCTGGACGGCCTCCTGGACTCTGGCCGACGACTGCGAGGGCTGCGACTGCGAGGGGTGTGTGGAATGCACAGCTGTCGGGGAGGCCCTAGATGACTGCGTCGCAACCAGGGCTCCATAGGAGCCCGTACCGTAGTACGTACCCCTCTGGAGACCACCAGCTGCGGTCACCCACAGGTCGTCCGCCGACGGAGATGGACCGGGCTGCGACGAAGCACCAGCCTCTCCAGGTGTAGGTGCACTAGCAGTCGCCCGCTCACGAAGCCTAAGATACTCGGCCTAGAAAAGGTTTGGAAACTCAATAATTGCCTAAGTTATATTAAAATAAACACAAAGTAAAGTAATACTTACATAGGTCTGTGAGGCCCTCTCATCAATGAGATTTCTGTCCTTGCGATGGGTGGCCAAGAAGACGGTCACCATGTTTGCATCCTCACCCCTCTGTACCTGTTAAAAATATATTTTTTATGACTAAACTTAAATATTTTTTCCAAGTACCATTTTATGGTACTTATATTAAAATAATATATTTTAAAAGAAAAAACATACCAAACGACGGAAATGTTCCGTCATCGGAATCGAGCCACCACACCACTTGGCAGCATTCTGCCTAGCCGCCTTGGCCTTCTTAGACCTTTCCTTGTAGCTCGGATCGTCGAATCTAGCCCTCATCGCAGTCCACTGCTCAGGCGTGATCCAACCTTGGATCGGTTTTCCAGCACGATCACGAGCCTTCTGGTCATCCAGAGCATCTCGGATAAGCTTGGCGGCAACGGTAGGAAAGAGCTGCTCGATCAACTCGGCCCGGTACGGAGGATAAAAATACGTTTGCTACAATAAATAATTCATTAAGTTAGCATCACGAATATGCATAAATTAGAGGATTTATTTAATATACTTTTACCTGAAAGTGCGCAAACCAGAACGCCTTCCTCTCCTCCGGAGCCTCAGAGTAGTTGATCCAAGGGCCACCGTAGTTGTTCCTCAGAAATTGGCCCAGGCGTCTCTGAACCGACGATGGACGATATCTATACAGAAATAATAATTTAGATTACTGAAAAAGTCAATATACGATGAATAAAGAGAAACACAAATATATACTAAACCATCTAATTGACTTACTTTGTACCGTCGGCCCAAATATAGAGAAACACAAATATATACTACATTCTACAGTCAAAATGTGATACATATCTCAAAGCATTATACAGTCAAAATATAATACATATATTCGTTAATGTCAAAATGTGATACATATCTCAAAGCATTATACAGTCAAAATATAATACATATATTCGTTAATGTCAAAATGTGATACATATCTCAAAGCATTTTACAGTCCAAATATAGTTACATTCTACATGGAATATTTTATATTTTCAATCATCTTCAGAAAATTCATCTTGTTCGCCTTCCTCGTCCTGCTCTTCCTCTTCCTCGCCTTCACTTTCATCTACTTCGTCCTCTTCGGATAATTCTACATCTTCTACATTATTACTCGTGTAATGAGTAACTTCCGTTGAGTCCACATCTACAATATTTGTTACAAGAGGTAGATCGTCCTCCTGATAAGCTATTTCGTCAATGTCAAAGGTATTTCTAGCTTTAGTCTTGCATACTGCCCACCAATCCGACCTCGCTGTCCCCCGTCTAGGATAAGTTGTGAAGTACACGAGCTGAGCCTGACTTGATAGGACAAATGGTTCGTAGCCTTGATATCTACGCTTGTAGTTTATATCCACAAGGCCATGCTTGTCAATTTTCCAACCTTGATCTTGAATCGGATCGAACCATTCACACCTGAATAGCACGATATTAGCAGGTTCTGGGCCATAATTATATGTCAACTCCACAATCTCTCGTAAGATGCCAAAAAAATCATTGCCCGGATTGACGTCTTTGTAGTTTGTAGATTTGATACACAAACCACTGTTTTTCGTGGAATCAAGATCCAGAAAGCTGTCTCTGATAGGAGCATTTGTTGACTTGAACCTGAACCCATTCACACATAAACTTGGCCATATTTTTACGGCAGTAATTGGTCCCTTGGCTAGAGTCCTAATAGATTCAGTCTCGGATGATATTAGACGATCGACCTAAATACCAAAGTAGCGATGGTAAGTTATTTGTTTTATAAGTGCAGAAATAAAAAGTAATTACCAAGTATCTTACATATGCGCTCAACCAAGAAGGAAAATGGCATCTCATTTCTTGTTCTACTTCTTCGTCTGTTATGTAGGGTCTAACCGACCTTAACTCATCATTATATGTGCTGAAAAATAATGATGCAACTGCTAATTAGTAGCATAATAGTATCTTATACTATTACATTGAGATGATGTAAACGTGGACGTATTAATTACTTACCCCTCTAGCTTCTCCACTTCATCCTCGTCGCAATTGAGTAATATATACAATTGAGCAGCCCTTAGCTCATCGTCATTCAAATATCTCTTCTTCATTTTTCCCGAAGGCTTTCCGGATGCATTGAATACTTTGAGTATTGCATCATTAGATTCCTTATATGCGTCGTCGTTTCTGGGAGCTTTATTCCTATTAGTAGCAACATGCGGTTTGAAATACGTCGAGCAAAAGTTTGTAATCTCCTCGAGAACATAAGCTTCACAAATAGATCCTTCAACCCGTGCCTTATTTTTCACCTTTCTCTTTAGGTGATTCAGATGACGCTCGAAGGGGTACATCCACCGATAACCGACAGGACCACCAACACGTGCCTCATAGGAAAGATGAATTGGCAAATGCTCCATAGAGTCGAAGAATCCTGGAGGAAACACCTTCTCGAGCTTACATAGTGTTACCGCAATGTCCCTCTCTTGCTTTTCTAGACGATCGACGAGCAACTTAGTACAACAAAGATCTCTGAAGAATATGCTCAGCTCTGTCAATGGGTCCCAAACGACCTGCGGTAAGAATTCCCGAAATGCAATCGAAATTAACCTCTCCATGAATACATGACAATCGTGGCTCTTCATACCTACTAGTTTGTTCTCCTTGAGGTCGACGCATCTTCTCAAGTTCGACACGTACCCGTCTGGAAACTTTAGACCCTGAATCCACCTACAAAGTCTACCTTTATCCTCTTTATACAGTAAGAAAACTGACTTAGGTTGCTTTAACTTTCCATTCCCCTCCTCTATCAGATGCAATGCAGGACGTCTACATATGTCTTCTAAGTCCAACCTGGCCTTCGGATTATCTTTCGTCTTCCCCTTTACATCCATTACAGTATTAATTATGTTATCAAACACATTCTTCTCGATATGCATGACATCAAGATTATGTCTGATCAGATTGGTGCTCCAATATGGCAGATCCCAGAATATACTCCTCTTCGTCCAGTTATGGGTGCGACCAAATCCGTCACACTTGTACCCCTTAGCAGGCTCTTCGATAGCACTTGGTAAATATTTTACCTCTTCCCATATCGTGCATCCGGGCCACCTTGGAGGTGGATTGGCCTTCTCCACAACTCCCGCACGAAAAGCATTCCGATTCCTCCGGTACGGATGATCCTTCGGCAAAAATTGTCGATGACAATCGAAAAAGCACGGTTTGCCTCCGTGTTTCAAACGGAAAGCCTGAGAACGGTCCATGCAATACGGACATGAGAGACGACCATGGGTGCTCCATCCCGATAACATTCCATAGGCCAGAAAGTCGTTGATGGTCCACATAAGTGCTGCCCTCATCTGAAAATTCTGCTTTCTAGAAACATCGTATGTGTTGGCACCTACTTCCCACAACTGATTCAACTCATCTATCAAAGGCTGTAAGTACACATCGATGTTCCTCTTCGGATTGTTCGGACCCGGGATAATAACGGTTAGGAACATATACGGAGTCTTCATGCACATCCAAGGCGGTAGATTGTACGGAGTGACGATCACAGGCCAACACAAATACTGGGAGCCCGAAAGTCCGAATGGGGTAAAACCGTCAGAGCAGGCCCCAATCTGACATTACGCGCTTCCTCGGCAAAATGTGGATACTCTCGATCAAAGTGCTTCCATGCTTCTCCATCGGATGGATGATCCAATACTCCTTCGATCTGTTTTCGCCTGTGCCAACTCATGTTTTCTGCAGTCTCCTTAACCATAAACAACCGCTGCAACCGCGGCGTCAAAGGCAAGTAGTGCATCGAATCGGTAGGCTTCCTTGCACCGACAGACTTTCCTCTAACAGTGGCCTTGTAGCGATCAGCACCACAGAATCTACACGCATCTTCATCCTTGTCGTCTTTGTAGTACAACATGCACCCATTGCGACATGCATCGATTTTCTCGTATCCCATCCAAAGCGATCTCACCATCCTCTTAGATCGATAGAAGTCTTTAGGCAACTTTGCACCCTCGGGCAAGATCTCTATAATCAAATCGAGCAGTCGATTATAGCATTCTTACGACATGTTAAAATCGGACTTGATGCTCAATAATCTTGTAACCACCTCCAACGGTGAATGGTCCTCACAACCAGGATATAGTGGAGTCCTTGCATTCTCAAGCAACTCCATAAACTTTGCAGCATCGGCATTCGGTGCCTCCTCAGCTGCATCATAATTATCTGGATTGAAACTAGGTCCTGCCGCATCATAATTGTCAGGATTAAAACTAGGCCCCGCCGTATCATAATTGTCAGGATTGAAACTAGGCCCCGCCGTATCATAAACCATGTTCACCAACCCGTCGTCGTAAGCATCGTGGTCTTGGACATCCATATACGGCTCCACATAGGGCTCCGACTCTGATGCTAGAGATACAAGTTCTCCGTGCGCGGTCCACTGATAGTAATTCGGCGTAAAGCCCTTCGAGTATAAATGATATGTAACTTCCACTTCTGGATGATATTTCCTGTTGCGACATCTCACACATGGACACTTAATTTTGGTACCGTCCATGTACTGAGGGAACGCCTTGGCGAACTGCAGGAACTGCTGTACACCCTCAATGAATTCATCCCGCACACCGCACATGTCATCAGGATGACGGTTGTACATCCACGAACGATGACGCAGATAGTAATTCATATCCATTTCTAGATACTTCTGCAAAATTGACAGTATGTATCATATAAATCATTACATGCAAAATTAACTTCTGTGTCTGTGTCAGTGTCCGTTATTGGAAAAGCAGTATATATATATATATATATATATATATATATATATATATATATATAACATTACCCAAATAATATCTTAATACCACTTTACTACTATACCTTAACCCACTTCTGTGTCAGTGTCCGGATTTTAGTGTAGTAGGCTCCAGCCGAAGCCAATAAGTTTCTTGAGATGCATGTCCTTAATGATGCATGCTGTGATGATATCTTTGCTCCATTAGAGGCTCTTCATACTGCTAGCTAGTGATTTCAGTAAGTGTTGAAATTAATCCTTTATTTATTTAAGCTGATTTGTAAGTTTCGTTTAGCTAATTCAACTGTTATAGTCATATTATTTAGACCATTAGGCACTTCTTGAAACTGGCAGTAGGGTGAGGAACTGAGATACATAACTCCGCAGTACTTTGCTTTCGGCAATTAACCCCTATATATATTGGGAGTGGAACGAGGAAGTAGCTAGAGCTCAAAATTCTTGGGGCACAATTAAGGACGGTTGCTTAGATCATACACTTCCTGGTCGAATAATTGACGTTCTAATTAATTTGATCACATGATCAGTTGTTGTACGAATATTCAGGAATTAGTTCTAATTTGTTCACCCAATGTACGTAGTCATGACATATGAACATGGATTCAATAATAGCCATCATTTTTTCCCCTCCTCCATTGGACCAATGAATAGTAACCACAAAATCAAACAATTAGTATGTATGTATGTATGTATATATATATATATATATATATATATATATATATATATTGCAAAAGTGCAAATAAATACACTTATGTTCTTTCTTTCTTATTCATCGATCCATATTATTTATTTATTTTATACTTGAAAGAAGAAATTAAAATCTGATCTCTACATGATCGCACATGCATGAACATTGTCAAAAAACGTAACCCTAACCCTAACCCTAACCCTAACCCTAACCCCATGTCAAAAAACCTAACCCTAACCCTAACCCTAACCCCATGTCAAAAAACCTAAACCTAACCCTAACCCTAACCCTAGGTCCAGATCAGTGTCTGTGTCAGTGTGTGTGTGTGCCGTGTCTGTGTCTGTGTCAGTGTCAGTGTGTGTGTCGTGTTTGTGTCAATGTCACATGTGTCCTGTGAGAGAGAGAGAGAGAGAGAGAGAGAGAGAGAGAGAGAGAGTATACCTTGCCGGAGTAGACGCGGTCGACGGAGCTGGGGAGGGGGGTGGGGGGGAAATATGTTTTCGAATCGAAATTTTAACTGACGGGGAAAAATGAAACCGACCCCTAATTAACCAAATTTTAGCGACGTTTAGCGACGTCCAATAAAAAATGTGGCTAAATTAAATATTTGCGACGTAAAGGACGTCGCTAAACACGTTGCTAAATATTTTGAGTTTAAATGTCGCTATATACGTCGCTAAACGTCGCTAAATTAGACATATTAGCGACGTTTAGCGACCTTAATTGAACTTATAGTGACTTATCTTTTAAAATCGTATTAAAAGTCGCTAAACGTCGCTAAATGTCGCCATTTAGCGACGTCTAGCGACGTGTTTATAATGAGTCGCTAATTTATATATTATTAGCGACGTTTCTTTTGACGTCGCTAAAATACGTCGCTAATCCCGCTTTTTCTAGTAGTGGATGTACATACCTGAGTATATCGTCACCCCAGGACACATTCATACACTGATATCGTGCCAGATTTCCTGTATCGTGATACTAACATCATGACCGGAGACTGGGATGATCTTAGGATCGCGACTGTTGAGTTATTTCTGTGTGACGAGACTGTTAGATAGAGATTCAGGTTCAACGCACAATCATTGACTGCTTGGGATGGGGAAGATAGTTACTAGACGTTTGGGCTCCTCTGCACGCGCTTATATATATATGTATTATTTCTGTAGTGATCCTGTATCTAGCGTAGTTGTATCACCCGTATGACTCTGTGCTCGGAGCTACGTTATGGCCCGTGTGTCTCTGTGTTCGGAGCTACGGTTTTATTTTGGACAGCCCACGCGTCGAACATTGTCTTTAAACTATGTCACACTTGTTTGGCTATTATAGATTACCCCATCGTTGCACTTGTACTTTCTGTTGTACTTTGGCATGATGTATTTCTGTACCTTGTTACGTCCCTCTGAGGACCTGGTTCCCTGCCAGTTTTGCAGCATAGACGATTACGGAGCATTTGGAGTTGCTGATGGAGTGGCATATCTTGTGGGCATGGTACCAGGTACTCTTATCTTTTCTTCCGGCATTATGGTTACTTTATTCATATTGATTATTCATCTGCTGTTGTAGCCTAGTTTTTATAGACTCATCTCTTCTCGAGTCTATTCGAGTTTGTGTGTTATTGAACGGCCGACTTTAGCATATGTAGCTCTTTCTTGTATATTTCTGTTCATTGTGGATTGAGACATAGATGTTCACATTTACGAGATTTTTAGATAGTGCCCTTTTATTATACAGCTTATACGTATTCGAGTCAGACCAGAGTCTGGTCGAATGCGTAGCTGGCATGTTACGTATTCCTGGTCCTACGTATTTTGGGACTGGGGCGTGACAGATAATTTTTCTAGATACATATGGGTTTATTTTCTTGTAAATAAAAATGAAATATTTTCTGAGTTTGTCACTTTTTGTAAAAAGGTTCAAAACAAAAAAGGTTTCATGATTACTCGTATCCGAAGTGATCATAGAGGCAAACTCAAAAATAGTGATTTTAAAAGATTTGCAATAAAAATGGTTTTTCTCATGAATTTTCTTGTCCTATAACTCCACAACAAAATAGTGTTGTTGAATGAAAGAATAGAACTCTTGGCAATATGGCTAGAGTAATGTTAAATCAGTATAAACTTCCGAAATACTTTTGGGCTGAAGCTGTAAGTACTTCATGCCATATTTTGAATTGGGTACTTATTTGACCTATGTCGAAGAAAACCTCCTATGAACTTTGGTTTGGTAGAATCCCCACAATTAGTTACTTTAAAGTTTTTGGCTGCAAATGTTTTATTCTTAATACCAAAGATAATCTTGGAAAATTTGACTCCAAGGCCGATGAAGGTATTTTCCTAGGTTATGCCGCCAAAAGTAAAGAATTCAGAGTATTCAACAAAATATCATTGACTGTTGAAGAATCAATCAATATTATATTTGATGAACACTACACTCAAGCACTAAACGACAACGACGATGAAGGTAGTCAACCCGCAACCAACAAGACATCAGAAGATGCAAACAGTATAAGTCATCCGAAAAGTCTGCCAAGAAGACTAAAGTTCTCTACAGATCATCCTGAGGACTTGGTAATAGGTGATGTATCAAAAAGTGTAAGTACATGTTCCTCAAATAGAGATATCATTGCAAATGTTGCTTTTATTTCTCAAATAGAACCTAAAAATACTAATGAAGCTTTTGCTGATAAATTTTGGATTTATGCTATACAAGAGGAACTCAACCAATTTAAACATAATCAAGTTTGGGAACTAGTTCCTAAACCTAATGATTATCCGATCATTGGTACTAAATTGGTTTTCCGAAATAAATTAAATGAGGATGGTTCAGTTACACGTAACAAAGCACATCTCGTAGCTCAAGGATACAACCAAGAGGAAGGTATTGACTATGATGAGACTTATGCTCCTGTTGCTAGACTTGAATCTATCAGAATGCTTTGCGCTTTTGCTAGTTTTCATAACTTTAAACTTTTTTAAATGGATGTTAAAAGTACTTTTCTAAATAGTGTTATCAAAGAAGATATTTTTGTTAAACAACCCCCTAGTTTTGAAGATTTTAAACACCCTGACTACGTATTCAAGTTACGAAAGGCTCTATACGGACTCAAACAAGCCCCTCGTGCTTGGTATAAACGTCTTAGCTTCTTGCACTTGGTATAAACGTCTTAGCTTCTTGCTACTTGGAAATGGTTTTTAAAAAAAAATTGCTACTATCATTTTTATAAAATCTTTTGCAGATTCTTTGTTACTAGTGCAAATATATGTTGATGATATCATATTTGGATCTACTAATGAGATGCTATATAATGAGTTTGTTAAGTGTATACAGAGTGAATTTGAGATGAGCATGATGGGAGAACTGACTTTCTTCCTAGGATTATAAATCAAATAAGATTCACAAGGAACTATTATCCATCAGGCTAAGTACACGAAGGATTTGCTCAAAAAGTTCGACATGGACAATGCAAAGCCTAAAGGAACTCCAATGGCAACATCTACTAAGTTTAACCTTGATGATAGCAGTAAACCAACAGACATACGTAAGTATCGAGGTATGATTGGTAGTTTGTTATATCTAACTGCTAGTCGCCCAGATATTATGTTTGTTGTATTCCTTTGTGCTAGATATCAGGCTAATCCTAAGGAATCACATTTGTGCGCATTTAAGCGTATCTTTAGATACCTTAAAAAAACTTTTTTGGCAGACTTATGGTATCCCAAAACCACGTCCTTTGACCTTGCTGGTTACTCGGACGCTGATTTTGCTGGATGCAAAGTCGATCGAAAAAGTACCAGCAGCACCTGTCATTTTCTAGGAAAGTCTTTAGTCTCCTGGTTTAGCAAGAAACAAAATTCTGTTGCATTATCAACAACTGAGGCAGAGTATATCACCGCATAACGTTGTTGTGCTCAAATTTTGTGGATGAAGCAAATCCTAGAAGACTTTAATCTGCACTATAAGAATATTCCTATTTTCTGTGATAATACTAGCACCATTAATCTCACCAAAAATCCAGTATGCCATTCACACACTAAGCACATAGAAATTACTCATCATTTTCTAAGGGATAATCAATTACACGGAGATATTTGTTTAGAGTATGTAGACACAGGAACATCAATTAGCAAACATTTTTACGAAACCTTTAGCTGAAGATCGATTCAACTTTATCCTTCGAGAATTAGGTCTTTTGGATTTTGATAAAATATAAGAATCATAAGATGCTTTACAAATTTTTTGTCACACTTTTTAAAGTTTTGAAAATTTTGGATACAAGCCGAAAGGGCCATTCTGTCAAAAAGGTGTAAATAACCTAAGCGACACGGTATTTAAGTATCTCCGGACCACCGCTAGCTGGGATCCGGCCCCTATAGCTACTCCGAGATGATTTAAACTCTTGAAAAACATACGATTTAAGTTCAACACTTATTATTCTGTATTTATATCAAGTCAAGAAAGGCATAATATCAATTAAAGTTATATTGAGATTCTGGATATAAATGTCAACAGAATTCGGACCGAACTCGGGCCGAGCTCGGACCAAACTCGGTTAGTTTAATTCTAGAATATGCTATGTCATTTAATTCTCTTCATAATTTAGGTTTTTGCTACTCTATATATAGATCATTTCGTTGCTCATTCATTCAGACCAACAAAAATTATCCCTCCTCCACAAATAACCTTAGCTTTTTCTTCTATATCCTCTCCAAATGCCCCCTAAAAGGAAACTAGATTCCTTTTTCGACTCTCTCTTATGTCCCATTATGCCAAACATAGGTGAATTCGACGATTTTACTTTTCAAAGCCTCAAAATTTTAAATGGTTGGTTTAATGACTTCTCCAAGAGACACATCTGTTTTGGCCATCCTATTGATTTTTCTTTCCAACACAAAGACTATCTACCTATTCTTCAAAAATTTTAACTTGAAGAACTTGTTACGACTCGTACCAACATTTATACCAATGCTATTCAAATGTTCTATTGTAACTTAACATATGAACATGACACAATCTCATCTAGAGTTTGTGGTATTCCAATTAAATTCGATACGAACGACTTAGGTAAAATCCTACGCATTCCCGCTGATGGACAAACCTTAGTCAACATCAATCAAGTTCAATTTGACCATAGCTTAACTCTAGATTCTTTCAAGAATATCCTCTGTAACCCTCTTGAATTTCCACCTAAAAAATTTATGCTAGATATTTGAATGGTCACTTCTTTGAAATGCATCGTATTATCTTTTCATCTTTTCTACCTAAGAAGACTTACTTTGATGAGGTCTCTTATCTAGAAATGTCAACTTTATATTACTTGCATTTCGACATTAACTTCAATGTTCCACAGACCATCTTATCTCAAATGGTTCAATATCGCAAGATAGGGCATCTACTACTATACACCATGTACTTGCCAACCATTTTCAGCTATTTCGACATTCTATTGGATACTTGTCCAAATCTTGAGGAACCTTTATACCAAAATCGAATTCAAAAAATTGAGCCAACTATGCTTTTACCTTATAACTCATCATCAAACTCCAACACTCATCCTGTTGACACCATCCCTCCTGTTGATGAACAACCACAAACCTTAGAGTCTATTTTCAATCTGTTGTGTGATCACTTCCGCCAAGAAGATGTATGCAATCGTGCTACTGATCATCTCCAAACTCTTCAGACTCAGGCTCTTGGCAATACTTTGATAGACATCGAGTATACCCTATCGAAGCACCCAGCCGGACCTTTTCTGATTCTACAGAATCCGATTCAACAAGGTTTTCGTATTGATCACCCCTATGTTCAGCGACATTTGGATCCAGCTGATGCCTTCTTCGATCCAAACAGAATAGTTGAACTTGATGATGAAGATGAAGAAAATGACAGCTAGTTACTCAATAGATTTTAATATTTAAAAAGTTTACTTTTAGATGCTCTACTATGATGTTTCCATTATACATCTGCTTTTATATTTTTTTTTTCCAAATGAATAAAGTTTAAATGCAATTATTCTTTTTTATTATATATTATCCTGTATACACTTTACTCTCTTATTTTTCTTATCATCTCACCAATTTCGGGGGAGCATGCCATTTCGATCAAATAACAACGGGGGAGAAAAATATACATGATACTAGCATACAAGATGATACTTGACAGACGTCGTCTTCAGTATATCAACTGCTCCACAGTTACGGGGGAGCCTTGCATATCAAAGACTTACAGTATCATTCATAGTTTGTCAATTATCAAAATGGAGGAGATTATTGGCCCATCCGGTCTCAGTCAACTTGATTTTGATAGTTAACTAAACCATGCATTGATATGTCATGATCTGAAGCCTCAATACTGCTATTACATATCGTCTGTATTGCGTTTATTCAAATATAATCTTTTATTTATTTGAGTCTAGGATTACTGTAAGCTGAGTCGCACTGGCAAAACCAAGAACCTAAATCCAGATACCTAGTCCACTCAAATAAATAAAAGAATCTATCCACCAAATTAGGTCACATTCATTTACAAAGTCTACCATACGAAGAGACCGAACTCTGGTCGAACTCGTACCGAACTCAGACCAAACTCGGTTACCCTTTTGGTATAAAATCAACCAGTTCAATAAGCTCCTAATTTATTGGCCCAACGGTTGGAAATTTAAATTAAACCCCATCCGAATTCTGGCCAAATTTTGTTTGCCCACACCCTATAAATAGGATTGGAATTCTCATTCCTACACACTCAACCATTATTTAATCTTTTATCGTATTATGAGCAAACCTCTAAGCCTTAACTTTCCCATTTCAAAGAGCAACTCCCTAGCCTTCCTAGTTCTAAGTGCGATCTCGGTCTAGAAGTCTTCTAAGTTGTAAAGAGCTTTGTTCCATCAGTTACTCTCTCTCTCTAAGCTGTGAAGTTGCGAGACTTTGGATCAAACCTCATGGCGTAAAGAAGTGGCAAGCCTTCAGATCAAAGCTTGTGATTTACTATTGGTAATTATAGTGGAGAAACTCCGAGCTTGAGTTCTCGGGACTGGACTAGTCCTCTCAGAGAAAAACCAGTATATATCTTGGTGTTTGTGTTTGCTTTCTCTCTCTACTTTACTGTTTTACTTTACTGCCTCTATATACACTGTTAGTTAGCAACTGTCTTCATTCTGATAATTATTAAATTGGGTAGATTATTTTGCTGCACTCTATTCACCCCCTCTAGAGTTGTCTCACGGTCCTTTAAGATCTACAAGATGTAATCAGACTTGGTTTGCGGTACATGCTCATGCAGAAGGCGAAGGTGATATCATGTGCTTCGAGGCAGTGGAAGCAGCATGAAGAACTATTTTATGCACGGCCTAGGAATTATGGCAATTGTGTCCACATCAAAATTGTGGCGACACTATCCCTAGGGCGTGACGACAAAATCTTCGTAGATCACATGAACCTCAATATAGATGTTCACCTAGAGAGGTATTGAGATTGAGGCAGAGGTATTGGGCTAAGCTGATCTAAGAGCATAGTGCAATGTTTGGGTAAGTCACCTAGCTGGGATAGTATTAGTTGTGATGATCGTTCGGTACATGAGATAATATTTGGAGATAGTGCATGCGAAACATGGTGTGATTGGAGTCATGCTAGATTTTGGTTGGTTGAGGTTGGACGGTGCTGGTGAGAATTCAGAAATAGTTGGATGATAGGGCCCTGCAGAATAGTCGTTGCGCATGGGATGCGCAAGGACTTGGAGCGTGTGTTGGATCTTGCTAGAGAATGGATTGAGTCAGAACATGAATTAAATTTGGTCAGGTGGAAAGATCGTCAGTGGAAAATTATTGTATTTGAGAATATCACTTGTGTGAATATGTTATGGATGAACGTTAGGATTGGTTAATTCGAGAGTGAAGCGATAAATGTCTCGGACATGAAGATACCCTTGTAACTTGTCTAAATTTGTTATCGCTAAGCTCGATTGAAATACATGTATTCTGGGGATGCCTTAAATATATGTATAATCCAAACTAAGTGATATGTTGAATTCGAATTGAGTTACAAGGAGGATGTGGAAATATGAAATTGGTGTACGAGCGTCAGCGCGTAGCGAAGATGATGAGTTTGGATCAATGGAATATGAGTTATATGGAGCAGAGTTATGAAATGGTCAAGCGGGCATACGAGAAATGAATGAGTACTGGTTTGGTTCGAGGATGAACCTTATTCTAAGTGGTATATTATGTAATGTCCGCAACCGTACGAAGCATTACGCTGAGTCGGATTAAATGAGGCAATGGTTGATTATATTTTAATTTGTTGGATTTGGGAGAAAGTATTGATTTGAGTTAGTTTTATGTGCATATCGCGTGCAGAGTTTGATGGAATCGGTGTGTTCATTCAGAGCAGTGCAGAGATAAAAAAATTGGAGCGATAATGTCGTCTTCCTTAGTCCGATCGGTCGGATGATTTGGAGAGCATAACCTGCTTGCATGGTCATACAAATTGAGTAGATCGTGCTTCAAATTGGACTATGGATTCAAGGGATCGGCCGTATCATTATGGCAGAGTGCTAGCAGAATCAGACTTGGTGAGTAGGATCTGTCCCTTCTTCTCTACTCCTTCATGTCTAATAATATGGAACACACATAATATCTTAGATACTTGGAACTGGAGCAGGGGAATCACCGTACTATAGCGTGCATAGAGTGTGCATCATTTGGATGGATATAATTTGTGGTTTGAGTTGGACTTGCATTGGGCAGTGGAAGCTTGAGTGGATCATCTTGGTTAGAGAAGCAAAATGTTTCATCGAGTGAGCGATCAAGCATGCATCCGTGCATGAGAATCAAGTTGGACGATTTATCAAGCAAGCATACAATTATAAAATCAGACAACTACATCGGAGAGGGCATTGTGCCACTGTTGGGATATTGTGCTACGGAGCTTTCGGAGCGAGGGGTGTTGCACCAATTGGAGCACTGTGTCGAGGAGCGGTATGGTGCATAATAGAGATAACTTTAGATGGTGCCTTGGACTATAGTTGGAGAATAGTTATGGTAATTGGATTGATCGAGGCGAGTATCGTTTGGAAGGGCGAGAATGCTCGATTCTCTCATCGTACCTACTTGTTGGAGTATTGTATTGGTTACGGATAATCTGTTGCGCACATGGGTTGACTTTCTCGAACGGGATAGGTTCTGGGGTACCGGGACCGTTCGACCATAGAGAAAACAAATGGTAACATACTTTGAGCACGGTACTTGCAGTTTGAGACCACCGGGCGGGCTAGCTACTCAATGCTGGATCGGGTCAAACTACAGTTGGATAGTCCTTTATGGCTTGGCTAGTGACCTTCATATAGATAAGAGTTGGTTGGGTTTGAGTTTGTGCATTTGCGTAGACGACAGGCGGCCACCTTGCCTCGGACAAGAGTGTGCACATCGATGATTGGATTAGCGAGACTTGAATTTTGGCATGATGCGATAGATTCAAGGCTTGGAGTGCGATGTGGTTCGATAGGTTCACACTTTGCTTCAGGTTTGAGTAGAATGCTTGCATGCTAATTTTTTTGTTGGATATAACTGCTAGTACATTTGCTTGAGTTGAATGATTGCATTCTTAAACTGCTTTACTGCTTTCCTTAACATGTCATACCACTTCCATGAAATGAATCTATAATTCAAGTAGAAAGATCACCATATAACTGTTTTTATTCACTATCTATTTAGTGTCAGTTTATACGAGTGGGTTACTCCGCTCACCAGTACGGCTGTGTACTGACCCACGTTTGTGGGCATTATTTTTTGGTAGCAGGCGTAATGGCTCTACATGGATATACGGGACATGACGTATGGAAAGTTAAGTACCTTTGTGGGCAAGAGAAAGATCAAGAGTGTTGCATCTCTTTTGTGGCATTCTCCTTTGTGGTATTTTTATTTGGACCCTTCGAGAGCTTTGTTGCGAATATTCTGATATGTGCTTGGTATACAATATATGACTTTTGCTGCAACTTTGTCATTTTAATAATAACTATGATGTTTGACATCATCACCTTGTGCGAGCGCATCTCCAGGCTTACCCGTCATTACGTCCCGATGAGAACGATTGTTCTGCAGGAGCATTATAACGTGGTAATTTACGTTAAGCGGGGACGATCGAACTTATGACAGATTGGGGCATGACACATATTACTAATTGGGGGGGGGGGCTCTACTATATGGATTATCTTAGTGTGAGACGTGCAAATCACTGTTTCCATTACAAAAATAAGTTCTACTAACTCGATTGCAACGATAAAACAAAGAGAGTACAAAGGAGATTACAACAAATTTTTAAGTATAAGAATCTGGAAAAGTGTGACGGTGGAGAGCGAGTTGTGCAGCTAAATCCTTTAATCCATTGACAATCGACTGACGAAAGAAAACTGCTAAGTCTCGGATCACTGGCAAGAAAGGCAATAATTGGGCTCTCAAGTCTATGGCCTCCCCTGGGAAGCACATGTCCCTACTATTTATAGCCATCTGTATTGAAATGGCCATGCATGCACATCACTAATTTTGGCATATGGCTCATCAAAATCAAAGATGGCACATTAAAATAAAAGATGGCACATCAAAACTATATTTGGCGCATACGATTCTCAAGATAACTGTCCACGAGATTCGGTCAGACGTGTGCTCATGATACGGTCGACTTGGCACGTGTCATGCACCTAAGACCACGTCTTGATCGTGGCTGATGTCACGTAGGAATGGAGCATGCTTTTAATGCCATGTGCGCATGATCATAGGCCCCCATCAATGATCACTGCCAGTTATCACCTAGGAAGGATGCACCTTTAGAAAGAGCTGGATGATGCGTTCAGCAAGAATTCTGTCGCATGTTCCCTAGCCGCATAGGCACTGCTATGCTGAAGGAGTGTTTGTCATTGATTAAAATTAAATAAACTTTATTGTATAACAAATAAAATAAGTACTGAGAAATCCTAAATAGAAAATCTAAGTACAATATTTTTGATTCTGGCGAGTGTGACGATGGAGATCGAGTACTGAGCTGACTCCTTTACCCCGTTGATGGTCCAATGAAGTAATGGGAATGCTTTCTTCATATTTCTTTCCCCGGTGTGCACGTGCCTCCGTTGTGGGTATGTAATCCTACTATTTATAGCCATCATGCTGACGGGCTATGCGTGCACATATGCTATACACGCATAGATTTTGGGGCTGCCACGTGTCCGTTCTTAACATAACGGTTGTAATCATGAATGTATGTCATGGCCGAGCTGCAATATGGTATCTTGTTGGGATTTGCTATTGCTGAAGATCTGGTTTGTTCTCATCTTGTGTGGTGACTTGGTCAGCTTTATATGTCACTACCACGTTCCGAAAACAGGGGTATTTTTGACTTTTTATAATATTTAATATTATGGTAGTTATAATTAATTAATTGCCTGATAGTATATTTGATTTAAATAATTATGTGGTGTGTAATTAAATATAGTATTAGATGCAGTGTTCATTTATTTTTAGCTAGCAGATTTGACCTAGAAGCCCAGTAGACGAACACCTGTCCGAATTATAAATTCGGGATTTAATTATTTTTATCTAGAATTTATTTATTGAATATTGTAATTAATTACCGTATTTATTTAATTATTGTGCATTGCCTTTGCCTCGATATTTGGAGCGCTACCCTGACTTTTGTCTTCCAACAAATTTCACAATCTTGCCCTAGTCATGCCCGCCTTCCATTCTGCTATTTTTCGCAGCTCGTAATTATGCTCTTTGTACATTATTTCTAGCCGCACAAAAATCGTCGCGGACATTATTTAATAAATTCCTATTTTGTATCATTGTGCGTTCCAATCGAAAATTGGAGGCAATCTTGACCTATTTTTCGTGCGGCCCAAATTAGAGTAATATTCTGTTCAGAGTCTTCTTCATTATTGGTATTGATGACCTGACCTGATTTTGATCCCATGTACTCCTAATTAATTGTTGAACACAACTTGCATTTTATCTCTAATTAATTTGAGGATACCATTTTATCTGATTCTAAAATCCCAAATTAATTCCAGTGCCCTGCTATTTAAGCCCGTACCAATCTTACAGCGCCCCTGACCCTACAAAACACCGGACACCGAATCGCCCGCCAAATTTTCGTTATTTTATGTGTTTGTGCAATTTCCCAAATTTAAGGGGGGCTAAATTGCAAATTTGCATTTTTGTGTCAACACCCAATTGTTTAAACAATGAGGGAACCTGATATTATTTTTAGCCCTCACCTCATTCCTACATGAATTAATTTCCTTCATGTCCAATCTGGACCACTCATTCTTTGGGTCCATCCTCACCATTAGATTCAACACCCTCATCCTATTTAATGTCTTGTACCCTCAAACCCTAATCCCAAGAAACCTAGGTAACCACACCCCTCACAAAGCCTCCACCTCCCTCTCTCCTACGTATGTAATTTTTCCTTCTTTTTCTTCTTCTCATTTCTTCTCTTCTTCTTCCTTTTTCTTCTACTTTAATTTTGGATTTGATTTCAAATTCAAATTAAAGGGGGGGGAAATACTGTTCATTCCCCCCTGCAGTTCCTGTTCACCGGCGGCTGCCCCTGTGTACTCCGGCGGCCCACATCTACTCCGGTCCGGCCTCCCCATCAGTCCGGCAACCCCGTCTCCATCTCCTCCTTCTATCTTCACCATCATCTCCTAATCACCACCACCACCAACCGAGCTCTTCCTCCTCCTCCTAGTTCCCTCGCACCACCGGTCTAGCCGATCCTCCGGAGGCCCACGTTCAGCACCCTGGCGGCCCCTTCAGTCTCCTGCGGGCCAGCCAGCCTCCCTCACCCATTCCTCCACCGGCACGCTGACTGCACCCAGCCCGCTGCCCGTGCTCCTCCTCCCGCAGCCATTCCAACTCCCCCTCAAGATCTCCCTCCGGTCTGGCAATCACCACCACCTCCTACAAGATCCAGCTGCTCCTCCCCCGCACGATCATCCTCTACGGCTCCTCCCTGCCACTCCGACTGACCCCTCCGGCCTCCCTCTGCTCTTCAACCTCCTCCCCTCGCCGCTGCTGTGCTCATCTCCCTCCGGTCCGGCGGCCGGCCAGCGAGCCCGACCACCCCCCAGTAAGCTTTTTTTCTTCTTCTCCCTCTTCCTTCTCTTTATATATATATATATATATATATATATATATATATATGTATATATACATATGTATATACACATGAGTATATATATAATATGTATATGTATTTGTAGGTATTTAATTAAGGTATGTATTTGATTGGTATATGATTATATATATATACTACGTATATGTCTAGTATATTCTGAAATCTATTAGTAATGTATATATATAGTTAATGTAAGAATTTGCATATATTTAATTTCGTGTATGAGTGTATTAGTGTATATATGTTTTATAAAATATATATACGCGTATATGTATGTATATATGTATGCATATGTGTATATAAATACGTATACGTGTATTGTGTGTTAATGTATATATAATTTAATATATGTATAAGTATATATTTAATTAATGTATGTAAGTTTATGTATTAGATTTAACCAGGTATAAATGTATATATATTTTTATGTGTATAATTATTTTGATATATATATATATATGTATGAATATTTTTGTATAAACCTACATATATTTATTTGGTATAGTTTCATGTAGTATATGTGTAATAAAATACATATTTTGGTATAAATGTATAAATATGCAAATACATATTTTGGTATAAATGTATAAATATATATATTCTTATAATGGGACTTATGTACATTTTTTTTTCATAAACAAATAATATATACTTCCACTATGTTATACCTATTTTGTATACTTTGGAATAACAATATATATGTATTATGTTTAATTATTAACAGTATATTTAATTGGTATATGTATATGGTAGGTATTAATGATTAAAAATAGGTAATGTGTTTTATCCCTACTAGATGACCCTAGTTGACTAGTGCCCTGCCTGACACGGCCCTGAGACCAGTATTTTTGACTGTGTTAGTGTAGCATCTGATGCAAATGTGGTTTTGCTTGTGTTATGTTTATAGGACTGTTGGTTTACCCAGGGGATACTCTGGAACAGGACATCAATAATTACCAGCTAAGGACCCAAGGCGAGTACATTCTCTGATTAGTTTCTAATTTATGATATCTCCTATGTTCACTGTATCTAGTATAAATATCCATGTTCTTGACACGTTGGTTACACGGATTGGTATACACGGATCTCGTCATGAGATGTTATTTCTTATTCATGGTGTAGCTTGTACAAGACTTGTTTCCTTGTTATCTTGTGCATGTACAGACACTGATTTCTGGGAAGATTTGTTACCTTCCTAGGGAATCCCGTGCCATAGCGTACCATGATTGGATCTACTATACCAGTCGGGGGTGGGGAGTATTTTAGTGTAGATATGTGATCATATCCAACCTTTCCATGCATCATAGCTCACCCCACATCTCACGTCGGGTGCGGCCTGACCATCTCCATGCTTCATAGCTGTTACGTGTGATTAGCCTGACCTCTCCATGCATCATAGCTAACCAACGGTTAGCCTGACCTTCGTGAATCATAGCTAATCACATGTAACCAGCCTGATCAAGTTCCCAAGCCGATCACATGTTAAAGCTAGTACTCACACACTTAGTCATAGGTTTCTTGCTCATGGACATATTGTTTCTTTTCCTGCAGTTACTTACAGTATTTCCAGTATTTCTTTCATTGTATATTTCTTGTACCTATACATGCATCTGGTATATTTCCATCTAGAACTGCTACATAGTTTATGTCATTTATATAGAACTGCTATTTAGAGATGTACTTTGCTCCTTCCTGACTGAAAAATATTTTTCCAGACTGTGACCTTAGTAGACTGGTTTCCGACACACTTGGGGATTTGAAGTTAATGATTGCAGGTATGATTATTTTATCATTAGACTTGTGTTGTATACTTTTGTTTCTTCAAATTTCTGTCGTGCTGTAGTTGTGATTGAGTATGTTGTTAATATTTTTATACTGTTATTCGAGTCTCCTCATGGAGTTGGATACTAGCGTAAGATTTTATAGATAGTACTTGACCTAGACAGCATTCTACCGCCGATGCTGCGGCGTAGGCTGGACGTACCCACGCACTCGTGCCCCTAAATCGGGTGCGGGTCGTGACACGTTTTTAGTGGTGGCCCATGCAGGCCAGACTTCGCAAGTTGTGCGATGTCGTAGTAGTGTGGCATCTTTGTTACACTATTGCGTGCCTGCTATAGAATATAGGACATAGGATACTAGGATGAGAGAGAATACTCAATCACAAATTCTTGAGAGATTCCTGGGACGACCCCTTGAGAATCTCATTATAAATTCCAATTTAAATCCTTTCCCCCTTGTTTCTGTCCGTCCTCACTCGCTGATATTGAGTTTGATTCTTGTTGACCAGTTGTTAACTTTAATTCCTGGTATCGTTGTTGAGTTGATTTCAAATTGAGATGAATTTTATGGGCTAAAATTACGGTATCATCTGATGACATATATTGATGAGGACAGTGAGAAAGGTAAAACGTCTACTTTGGTTATGGAACCTAGAGTTTATCGCAGCCATATTAGCTGTCGTGACGAGAACGTAGGAACCTAACTTGGATGTACATACTTTAGTTATGAGATTTAGAGTTTCTCGCAGCCATACCGGTTGGCGTGGCGAGGATTCTAGATGACATGATTATAGAGTTGCATACCTTAGTTACGGAACCTGTCGTTTATCGCATCTATGCTTACTGGCGTGGCGAGGATTCTGTGTGTCATGATTTCTGACAGACGTGTATGATTATCAGGTTGTATCTTAAATTGGTTCTTAAAGTATCATCTCAAGACTTATCTACTTTCGTTATTCCAGGACTTTGTTCCATCGCTTCTTTTCTTTACTAGCAATAAAGATACCTTCCGTCCTTGATTCAATTCCTTTTGAGCTTATTTTCTCTGAGGATTCTTTGTTAAGTATGATGATTAGTGACTTGTAATTATGTCTGTGTCTTGAGTATTAGTTTGACTGAGTATGACTTGTGAGTTTGTAAGTGTTTCTTAGTTGGACATGGGAGCATTAGGCATTGATCTAGAATTAACCCATAGCATAGTACCTTGTAACAATGGTTCTAGGATAAGGTCATTAGAGACTTTGAGTAGAAGGAGAGTATAGAGTATCAGTGATAGTTCAAGAGTTAGTATCAGAGCCAACATACCCGTCCTGGATAATCATGATTATGCAATTGGATGATCTACGTGAACAATTAAGTATTCAGGAATTGTGTTAAGGATTTATGGAGCATGATGTTCAATTTGATGATTGATATCGGAAGTGTTAAAGGTAAGGAATTGTATATGCACAAAAGAGTTAATGAGCTGTCATGAGTGGAGAAATATCGGAATTGGTAATGGAATTGGTGAGGCGTATCACAGATCAGTTTAACAGGCTGTAAAGGGATAAAGGGAAATACCTATACATCAATTGAGATGAAGAATCATACACATGCCCATGAGAGTAAAGAAACATGAGTATTATAGAAGGTACAGGTAAACATGAGTTCTAATGAGCTTGATGAGATGATTCATTAATGAAGCTAGTAATATAATACCAAGAGTGCCGATGATTCTATATCAAGGATTATTGAAAATGGTGCTAGTAACAGTAAGCACTCGGTGTGATGATAATTAGAGGATATACCAGTTGACATAAATTGAAATCACGAAAGAAAACACAGTTGATGATAACTTGATCATTGGAGGTAATAGTACGAGTGATTCAGGCAGTACAATTTTAGTACACAATTATAGACACTAGATGCATTGAGTGCACCTTGAGTATCAGAGACCGTGAGCACTGATATGTACATTTGTGGAGTTATAAATTAAAAGGTGGAAATAAGATTTTATTTTTAAAATAATAGAGGAGTTGAGATTATGTCATTAAATTTTTGAGGATTTCAAATACGAATTCAATAAACATGGTTAAGGCTACACAGATTTTTGGAGTAATGAAATTTTATTTCGATGTTGAGTATCTGATTTTGAGGAAGTATATACATTTTACTTTAAAGTTGTTCGAGAAGTTAAACCTTGACGATTATTTTGAGGATTAACTTTATGGGAGATAAGAGATGAATATTAATATATGAGTAGATGATATACATGTGTAAGGATCTGATGACTTGGGTATGATTGAGATCTCACTGCCAACTGACTTGGGTGTCAATCTAGGGTTGTATTAGAGAGAGCAGTACTTAGTATAGTGTGTTGCAATTGATATGCACTTGAGTGATAAGAATGACTAGTATCAACTATTGCAGTAGGTAAGGAAGCTAGCAGTGAGTATGCTTGTAGTAGAGTGTGGTACCTAAGAGATAGAGGTATCAAACTTTCCATGCATCATTTGACCTATGATTATGTTAGAAGATATTGCAAGTAATATGTTAGCAGGTTCTTTCTTTTCTTTCCTCATGTTCTTTTTGTCTTCTGATTGATTGATACCTTAGTACCGTAGCTTGTATGCATGAATTCTTGTTATAATATAGTTAGTAGTACCCCTGATACAGAGACTGCAATACCATGACAAAAGATACCATGATCATACATATTTTCCTTAGGTTGCATGTTGTATGGTTGTAGGTATAATTCTCTTAGACTTGATTGTTGAGGATTTAACTGTAGTAAAGATTAACGAAGAGGTTATTACTTGACAAAGAGAGACAAGGTGCCTTAAATTTTGAGGAAAAATATTAAATTAAATAAAGAGTTGGGGATTTAATATGGCGTAATTGAAGTTTCATTAAATCATGGATTTTTAAGAAGATTATGAAATGATTGAATTTACCATTGAATTTGAGGAATTTAAGAAGGCCATCGATATATTTATTGGACTGCAAGTTATGAACTTATATCTTGAATATTGTATTGGAGGTTTCATAAGTATTACCTCGTTGCATATTATGTGAGAAAAAAAAAATTTCGAGGATAAACATTGATTTAAATAGAGGGTTAAGAATTTAACATGGCAGAATTTATGATGTATTAATTCCAGGAAGGATGTGATATGATTGAGGTTATCATTAGAATTTGAGGAAATTTAGAGAGATTATCACTGTAATTATTGATTGCAAGATATGGAAATTTTAAAATATTATATTTGGATGTCGCATTTGGAGAATCCTTAAGTATCGTATTGTTGAGTATTTTTGAGGAAAGAGAAAATCGAGGAATAAAATTTTGATGGGCTGATGTTTGAATTCAAACTTTTTGGACGAGATTTCATTTTTATATATGTGCATTGATTAAAATCAAGTTAGATGAGTGAATATTAAATTCCGAGTATTGAATTATTAACTAAAAACTTTCAGGAAATTTTTGATAAAAATGGACTTTGATTTTATTTCGAGGATTTTTCAGGTTATGCAATAATTTTAGAATTTTGAAATTGTGAAAAGGCATTGTGGATTATTACCTAATTTCATGGATGATGAATTTAAATTTGAAGGAAATAATAATGTGTATGATTAAACACTAATATGAGGATTTTAAATTTCGAGGACGAAATTCTTTTAAGGTGGGTAGACTTGTCACTACCACGTTCCGAAAACAGGGGTATTTTTGACTTTTTACAATATTTAATATTATGGTAGTTATAATTAATTAATTGCCTGATAGTATATTTGATTTAAATAATTATGTGGTGTGTAATTAAATATAGTATTAGATGCAGTGTTCATTTATTTTTAGCTAGCAGATTTGACCTAGAAGCCCAGTAGACGAACATCTGTCCGAATTATAGAATTCGGGATTTAATTATTTTTATCTAGAATTTATTTATTGAATATTGTAATTAATTACCGTATTTATTTAATTATTGCGCATTGCCTTTGCCTCGATATTTGGAGCGCTACCCTGACTTTTGTCTTCCAACAAATTTCACAATCTTGCCCTAGACATGCCCGCCTTCTATTCTGCTATTTTTCGCAGCTCGTAATTATGCTCTTTGTACATTATTTCTAGCCGCACAAAAATCGTCGCGGACATTATTTAATAAATTCCTATTTTGTATCATTGTGCGTTCCAATCGAAAATTGGAGGCAATCTTGACCTATTTTTCGTGCGGCCCAAATTAGAGTAATATTCTGTTCAGAGTCTTCTTCATTATTGGTATTGATGACCTGACCTGATTTTGATCCCATGTACTCCTAATTAATTGTTGAACACAACTTGTATTTTATCTCTAATTAATTTGAGGATACCATTTTATCTGATTCTAAAATCCCAAATTAATTCCAGTGCCCTGCTATTTAAGCCCGTACCAATCTTACAGCGCCCCTGACCCTACAAAACACCGGACACCGAATCGCCCGCCAAATTTTCGTCATTTTATGTGTTTGTGCAATTTCCCAAATTTAAGGGGGGCTAAATTACAAATTTGCATTTTTGTGTCAACACCCAATTGTTTAAACAATGAGGGAACCTGATATTATTTTTAGCCCTCACCTCATTCCTACATGAATTAATTTCCTTCATGTCCAATCTGGACCACTCATTCTTTGGGTCCATCCTCACCATTAGATTCAACACCCTCATCCTATTTAATGTCTTGTACCCTCAAACCCTAATCCCAAGAAACCTAGGTAACCACACCCCTCACAAAGCCTCCACCTCCCTCTCTCCTACGTATGTAATTTTTCCTTCTTTTTCTTCTTCTCATTTCTTCTCTTCTTCTTCCTTTTTTTTCTACTTTAATTTTGGATTTGATTTCAAATTCAAATTAAAGGGGGGGGGGGGGAAACACTGTTCATTCCCCCCTGCAGTTCCTGTTCACCGGCGGCTGCCCCTGTGTACTCCGGCGGCCCACATCTACTCCGGTCCGGCCTCCCCATCAGTCCGGCAACCCCGTCTCCATCTCCTCCTTCTATCTTCACCATCATCTCCTAATCACCACCACCACCACCAACCGAGCTCTTCCTCCTCCTCCTAGTTCCCTCGCACCACCGGCCTAGCCGATCCTCCGGCGGCCCACGTTCAGCACCCCGGCGGCCCCTTCAGTCTCCGGCGGGCCAGCCAGCCTCCCTCCCCCATTCCACCACTGGCCCGCTGACTGCACCCAGCCCGCTGCCCGTGCTCCTCCTCCCGCTGCCATTCCAACTCCCCCTCACGATCTCCCTCCGGTCCGGCAATCACCACCACCACCTACAAGATCCGGCTGCTCCTCCCCCGCACGATCATCCTCTGCGGCTCCTCCCTGCCACTCCGACTGACCCCTCCGGCCTCCCTCTACTCTTCAACCTCCTCCCCTCGCCGCTGCTGTGCTCATCTCCCTCCGGTCCGGCGGCCGGCCAGCGAGCCCGACCACCCCCCAGTAAGCTTTTTTTCTTCTTCTCCCTCTTCCTTCTCTTTATATATATATATATATATATATGTATATATACATATGTATATACACATGAGTATATATATAATATGTATATGTATTTGTAGGTATTTAATTAAGGTATGTATTTGATTGGTATATGATTATATATATATACTACGTATATGTCTAGTATATTCTGAAATCTATTAGTAATGTATATATATAGTTAATGTAAGAATTTGCATATATTTAATTTCGTGTATGAGTGTATTAGTGTATATATGTTTTATAAAATATATATACGCGTATATGTATGTATATATGTATGCATATGTGTATATAAATACGTATACGTGTATTGTGTGTTAATGTATGTATAATTTAATATATGTATAAGTATATATTTAATTAATGTATGTAAGTTTATGTATTAAATTTAACCAGGTATAAATGTATATATATTTTTATGTGTATAATTATTTTGATATATATATATATGTATGAATATTTTTGTATAAACCTACATATATTTATTTGGTATAGTTTCATGTAGTATATGTGTAATAAAATACATATTTTGGTATAAATGTATAAATATGCAAATACATATTTTGGTATAAATGTATAAATATATATATTCTTATAATGGGACTTATGTACATTTTTTTTCCATAAACAAATAATATATACTTCCACTATGTTATACCTATTTTGTATACTTTGGAATAACAATATATATGTATTATGTTTAATTATTAACAGTATGTTTAATTGGTATATGTATATGGTAGGTATTAATGATTAAAAATAGGTAATGTGTTTTATCCCTACTAGATGACCCTAGTTGACTAGTGCCCTGCCTGACACGGCCCTGAGACCAGTATTTTTGACTGTGTTAGTGTAGCATCTGATGCAAATGTGGTTTTGCTTGTGTTATGTTTATAGGACTGTTGGTTTACCCAGGGGATACTCTGGAACAGGACATCAATAATTACCAGCTAAGGATCCAAGGCGAGTACATTCTCTGATTAGTTTCTAATTTATGATATCTCCTATGTTCACTGTATCTAGTGTAAATATCCATGTTCTTGACACGTTGGTTACACGGATTGGTATACACGGATCTCGTCATGAGATGTTATTCCTTATTCATGGTGTAGCTTGTACAAGACTTGTTTTCTTGTTATCTTGTGCATGTACAGACACTGATTCCCGGGAAGATTTGCTACCTTCCTAGGGAATCCCGTGCCCTAGCGTACCATGATTGGATCTACTATACCAGTCGGGGGTGGGGAGTATTTTAGTGTAGATATGTGATCATACCCAACCTTTCCATGCATCATAGCTCACCCCACATCTCACGTCGGGTGCGGCCTGACCATCTCCATGCTTCATAGCTGTTACGTATGATTAGCCTGACCTCTCCATGCATCATAGCTAACCAACGGTTAGCCTGACCTTCGTGAATCATAGCTAATCACATGTAACCAGCCTGATCAAGTTCCCAAGCCGATCACATGTTAAAGCTAGTACTCACACACTTAGTCATAGGTTTCTTGCTCATGGACATATTGTTTCTTTTCCTGCAGTTACTTACAGTATTTCCAGTATTTCTTTCATTGTACATTTCTTGTACCTATACATGCATCTGGTATATTTCCATCTAGAACTGCTACATAGTTTATGTCATTTATATAGAACTGCTATTTAGAGATGTACTTTGCTCCTTCCTGACTGGAAAATATTTTTCCAGACTGTGACCTTAGTAGACTGGTTTCCGACACACTTGGGGATTTGAAGTTAATGATTGCAGGTATGATTATTTTGTCATTAGACTTGTGTTGTATACTTTTGTTTCTTCAAATTCCTGTCGTGCTGTAGTTGTGATTGAGTATGTTGTTAATATTTTTATAGTGTTATCCGAGTCTCCTCATGGAGTTGGATACTAGCGTGAGATTTTATAGATAGTACTTGACCTAGACAGCGTTCTACCGCCGATGCTGCGGCGTAGGCTGGACGTACCCACGCACTCGTGCCCCTAAACCGGGTGCGGGTCGTGACATTGTACGTGGCTTGCACTTTGTTATAGAGAATCTCTTTAGTTGTGTTTGCCATTACAAGTGTTAATGAACTTGATTAAACAACAAACGTAAGAAGTACAAAGAAATCCTAGACAGAAGATCTAAGTACAATATTTAGATTCTGGGAAATGTGATGATGGAGATCGAGTACTGCATAGACTCCTTTACTCCGTTGAATATCCGACGAGGGAATGAGAATGCTCTATTCTATTTTTCTCTCCTGGGCTTGTGTGCACTTACATTGCTAGCCGGGCTTTTATGAGATATTCTACCCGGCTATTTATAGCCATCATGTCGACGGGCTATATGTGCTGCATATGCCTCTGTTTAGTGGCCACATAGGGATCCTTCAACAGAATACGGTTGTAACTGTAGTCGTATTCCACAGATGTACTACCATGTGGCCTCGGTTGAGATATACTGTTGTTGATATATCGGGGTTATTTTAAACTCCATTATGTTCTTGACTTAGTCTGATGGACACATAGTCAACACTGATTGTGTGAAGATCTTTTTGGTTGTAACAGAAAGATCTTGCAAGCAGAGAGTCGCATAATATCTTGGCCGCATAACGTCTTGGCCATATACGTGCTCTCATTTGGCCCAGGTCTTCTGGACACATTGGCCTCATAATGACGAGGCCGCATAGACTCGAAGCCGTATACGAGTGACCACATGGCACGACTCATCTGACAGGGTCATCAATTGTTAGACTCGTCTCACAGTATTCGTATTTTATGCGGATACGTATTTTATGCTAGTTATTGCATTTTATTGGATCTCGAGGAAGCTCAAAATTATTTAAAATTGAAACTTTACTACTTGATCGGTGCACCGACGGTATACTACACTATACCAACGACATACTATACGACAAATATTTGTTTCATTTTTCAAGGTATTTTTGAGATATTTCTCTATATATAGTACTTGAGATATTTTATTTTTTCTTTTTCTTTCTCTTTCTCTTTCCTCTCTTTTTATTTCTCTATCGAGCTTGGAAGCGTGGTCTTAAGACCTAGAGTATAGTTTCTGAACCCCTTCGTGGTCGTGGACTAGAAAATTTAGGCTGGGAGCTCGCATTAGGTAAATACACCTTGCCGATTTCGTGAACTTCTTTTACTTTCTGTCATTTTACTTTCCTGGAGCTTTGTTTTTTTTTGCTTAGACTTGCTTTACTATTATTGATCATATAATGATTTCAAGCCTAGTGACTGTCTCGATTTTAATTTCTGGTAGAATCTTGTTCCGTCCCTTTTTGGTAACTCGATAATAAAAATGATACCGGAGTTGTGACCGTGAGCATTAGTCTATATTGTGATATGAGACTTACCCTAGACTTGACTTCTTGTTAGACTTGGTTCTGATTATTTTTGAGGTTTGATTTGGGTCCCAAAAATCAGACTTGACTTAACCATGTTTATTCTTGACATATCCTTGGGTTGATCATATATGACTCAGATTCTGGCTAGTTTATTTATTTTGTGTTTACTAGCATCATGATCATCTGTATAATATAGTTTGTGACGTTTTACTATTATACTTCTGCTGATCTTACATCTTGTTATTATTCCTTTTATTCTTGTGATTGAGACACTAGGGTTTGTTGGACCTAGGCTTGACTGATGGCTTGTAGTAGTGACTCCTAATGTCTTACAGCTTTACCGCATACGCGAAGTACCGACGTGCTCTAAGTATGCATAGCTGGCCTTGTCCGCCCCGCTCTCCAATAATCTGGTTCTGGGGTATGACACGATTTTAGTGGTGGCCCATGCAGGTCTATCTGAGTGGATTATGTCTGTCTAAATAGATTTGATCTGGTTTTTACAGATATGTGGGGGTTGTTGTTGTTGCTAGATGTCTCAATCCTAAAACTATTTCCCTTGATCCCCAGTTATTTTTTCTATCCCTGATTCTTGGATCTAATATCTGCTTATTCGTTGATCTATCTTGTTCTTCGTTTAATTCTTGTGTCCTTAACTTTCAGGGGCACTATTCCTATTACTATCAGCCTGATAGATTGAGTGCAGCTCGAGGAGGGTTAGCATTCGAAAGTCCCGCATATTCCTGGAGATCAGCCTCAATATTCAGGGGTAGAGTCTAGAGTAGATCCTGAGGCAGATCGGCAGGCTCTATCGGACCAGCAGGCAGCACCTGTGTGCACCCAGTTCAGCCCGAGCTGCCAGAGGGTATTGCCTGAGCACTGATGGATGTCCTTCGAGGTTTCATGATGACCCAGCAGCAATAGAGTGATGTACTCACTCAGTCGGTCCAGAAAACATTGGAGCGAGGTGGTTCTCAGATGAATAATTTTGAGACCAGCTTCAGACGTCTCAATCCTTAGTACTTCAATGGTACAGAAGATGCAATTTTGTTCGATGCTTGGCTGCAGGATACTGAGGCCATCTTGGAGGCAGCAGAGACTCCGACTAGAGAGCGTATAGAAGTAGTAAGGCTATATTTGTTGGACTTGGCTTGTGACTGGTGGGCAGTGCAGGAGGTTTCTCTTACAGCACCAATTTTATTGGCAATTTTTACTGAGAGATTTTAGGCAAGGTATTTTGACGCGGTGGCGCATTACGAGCTCCAACAGAGGTTTAAGAACCTCAGGTAGGGAGCTGGACCATCGACGGTTATGCGACGGAGTTCGCAAGACTTAGTCGGTATGCACCCACTTTAGTAGCGACCGAGTTGGAGAGGGCGAGAAGGTTCCAGCAGGGACTCCATTTAGAGATTATCTTAGAGGTGGAGCAGCCTGAGTTTAAGACCTTTGACGTTGTGATGCGGGCAGCCAGGATGTATGAGTACACATCACAGAGGATTATCGATCGAGTTGGAAGCTAGAAGAGGCCAAATATTTCACGAGGATCAGTATCCCATTCAACAGCACCAGCTCCGGCAGTTCGAGCCCTGACGATTGGATCCTCGAGGAGGACAACATTATCTCAGCAGTCTTTCCAGACGTTCCCTCAACTGAGGCAGTCATCATCATTATCATCTTCTTCTTCTTTTTCTTCTTCTTCTTCTTCTTCTTCTTCTTCTTCTTTTCGTAGTTATTTCCATTGCGAAAATCCTGGGCATAAAGTATCAGAGTGCTGTAGGGCACAAGGATTGTACTTGGTATATGGGGCATTAGGCTACATGGTCGGAGCATGTCTTAGGAGTAACCAGACTGGATCATCATTAGCTCAGTCAGCAGTTCTGCCAGTAGCACCGTAGTACAGGACACCAACACCAGTGCAGTAGCAGCAGGTTCAGAGGCCTTTGCCTCCATAGGCTCAAGCATTCCAGCAGAGGCCACAACAATATGTGCAGGCCCAGGCACAGGCGAGACCTAGAGGTCAGCAGCAGAGGGGACCAGCACCCAGAGGGAAGGGTCGAGCCTTCTTGCTATCGATGGAGTAGGATTTGGCAGCAATAGAGGTGGTAGCAGGTACCATTCTTGTCCACTTTCATTCAGCTTTAGCTTTATTTGATTTTGGTGTATCGCATTCATTTATATCTGCACGTTTTGCGATACCAGTTAGATTGGAGTCTGAGCCCTTACTTATAAGGTTGAATATACTTATTGGTAACGGTCTCGTGGAAGTAGATAGAGTATATCCCTTATGTAGAGTTATAGTGTGCGGGAGAGAGTTTCTCATGAGGCTGATAGAGTTTCCTATGGACAATTATGATGTCGTCCTTGGGATAAATTGGTTGAGTGCGAGACACGTGACGATAGATTGCCATAGTGGCAATATTATCTTTCATGTACCTGGTGGAGAGGAATTCTCATTCTTGAGAGGTGCAGTAGAGTCACCGGAGGTTACATCGATAATGGTAGAGGCTGAGGAGGCACAGTTTCCCAGGGTAGTTTATGAGTTTCCTGACATATTTCTCGATGAGCTACCAGGTGTACCACCAGTTAGAGACGTGGAGTTCTACATTAATTTAATCCCGGGAGTAGAGCCAATATCAGAAAGGGTTTATAGGATATCACCATCTGAGTTGGAGATCTTGTATTAGATGATTGAGGAGTTGAGAGCCAAGGGATTCATTAGACCTAGTGCATCTTCTTAGGGAGCCTCGTTACTTTTTGTTATAAAGAATGATGGTTCATCGCATTTAGTTATTGATTATAGAAAACTAATTGTGACAACCATTAAGAACAAGTATCCCTTTTTCATGTTAGATGACTTGTTTGACCAGCTCAGTGGGACAACTATATTTTCTAAGATCGATTTGCGATCTGGGTATCATCAGATAAGAGTTAGAGAGCAGGACATACCCAAGTATGGCGTTCAGATTTAGATATGGTCATTGAGAGTTCCTAGTTATGCCATTTGGAGCGACCAATGCACCGGCTATATTCATGTCTCTCATGAATAGCATCTTCATGCCTTACCTAGACCAATTTGTGATAATGTTTATTGATGATATCTTGGTCTATAGTCAGAGTGAGAAAGAGCATGAGCAGTATCTCCGCGTACTTCTTCAGATTCTTCGGGAGCAGCCATTGTACGTGAAGTTCAGCAAGTATGAGTTCTGGCTTGATCTTATCTCATTCTTGGGATATCATTTTTGGTGGCAGAGTCGAGATAGATCCCAAGAAGGTGGAGGCTATTGAGAGTTGGCCAGTATCTAGTACAGCTTCAGATATACGCAGTTTCTTGGGTCTAGCAGGCTACTACAGGAGATTTGTGGCAGACTTTGCTAGGATTCTGCACCCTTGATGCGGATGACGTATAAGGATGTGTGCTTTGAGTGGTCAGATGCTTCTCAGACTTCTTTCGAGAAGCTCAAGCGGAGTTTAATTTTGGCTCCTATTCTGACACTTTCAGTGGGACCAGGTGGGTTCTCAGTATATTGTGATGCTTTAGGAGTAGGACTAGGGTGTGTCCTTATGCATCATGGCAAAGTGATGTCTTATGCATCTTGGCAGCTTTGAGACCATGAGAAGAGTTATCAAACGCATAATCTTCAGTTGGCAGCAGTAGTATTTACACTTAAGCTCTGGAGATATTATCTATATGGTGATCGAGTGGAGATCTTCATAGACCATAAGAGCTTGAGGTATGTGTTCACATAAAAGAAACTCAACATATGTCAGAGGAGATAGCTCAAGTTATTGTCGGACTACGATGTTGACCTTCAGTATCATCCAGGGAAGGCCAATATCGTAGCAGACGCCTTGAGCAAGAGAGGAGGAGCTTACTTCTTGACAGAGCAGCATCACATTTTTGAGGATCTGTAAGAGATGGGTATCGAGGTAGTATTACCTAGTGATATTGGTTTTATGGCGAGTCTACAAGTTCAGTCTTCTATGGTTAAGAGGATCAGAGCAGAGCAGACTGGTGATATCAGACTTCAGTAGCTCAGAACAGAGTGTGAGTCAGAACGCATATCAGAGTTGACAAAAGAAGGCGAGCGGAGTGAGGTCGAGACAGGAAAAGCAACCCCAGAAGAACGGAAAGAGCAGCGAAGCATTAATGAGGATATAACTCTCTGGTTTGGAAGTCGACTTTGTGTGCTAAGAGGAGATATCCGGCAGAAGATTATGTCAGAGGTCTACAGTTCTCAGTACTCAGTGCATCCAGGAGGGACAAAGATGTATCGGGATATTCGTCAGCACTTCTGGTGGAATGGTATGAAGAGGAAGATAGCTCGGTTCGTTTCTCGTTGTTTAGTTTGTCAGCATGTCAAGGCTGAGTATCAGAGATCGGCCGAACTACTTTAGCCTTTACCAATTCCAGAGTGGAA
This sequence comes from Iris macrosiphon, assembly GCA_036927795.1. NCBI lineage: Eukaryota > Viridiplantae > Streptophyta > Magnoliopsida > Asparagales > Iridaceae > Iris > Iris macrosiphon. Next base: position 77,262,509 of record JAYESA010000015.1, on the reverse strand, counting down.
GTGGGACCATATTACTATAGACTTTGTGACCTGTCTTCCTAGATCCCCGTTTGGCAGAGATGCTATATGGGTTATAGTGGATTGACTCACGAAGGTTACTTACTTTCTTTCTTTCAGAGTGGGCCAGTTTATACAGCAGCTAGCTGATATGTACATGAGACAGATAGTTAGGTTGCACGACATACCAGTTAGTATAGTTTCTGATAAAGATTCGCGGTTCATGTCTCATTTCTGTTAGAGCCTACAACAGAGTCTGGGTACTAGGTTGAAGTTCAGTTCAGCCTACCATCCACAGACAGATGGGCAGTCGGAGTGTACTATTCAGACTTTAGAGGATATGCTTTGAGCTTGTATACTTGACTTTGGTGGATCTTGGAAGGATCACTTGCATTTAGTAGAGTTCTCCTATAATAATAGCTTCCAGGTAAGCATTCAGATAGCACTTTTCGAGTCATTGTTTGGTAGGAGATGCAGATCACCGTTAGCTTGGGATGATATTGGCGAGAGGCAGATGCTTGGTCTAGAGATGATTGCTCAGTCGGTTGGAGTGATCAGGCAGATCAGAGAGCATCTTAGAGTAGCTCAGGATCGCCAACGTCATTGGGCAGATCAGCACCGTTGTCACCTTCAGTTCTTTGTCGGCAACCATATATTTTTGATAATTTTGCTTACCCGTGGAGTTATTAGATTTGGAGTACGGGGAAAGCTTATCCCAGATATATAGGTCTGTTCGATATTCTCGAGTGAGTTGGAGACATATCATATCATCTAGCTCTTCCACTATCACTTTATGAGGTACATGACATCTTTCACAGATCTCAGTTGTATTGGTATATTCCAGACCCGAGCCATATCCTGGATCATTCCGAGTTGGTCGTTGGTACCAATCTATCATATGAGAAGAGACCCGTATCTATTTTGGACCAAAGGAAGAAGGTTCTCAAGAACCAGACCATCAGATTAGTTCGTGTTGGTTGGGGGCATCACTCACTGGGCGAGTCGACGTAGGAGCGCGAGGACGATATGCGTACTCGTTATCTATTTTTATTCGACTTGGGAGGTATACTTATTCATATACCTGTGTCCTATCTTAGCATGTACATGTGATTGATTGTTAGCTTATCTGTTATGTCTGTTATTGTTTTCTTTTCTAATTTTTTGTTGTTGCCCAAGAAATTTCATACTCACCTGAGTTTCCTGCTTATTTTTGGTTTCGAGCTGGCTTTCTTGGATTTTCTTATTATAGATTTTGGATACTTACGAAAATTCTGAGGACAAAATTTTTCTAAGGAGGGGAGAGTTATGAGACTCGTCTCACAGTATTCACATTTTATGCGGATACGTATTTTGTGCTAGTTATTGCATTTTATTGGATCTTGAGGAAGATCGAAAATTTTCAAAATTGAAACTTTACTACTTGACTGGTATACCGATGGTATACTATAGTATACCGATGGTATACAGCCCGACAGATATTTGTTTTACTTTTTGAGATATTTTTGAGATATTTCTCTATATTTAGTACTTGAGATATTTTATTTATTTCTTTCTCTTTCTCTCTCCTCTCTTCTTCATTTCTCTTTGAGCTTGGAAGCGTAGTCTTAAGACATGGAGTGTAGTTTCTGAACCCCTTCGTGGTGGTGAACTAGAAGATTTAGGCTGGGAGCTCGCGTTAGGCAAGTACACCTTGAGGATTTTGTGAACTTTTTTTTTCTTTCTTATATTTTTCTTTCCTGGAGCTTTGGTTATTATTATTTTTGCTTAGACTTGCTTTACTATTATTGATCATATTGTGATTTCTATCCCAGTGACCATTTTGGTTTTGATTTCTGGTAATCTTGTTTTGTCCCTTTTTGGTAACTCGATAACGAAAATGGTACCGGAGTTGTGACCGTGAGCATTAGTCCATATTGTGATATGAGACTTACCCTAGACTTGACTTCTTGTTAGACTTTGGTTCTGGTAATTTTTGGGGTTTAATTTGTGTCCCGAAAATCAGACTTGACTTAACCATATTTATTCTTGGAAAACGGTATACCGATGGTATAATACAGTATCCGATGGTATACTGATTTTGATCGACTTGATTTCTAGATAGTTTCCTGTGAACCCTATTGACATACCAACGGTATACTATAATATACTGATGGTATACCAATCCTGCAGATATTTGTTGACCGACTTCAGGATATTTGTCTTGGCCGGCATACCGACGGTGTACTGGGATATGCTGACCGTATACCGATTTGTGGAACTTTATTTTCTAGTAACTTTTTTCCTACTTGAAATGGCATACCGACAATATACTACAGTATACTGATGGTATATCGATTTGTTAGAATCCAGAACTTGCTGTATTTTTTCTATCTCTGGACCAGTATACCGACGGTATACCAATCATGCTCTTTCTTTAGGAATTCTTACTTTTTTGTGATTTTATGTTGAAACTTTTGGATTTTGCTTGGACACGCGATAACTTGACCTAATTTTGGACATAAACTTACATGGCTTCAGATGACTTGACTTGACTTAACTTGACTTGGCTTTAACGATTCTTGAAACGTCCAGGGTGATGAGTGGTGTGTCAGAACTTCTGACAATCATTGAATATCGTATTAAGGGATCTCATGCGGTCCCTTACTTCATGGTTGTTTAGTTTGCATGGGATCTTCTTATGTGGCCTCCAATTCCTTAGTTGTTCAGGCCACATGGGCTCTATGTGGCTCCTCTGCGGCCTACTTTTATTTTGATACCCGGCTTTGCCCGACTACACGTGATGACATTATTGACTTGACTTGACTTGGCATAACTTTATATGGCTTCATCTGACATGGCTTGACTTGATTTTACTTGGCTTCATCTGGATTGATATGGCTTCACATGGTTGTATATGGCTTTACTTGGTTTTACATGGCTTTATCAGGCTTCACCTGGATTGACATGGCTTCACTTGGCTTTACCTAACTTCACTTGGTTATATGTGGCTTAGTTGTTATCATGGTTTACATGAGTCCGTTTGTGCAATATATATTAAATTTATTTATATTATATTAGAATTTATTTTGTTGCATCATTATCTAGGATGGATTCTACGGAATGCCACACCCGGATTCATACAAGAAACTGGTAGGGGTTTATAATTAGAGATTCACTTAGTACATGGCTAAAAAATTTCCTAGATTGCATGCAGTTTCGGTTATTCATACAGTTATCTTGAGGAGTGTCTAGTGATTTATATTGTGGAGTATCTTGAGGAGTATCCAGTACTGGTTTGTGCATATGGATATCCCGGACGGACTGCAGGGGCATGCGATCAGAAGAAAATCTAGCATCGCGTTGTATTATATTTGTTAGTAATTAGGATTGTGATAACCCTAGTAAGTTAAAGTATCAAGCCGTACTTATATAATTTGCCATAATTTATGGATGATGGTTAGGCTAGGCTTTACATGATCATACTTTTATTTTTTGCACTTGTTACTCTCTTGATTATCTGTTCAGGATATGTCTCATTGTAGGTTTACAGTAATTTTTTACTATTATGAGATCATTTACATTCAGTCTTTACTTTCAGTATTTGAATTGCTTGTGTTGTTGGTTTAAGTTCCTAGATTGGATTCCTTTGTAGTACTTGCTATTTGGGGGTCTGACCCTACTGGTTTTGCATGGCTAGATCCAGTAGCAACACCAGATGATCTTTCGTACTTTTCTGAGGATGGTGGCCACCAGGAGTGTCATGCCCCGGTCCCGAAGGCCTCCCGACCACCGTTTCCCCCGCCAGACTGGACGCGAATCACCGCACCTCGGCGCTCCCGCGGGGCGCGTATGGCCGTTTGATACCGGGATGTGATGCCATACGAGCATGGGGTTACGCCCGCACAAGGCAACATCGTTAAAGTTTTGGCTATCATCGCATTAATCAAGTAGGTAGCGGAGGGACATTATTGCAAGCATTTAAGCATCTGAGTATTCGGGACAAATCGAGGGACTGGGTTCTCTGTAATACAAAGGCATCGTTCCATATATTATGCCCCTCTATACGAAAGCAGCTCGAGGCAATCGAAACCAGAATTTCTGGGTCTTGGGGATGAGGCCCGCCTATCGCTCCTTCGGACGATCCAGTACCTACAAGAAAGCAAACTGTTGGTGGGTCAGCACTTTTATAAGTGCTGGTGAGTATAAACAACTGAACAGAAATAAACATTCACTAAAACCAACACTAAATAATCATGTTATAAAATATTACATTACTAGTGATCTTTCTAGTTTTACCTATGTTCGTTACATGCAGCAGAAGAACAGAGTCATATTACTTTGTTTTGGAAACATCTTTAAAAATGGAGTTCATATTGATATAATCAAGCAAGCAAGACAAGCCGATTGTTCTATTATCAGGGTGTGCACAGCGTGTCTCGTAAGCTATACTCAAAAGACTCTAGGGATAAATGCACATCTAGGAACAAATGCATATCTAGGGGCAGTCCTCTATCAAGCCAACACAATGAATTATCTTATATACAGTACGGTCCCCGAGTAACTCAGGATCGGCAGCGGTTGATCCAGCTAACCAATGACTCATTTATCTGATGCTATTGGCAGCTGTGACACATGGTTGCTTTCCACTATCTCTGTAGCAGCCATGACACATGGTTCAGCTCTCCACCAATAGCCATTGTCCGACCGATGCAAATGCATGAAACACTATCAAATAAATTCTAGGATGCAGACGAGATGAACCATCAGACCATATATCTTTGTTGCGGACTAGCCGCCCTCACTGAACAAGTTCAAGCACACGATATGGTTCTCTCGGTGCACAGACGATAGTGGAACATGTTCATGCAAATACTTACTCTTAGACAAGCTTTTCAGGTTTCTCTTAGTTAAGCAGACAAGTTCGTTTCAAAGACAAGCTAGGTGAGTTCTCTTATTAGCATGCAAGGCAGGTTCTATCATTCCCTTATGAAAACAAGTATTCAAAAACTTAGATTCATTATTAAGGCGTGCAAGAATTAGAGAACGAAGTTCTTCCCACTCACTTTGATATATAGTGCAGACGCGGAGCGGGGCACTACATACTTACCCACAAACAAAAAATTTTGTCCTCGAAACTTCAAGGATAAACTTCTCGATATTCCGAGCAGTGATAGTCCTCATCCCTCGCCGTACTCAATCGAAACAAATCAAGTCCAAAAAATATTTGCACAACTTTGAGAATATCTATGGACTTATTATATGGAACGCTCTATTGCAATACCATATCGAGCAAATCTCAGAGTCATAGCAACGAATTGGGCAAAGAATCAAATCCGCTCTGAAACTATTATGTCACGCCCTGGCCCCCAAGGCCTCCCGCCGAACCGGACGTGAATCACCGTGCCTCGGCGCTCCCACGGGGCGCGTATGGCCGTTTGATACCGGGACGTGATGCCGTGCGAGCCTGAGATTACGCCCGCACAAGGCAACATTGTTAAAGTTTTGGCTATCATCGCATCAATCAAGTAGGCAGCGGAGGAACATTATTGCAAGAATTTAAGCATCTTAGTATTCGAGACAAATCGAGGGACTGGGTTCTCTGTAATACAAAGGCATCATTCCATATATTATGTCCCTCTATACGAAACTAGCTCGAGGCAATCGAAACCAGAATTTTCGGGTCTTGGGGATGAGGCACGCCTATCGCTCCCTCGGACGATCCAGTACCTGCAAGAAAGCAAACTGTTGGTGGGTCAGTACTTTTATAAGTACTGGTATGTATAAATAACTGAACAGAAACAAATATTCACTAAAACCAACACTAAGTAATCGTGTTATAAAATATTACATTACTAGTGATCTTTCTAGCTTTACCTATGTTCGTTACATGCAGCAGAAGAACGGAGTTATATTACTTTGTTTTGGAAACATCTTTAAAAATAGAGTTCATATTGATATAAGCAAGCAAGCAAGACAAGCCGATTGTTCTATTATCAGGGTGTGCGTAGCATGTCTTGTGAGCTATACTCAAAAGACTCTAGGGACAAATGCACATCTAGGAATAAATGCATATCTAGGGGCAGTCCTCTATCAAGCCAACACAATAAACTATCTTATATGCAGTGCAGTCCCCGAGTAACTCAGGATTGCGGTTGATCCAGCTAACCAATGACTCATTTATCTGATGCTATTGGCAGCTGTGACACATGGTTGCTTTCCACTATCTCTGTAGCAGTCGTGACACATGGTTCAGCTCTCCAACAATAGCCATTGTTTGATCGATGCGAATGCATGAAACACTATCAAATAAACTCTAGGATGCAGACAAGACGAACCATCAGACCATATATCTTTGTTGCGGACTAGCCGCCCTCACTGAATAAGTTCAAGCACACGATATTGTTCTCTCGGAGCACAGACGATAGTGGAACATGTTCATGCAAACACTTACTCTTAGACAAGCGTTTTAGGTTTCTCTTAGTTAAGCAGACAAGTTCGTTTCAAAGATAAGCTATGTGAGTTCTCTTATTAGCAAGCAAGGCAGGTTCTATCATTCTCTTATGAAAACAAGCATTCAAAAACTTAGATTCATTATTAAGGCGTGCAAGAATCAGAGAACGAAGTTCTGCCCACTCACTTTGATACATAGTGCCGACGCGGAGTGGGGCACTACAAGGAGCACCAGACCGCTTGAGTGGGTTTTCATACTTCCCCAATCTGATGTACATTCTACTTTTATTGGCATTTATCCACCGAGCATGTGTTTAGCTCATATTTTGGTTTGATCGGTTAGCCTACGGGCATTAGCATGATTGACATATCCTAGGGTTGATCATGTATGACTCAGATTCTGGCCAGTTTATTTATTCTGTCTTTACTAGCATCATGATCATCTGTATATTATAGTTTGGGATGTCACTACCACTTTTCCATATAAGGGCATTTGTGTAATTTAGCTATTTTAAATAATTATAAATTTAATTAATTGCTGAGTTTTGTAACTAATTATATTATTATTTGTAATGTTTAGTTTTAGGTCAAACCCTAGAACTCATTAGGACAGAACCTAGTGAGTCAACCCTAATTGTAAACCAGTTCTAGTGAAACCCTAGAATTCTAATTTTAGGCTTGGACCTCAAACCCTAGAAGGCCTAAACCTGAGTTAATTAGGTTCTACATGAGAGGGCCAGGGGGTTTAACCTAAAAAGACTAGGCATGGAAACCCTAAACTTGCTTTAATATAAAAGAAAGCCTCTTTCTAAGCTATTCTTCATGTAGAGAAAAAGGAAACCCTAGCCTCCACAAGAGAAACCATCTCCCCACCCAATTTTCGAGATCTAGCCCTAGGTTTCCATTTTCTCCTCCTCCAAAGCAAGGAAAGCAGGGAACTTGGGTCAAGGAAACTTGGGAAGGAAGAACTTTCATAGGGAACCATCTTCCTACAGGTAAAACCCTATTTTAATAAATTTTAATTCTGTTTTCTGTTGTTCATGGCCATTAGGAACCCACACTTGCTGTGTAGTTTCGGATTTTAGGGTTTGTTTAGGTTTAAGTGTCCCCAACAATTGTTTTCCCCAATTATCAGAAACCCTAACCCTAGGTATTCGTAGGTAGGTTGGTTTCATCTCATATGGGTAGGTTGAACTCGATTTTTAGGGTTTTGGGTTGAGGATTCATGGGTTGTATGTAAATTCGTGTTCTGCATTGCATGTGGTTGATGAAATGCCAAGATGGATGAACACCTATCTAACCTACTCTATTTTATCTAATTGGAGGTATGATGTTGATGTATATATATATATGCATATGTGTGGATGTGTTGTTGATCTGATTTCCTGTGGAGTCGAGTCTTTACTGTGCTGTGTGCATCAATGGGGAAGGTTCTGTGTTCAGTCGGGTATGTGCAACTGTGTGTTTTTGGGTTTCCATTGAGCATCCAGAATTCTGTGGTTGGGTGTAACTAGTTTAAATCTTGTGAGTGTGTCAGTTAGGAATTATAGCTATGTATCCTGTGTGCATTAGAAGAACCGTGTATGTCTCAGTATTTTGGGAGATGGGTTGTGAGGACTGTGTAGCATGTGTATCAGTCGAAGATTCTCTTGTATTGGTCAGTATCGGGTTTTCAGCATCATTGAGTATCCTAATAACTGTGTGTTTACGTATTGTGTGCAGTATATTATTGTGGATGTTGTGTGTGTGTCTAGATGGTGTGTGTACTGACTTGTGTGTGGATTTTAGGGTATTAGATAATTTCCTGTGTGTGCAGTTGGGTTAGGAATTAGTGTGGGTAGGTATTGGGTTGTGTCAACTGCAGATTTCAGTGAGGTGACAGAGGGGGATCGAGTTGTGTCCCAGGTTGGGGTAGAAGGAAGCCCTTAGTATTGGTTCTCAGTGTATCAAGTAAAGACTGATACACTGGCTTCAGTAAGGGCCTATGTTCCTGAGTTAGTAAGAGTATCAGCAACTGGAGGTGTACCAATAAAGGGGAAACAGTGGGTGAACTGTGCTGTGTGTGTGTGTGTGTGTGTGTGTGTGTGTGTAGCTGTGTTACTTGTGCAGTGAGTTGAGATGAGTATCAGGAGGACCTAGATACCTAGTGTATCAGTATACATGTTAGAAATGTCTGTGAGAGTGAGCAGTGTCTATGTAACTAGTGTTTGTGTAGTTGTGGAACTGGGTGTATGTGTCAGTTCATCTCTTAATTTCTGTAGGATGCAGTGTGTATGTGTGTGCACTTATGTATCACTAAGTGAGTACCTATGTGTATAAAATCATTTGTTTTTGGCATTGGTTAATTAGGTATCATGTATAGTAGGTAAGGTTAAATACCAAATAGGTATTAGGTATTAAGTTACTAGTTAAGTTATTAACTAGTATAAGTTAGGTATCCTTAGCATGATATAAAATTTGACTAGTGGACCTAGTATTGACCAGTAAACCTTAGACATGACCTAGAAACCTCGTATTTAAATTAGTTAACATGTTATTCTTTTGATTTAATATCTGACATTAATATTCCATAAATAGGTCATTGTGATCCCCCTTTGGACATCGATCCTCACATTTTGCTCAGGACCACAGGCGAGCACATTCTCTGACAGTTTTCATTGTTGATTACTTCTATAAATTGTAGTGTATTACATACTTGATTCCGACACTATGGATACACGAGTTAGCACCCTAGATCCCCATCATGAGGAGTCGTGATTGGAATCCATCGTGCTAGCTGGGGGATGGGGAACTATTAGTAGATTATGTGATCATATCCAAACATTTATATGCACCATAGCTCACCCCACTTCTCACGTCGGGTGCAGCCTGACCACTTATATGCTCCATAGCTGTTATATATGATTAGCCTGACCACTATATGCACCATAGCTAACCATACGGTTAGCCTGACCTAAAAGAATCATAGCTAATCATATATAACCAGCCTGATCCAGTCTCAAGCCGATCACATAATAAACTGATATTTCAAACACTTAGCTAGATGTTATCTTTATTCAGATTTACTTGTTCTAGCATTCACTGTTTATTGTTCATTGCTAGATGCTCTATTGTCTATTTCATTTCTCCTGTACTTCTCATTTTCAGTATTTATTTCCATCTTGTATTTCTTACACTGTTTATAGATTTTGTCAATTTAATAAAACTGCTGTTAGTGCTTGTACTTCGCTCCAATCCTGACTGGATAACAATATTTTCAGAGGACCTGGAGGACTTTTGTCCTACTCATTACGGCCCAGGAATAGAGGAGGATTTCACCCCAGAAATCCCAGAGGAGGTGCCTATCCTAGAGGAGAACTTACCAGCCTGTTCTTAGATTATTTTTCTGCATTTATTGTTTTAGACTGAGACTGAGTTGTATTTATTTAGTTTTGTGACTTTGTGAGGTCATTTAGACCCAGGATTTGAGTTGGACTTATTGTGGATGGTTTTTATTAGAACTCTTTTCAATTCTCATCGTGCCATTATTCTTATAGCTTATGATTGAGTATATTTATAGATTTGTGGATTTTTATCATTGTCCTCCATACGGAGTTGAGATTATTGACAGGATATATTATATGTTGAGACCTAGACAGCGTTCTACCGCCGATGCTGCGGCGTAGGCTGGACGTACCCACGACTCATGCCCAAATTTTGGGTGCGGGTCGTGACACGTTTTAGTGGTGGCCCATGCAGGTCTAGCAGTCCAGTCTTAGATTCACTTTAGAGCGATATCGTAGTAGTGCTCGCTTAGAGTATTACTACGAGCCTGTTTTAGGAAATAGGAATTTGGCCGAGATATGCTCAATCACAATTAGGAAATTCTGATTCTTATGATACTACTCTTAATGATTTTCCTTTAGAAATTTACTGTCCTTCCTTGATATCGTATCTATTGCCTTAATTAAATCTTTCGATCTGTCTTCAGGATGCCGCCGAGAAGGTCCCAGAGACTAGGAGCAGCAGAGTCGGAGAGGTCTGCCACCTCTCGCGCTGTCGGACAGACATCAGCAGCACCTCCTACATCTCCAGTACATGTGGGGGTATCTGCAGCATTCGGGGGTCCTCCACCACCTGTTCAGAGGGTCCCCGCAGCTACGACGGAGCCACCACCACCACCACCAGTTCAGTATCCAGGAGGTGTGCCCGCTGATGGGGCACAGATGTTCGCTTTGATTCAGGGCATGGTCGAGGCCCAGAGGACGTCGGCGGAGGCCCAGAGAGTGCAGGCTGAGGTACATCAGGCCCAGACAGAGATGATGAGGGTGAACATGGAGAATGCTCACCAAGTGGCTCTCCAGGCTGTGGAGAGGGTCACTCAACAGCAGCAACATCCTGGTCAGCAACAACAGAGGCCGGGCACCATTGTGGACTTCAAGAGGATGATGCCTCGGGAGTTCAAGGGGACAGAAGGGATACTCTACGCCGATGATTGGCTAGAGGACATCGAGAGGAACTTGCGTTTGGCGCAGCTTCCAGAGGCGCTCAAGATCGAGGCCGCTGGCAGCCAGATGTTCGACATTGCCCTGACGTGGTTTCGCACGGAGCCAAGACTCTTGCGCAGAGGACTCACTTGGGAGGATTTCAGGGAGCTCTTCAAGGAGAAATTCTTTCCTGACGTTGCCCTGGGAGCATTGGAGAGTCAGTTCCATGACTTAGTCCAGGGGAGCTCGTCCGTCGATGAGTATGCCGCAGAGTTTTGCCGCCTGAGCCGCTTCGCGCCGTCGATGATTAGAGATCCGGGGGACAGGGCCCGGAAGTTCAGAAAGGGGCTGGCAAGGGAGATCAAGTCTCGCACGTCGGGACGTCGCACCGCTACTTTCGAGGGCATATTGATGGATGCCCAGATAGCCGAGGACGACTTGGACCTCAGGCCCAAGAGGGGACACGATGGTTCCGGAGGAGCAAACGGTAGTGCGGGACCAGGCAAGCGTCCATATTATCAGCAGCAGCAGAGGCCCTTTCAGCAGCAGCACCAGCAGCACCAGGCACCAGCCCGAGGGCAGGTCCAGCAACAACAGCAGCAGAGGCAGACTCAGCCCGCCATCCAGTGTGTGTACTGGGGGAAGATGGGACATACTAGAGAGATCTGCAGGCATAGATTGGGCTCATGTCTGTCCTGCAGATCGACGACACATCAGCTGAGGGATTGCCCTACCATTCGGACTCGTCCAGGGCAGGGTGGAGCAGCCGCCCAGAGAGGACCAGGCAGGGTACCTGCCGCACCAGTAGGCCAACAGCAGAGGGGACCGCTTCCACCGCAAAATCAGAGGTTTGCCCAGCATCAGCAGCAGAGAGGTGCACCCCAGGGGCGAGCGTACGCCATGGCAGTCGAGGAGATCGAGCCAGCAGGAGACTTGATCACAGGTTCGGTTCTTCTCGATTGTATTCCCGCATTTACCTTATTCGATTCTGGCGCTTCCCATAGTTTTGTGTCTGTATCATATGCACTTCGACATCATTTAGACACAGAACCATTAGCTAGGACTTGCAAGATCATGACTGGTGGAGGTATTATCCTAGTCCGTGATCACTGCAAGGACCGGAGAGTGTCAGTAGGAGGCCGAGACTTGAGCGTGAGCTTACTTGTCATGCCACTTCCGGGGTACGATATTGTACTCGGGATGGACTGGTTGAGTAGGCATCATGCTACTATAGATTGTTATAGAGGCAGAGTATTATTTAGACCACCAGGAGAGCCGGAGTTTGAGGTCGTCAGAGAAGCAGCGGAACAGAGGAGGAGCACATTTTGCGGAGCCAGGACGGAAGAAGAGGAGTTGCCACATCCTCTGATAGCGGAGTTCCTGGATGTATTTCCAGAAGAGTTGCCAGGCTTGCCGCCAGACAGAGATTTTGAATTCTCTATAGACTTGGTTTCAGGAGCGGAGCCCATTTCACAACATGTCTATAGAGTCAACAACAGCGAGCTGGCAGAACTGAAGAAGCAAGTTGAGGAGCTGCAGGACAAAGGTTTCATCAAATCCAGTTCATCACCATGGGGAGCTCCGGTATTGTTCGTACCGAAAAAGGACGGCATGGTGCGCATGTGCATTGATTATAGAGCTTTGAACAATATCACTATCAAGAACAAGTACCCGCTGCCGAGGATAGATAATCTTTTCGATCAGTTGAGCGGGGCGAGGGTATTTTCAAAGATAGATTTGAGATCAGGCTATCACTAGGTGAAGGTGAAGAAAGAAGACACGCCGAAGACAGCTTTTCGGACCAGATACGGCCAGTTTGAGTTCATGGTGATGCCATTTGGTTTAACCAATGCGCCGGCAGTATTCATGAACCTGATGAACAAGGTGTTCCACCAGTACCTTGACAAGTTCGTGGTGGTGTTCATCGACGATATTCTTGTGTATTCCAAGACCCCGGAGGAGCACGAAGAGCACCTGAGGTTGGTCTTAGAGACTCTCAGGAGAGAGAAGCTGTACGGGAAACTCTCTAAGTGTGAATTCTTCCTTGACAAGGTCGAATTTCTTGGGCATGTGGTGTCGGGTGACGGAATCTCGGTTAACCCAAAGAAGATCGAGGCAGTGGAGTCGTGGGCTACCCCCAGTTCGGTAGCTGAGATCAGGAGTTTTCTCGGGCTAGCAGGATACTACAGGAGGTTTGTACAAGACTTCTCCAAGATTGCAGCGCCGATGACCAGATTGACTAGGAAAGATGTGGATTTTGTCTGGACGGAGGAGTGCCAGGCTGCATTTGATGAACTAAAGAAGAGGTTGACAATAGCTCCAATTTTGACGTTGCCAGCAGGGACAGGTGGTTTCACCATCTACAGTGATGCTTCAGGGAAGGGTCTGGGATGTGTTCTTCAGCAGCACGGGAAAGTAATTGCCTATGCTTCCAGGCAGTTACGCCCTCATGAAAAGAACTACCCCACCCACGATTTGGAGTTGGCAGCAGTTATCTTCGCTCTAAAGCTGTGGAAGCATTATCTGTACGGAGAGCGTGTGGAGATCTTCACAGACCACAAGAGCTTGAAGTACGTATTCACACAGAAGGAGCTGAACATGAGGCAGAGGAGGTGGTTAGAGTTGATGAAGGACTTTGACATCTCATTGCAGTACCACCCAGGGAAGGCTAACGTAGTCGCCGATGCCTTGAGCAGGTATCCGACGGCTATGTACTTGACGACAGATAGGCATTTGTTGGCTGATTTGGAGAGCTTGGAGATTGAAGTATTAGTTTCCAGTACTGAGATTCAGATGTGGGGATTGCAGATACAGTCCGAACTGATGGACAGGATCAGAGCTGGCAGTACGATGATGAGACTCTGAGGAGTATCAGAGCACAGGTTCAGATAGGATTGTCGGACGACTTTACTATCGCAGATGACGGTTCTTTACGGCACGGCACGAGGATGTGTGTGCCGAGCGGGGAGCTGCGCGAGGAGGTTTTACAGGAGGCACACCGCTCTCAGTACTCGATGCATCCCGGTGCCAACAAGATGTATCGAGACTTGAGGGAGCACGTATGGTGGTATGGAATGAAGCGCGAGGTAGCACGCTTCGTATCTCGGTGTCTAGTGTGCCAGCAGGTAAAGGCAGACCGGCAGAGGCCAGGTGGTTTGCTTCAACCTTTACCGATTCCAGAATGGAAATGGGAGCACGTGACCATGGATTTTGTTTCAGGGCTTCCACGTTCTCCAGGAGGGAAGGACGCAATTTGGGTCATCGTGGACAGGTTGACCAAATCAGCCCATTTTTTACCTTTCAAGGTGGGCACGTCGACAGAGAGGCTAGCAGAGATATACGTGCGTCAGATTGTTAGGCTTCATGGAGTTCCTGTGAGCATCATCTCGGATCGGGATAGTCGTTTCACTTCCCACTTCTGGAGGAGTCTGCAGGCTAGCTTGGGCACTCAGCTCAAGTTCAGTACCGCATATCACCCCCAGACAGACGGGCAGTCTGAAAGGACTATTCAGACTCTCGAGGATATGTTACGCACTTGCGTTCTAGATCTCGGAGGTTCTTGGGAGGATCATCTGCACCTGGTGGAGTTTGCTTACAACAACAGCTACCAGGCCAGCATCGAGATGTCACCATTCGAGGCTCTTTATGGACGGAGGTGTCGTACACCGCTATCGTGGGACGACGTTGGAGAGAGAGCCTTGCTAGGACCAGAAATGGTCGTGGATGAAGCAGAAAAGGTGAAACTCATCAGAGACAGACTGCGAGTGGCGCAGGACAGACAGCGGCATTTGGCCAACAACCACCGTAGACCCCTTGAGTTTCAGGTATAGATTGTTATTTTCTGGCTTGTGTTTGTTTGTTTAGACTGCGTGTTGAGACTGTTTTGTTTTAGGTTGGCGATCTAGTATTCCTACGGATTTCTCCGACGCATGGCACGATTCGTTTTGGTAGAGGCGGGAAGCTTAGCCCACGCTACATCGGACCCTTTGGCATTCTCGCGAGGGTAGGTGCAGTGGCATATAGACTGGACTTGCCGCCTGCATTGGAGGGAGTGCATGATGTGTTCCACGTGTCGCAGCTGAGACGGTACGTGGTAGACCCTAGTCACGTACTTGACCACTCGGAGATTGAGGTTGGTCCGACGCTCAGCTACCCCGAGCAGCCCGTAGAGATCTTGGACCGCAGAGAGAAGGTATTGCGGAACCAAACTATTTCTTTGGTTCGTGTTGCATGGAGACATCACTCTCCAGGGGAGTCAACCTGGGAGAGAGAGGACGAAATGCGCGAGCAATACCCGTATCTCTTCTAGACTTGAGGTATATTCCTTTTCTAATTTCATTCTTGTTGTAGTTCAGTCCAATTTTGAGGACGAAATTTCTTTTAGGAGGGTAGACTTGTCACTACCACTTTTCCATATAAGGGCATTTGTGTAATTTAGCTATTTTAAATAATTATGAATTTAATTAATTGCTGAGTTTTGTAACTAATTATATTATTATTTGTAATGTTTAGTTTTAGGTCAAACCCTAGAACTCATTAGGACAGACCCTAGTGAGTCAACCCTAATTGTAAACCAGTTCTAGTAAAATCCTAGAATTCTAATTTTAGGCTTGGACCTCAAACCCTAGAAGGCCTAAACCTGAGTTAATTAGGTTCTACATGAGAGGGCCAGGGGGGTTTAACCTAAAAAGACTAGGCATGGAAACCCTAAACTTGCTTTAATATAAAAGGAAGCCTCTTTCTAAGCTATTCTTCATGTAGAGAAAAAGGAAACCCCTAGCCTCCACAAGAGAAACCATCTCCCCACCCAATTTTCGAGATCTAGCCCTAGGTTTCCATTTTCTCCTCCTCCAAAGCAAGGAAAGCAGGGAACTTGGGTCAAGGAAACTTGGGAAGGAAGAACTTTCATAGGGAACCATCTTCCTACAGGTAAAACCCTATTTTAATAAATTTTAATTCTGTTTTCTGTTGTTCATGGCCATTAGGAACCCACACTTGCTGTGTAGTTTCGGATTTTAGGGTTTGTTTAGGTTTAAGTGTCCCCAACAATTGTTTTCCCCAATTATCAGAAACCCTAACCCTAGGTATTCGTAGGTAGGTTGGTTTCATCTCATATGGGTAGGTTGAACTCGATTTTTAGGGTTTTGGGTTGAGGATTCATGGGTTGTATATAAATTTGTGTTCTGCACTGCATGTGGTTGATGAAATGCCAAGATGGATGAACACCTATCTAACCTACTCTATTTTATCTAATTGGAGGTATGATGTTGATGTATATATATATATGCATATGTGTGGATGTGTTGTTGATCTGATTTCCTGTGGAGTCGAGTCTTTACTGTGCTGTGTGCATCAATGGGGAAGGTTCTGTGTTCAGTCGGGTATGTGCAACTGTGTGTTTTTGGGTTTCCATTGAGCATCCAGAATTTTGTGGTTGGGTGGAACTAGTTTAAATCTTGTGAGTGTGTCAGTTAGGAATTATAGCTATGTATCCTGTGTGCATTAGAAGAACCGTGTATGTCTCAATATTTTGGGAGATGGGTTGTGAGGACTGTGTAGCATGTGTATCAGTCGAAGATTCTCTTGTATTGGTCAGTATCGGGTTTTCAGCATCATTGAGTATCCTAATAACTGTGTGTTTAAGTATTGCGTGCAGTGTATTATTGTGGATGTTGTGTGTGTGTCTAGATGGTGTGTGTACTGACTTGTGTATGGATTTTAGGGTATTAGATAATTTCCTGTGTGTGCAGTTGGGTTAGGAATTAGTGTGGGTAGGTATTGGGTTGTGTCAACTACAGATTTCAGTGAGGTGACAGAGGGGGGATCGAGTTGTGTCCCAGGTTGGGGTAGAAGGAAGCCCTTAGTATTGGTTCTCAGTGTATCAAGTAAAGAATGATACACTGGCTTCAGTAAGGGCCTATGTTCCTGAGTTAGTAAGAGTATCAGCAACTGGAGGTGTACCAATAAAGGGGAAACAGTGGGTGAACTGTGCTGTGTGTGTGTGTGTGTGTGTGTAGCTGTGTTACTTGTGCAGTGAGTTGAGATGAGTATCAGGAGGACCTAGATACCTAGTGTATCAGTATACATGTTAGAAATGTCTATGAGAGTGAGCAGTGTCTATGTAACTAGTGTTTGTGTAGTTGTGGAACTGGGTGTATGTGGCAGTTCATCTCTTAATTTCTGTAGGATGCAGTGTATATGTGTGTGCACTTATGTATCACTAAGTGAGTACCTATGTGTATAAAATCATTTGTTTTTGGCATTGGTTAATTAGGTATCATGTATAGTAGGTAAGGTTAAATACCAAATAGGTATTAGGTATTAAGTTACTAGTTAAGTTATTAACTAGTATAAGTTAGGTATCCTTAGCATGATATAAAATTTGACTAGTGGACCTAGTATTGACCAGTAAACCTTAGACATGACCTAGAAACCTCGTATTTAAATTAGTTAACATGTTATTCTTTTGATTTAATATCTGACATTAATATTCCATAAATAGGTCATTGTGATCCCCCTTTGGACATCGATCCTCACATTTTGCTCAGGACCACAGGCGAGTACATTCTCTGACAGTTTTCATTGTTGATTACTTCTATAAATTGTAGTGTATTACATACTTGATTCCGATACTATGGATACACGAGTTAGCACCCTAGATCCCCATCATGAGGAGTCGTGATTGGAATCCATCGTGCTAGCTGGGAGATGGGGAACTATTAGTAGATTATGTGATCATATCCAAACATTTATATGCACCATAGCTCACCCCACTTCTCACGTCGGGTGCAGCCTGACCACTTATATGCTCCATAGCTGTTATATATGATTAGCCTGACCACTATATGCACCATAGCTAACCATACGGTTAGCCTGACCTAAAAGAATCATAGCTAATCATATATAACCAGCCTGATCCAGTTCCAAGCCGATCACATAATAAACTGATATTTCAAACACTTAGCTAGATGTTATCTTTATTCAGATTTACTTGTTCTAGCATTCACTGTTTATTGTTCATTGCTAGATGCTCTATTGTCTATTTCATTTCTTCTGTGCTTCTCATTTTCAGTATTTATTTCCATCTTGTATTTCTTACACTGTTTATAGATTTTGTCAATTTAATGAAACTGCTGTTAGTGCTTGTACTTCGCTCCAATCCTGACTGGATAACAACATTTTCAGAGGACCTGGAGGACTTTTGCCCTACTCATTACGGCCCAGGAATAGAGGAGGATTTTACCCCAGAAATCCTAGAGGAGGTGCCTATCCTAGAGGAGAACTTACCAGCCTGTTCTTAGATTATTTTTCTACATTTATTATTTTAGACTGAGACTGAGTTGTATTTATTTAGTTTTGTGACTTTGTGAGGTCATTTAGACCCAGAATTTGAGTTGGACTTATTGTGGTTGGTTTTTATTAGAACTCTTTTCAATTCTCATCGTGCCATTATTCTTATAGCTTGTGATTGAGTATATTTATAGATTTGTGGATTTTTATCATTGTCCTCCGTACGGAGTTGAGATTATTGACAGGATATATTATATGTTGAGACCTAGACAGCGTTCTACCGCCGATGCTGCGGCATAGGCTGGACGTACCCACGACTCATGCCCAAATTCCGGGTGCGGGTCGTGACATGGGACGCTTTACTATTATACTTTAGCTGATCTTACATCTTGTTATTATTTCTGTTGTTCTTGTGATTGAGACACTAGGGTTTGTTGTACCTAGGCTTGACTTATGGTTTATAGTAGTGACCCCTCATGTCTTATAGCTTTATCGTATATGTAGAGTACCGATGTGCTCTAAGTATGCGTAGATGGCCTTGTCAGTCCTCCTCTCCAGTAATCTGGTTTTGGGCGTGACATCAATGCATTGATATAACTTTCTATCTTTTTATGTGTCACCATTTTCATGAATCTCGAAGCGTTCAAGGCATCATGTCAGAACTTTAAATGTTGTGTTAGGGATCTTATGCGGCTCCCGACTCTTTAGCTGTCCGGGCCGTATAAAGACTTTGTCAGGCTAGACGAGCCCCTTGGCCGCATAGGCTCTATACGATTTATCTGCGACATGCCTTCATGTTGAGGGTTCATGGGCTCTATGCAGCCTGCATGACTTTGGATTTTTCATGCTTCTACAAGACTCCTTTAAAGTTTCCAAAATAAAAAGTTTGGAATACTTTAAACAAGAAGAATGGTCGACACTTTTGGCCGTATAGGTGTCGTGCCGCATATACACGTTGCCGCATAGATGCTTCTACCAGGATATCAAATCTTTATTAAATGAGGAGATTTGGCTCTATCTCTGAGGAGATTTCTTGGGATTCTGAGTAATTTGCTGACATAGAGTTTGAGGCGACAGTTCAGAGGGGATAAAGTGTCTCAACAACTGAGGAGTCACCGTCATCTCTTACAGTTACATGGATCTGACGGATCGGGACCCGAAACGATCATCATCATTATCCTGAGCCGCATACTCTATCCTATATAAGGGGGTCTTAGGATAGAGAAAAAAGTTTTTAAGTCTTTTCTCTCTTCTTCTTCCTTGCTTCCATGGCTTCCCCCAATGCTTCCTCCTTCACTGCCACTGCCAAGAAGGCCCCCAAGGGAAAGGGCAAAGGCAAGGGGAAGGGTCACACTATTGAGGCAGACCCTCCTCCATTTCCTTTCGACGTTCAGACATCGATTAAGGGTAAGTCCTTTGGGAAAGACGAAGTCAGGTTTGGAACACAGAGACACATGTGCACATTTGGATGCATAGATGAGTCTATGCGCTAACTTTTCGCTGCCGCATGGGTAGCCTAGCCACATGGGCAACCCGACCGCATGAACAACTCGGCCGCATAGGTAATCTGGCCGCATAAACAACTCGGCCGCCTGTGTAGCCTGGCTAAATGAACAACTCGGCCGCATGGGTAACCTGGCCACATGAAAAACTATGTCGCATGAATAACTCTGCCACATGGATAACCCAGCCGCTTGAGTATCTCACTTAGAACATTGATAAGTTCTCTCAATAATTCTGATCAAACTCTTTTGTGGTTTTGTAGTGACTTTAACCACTACACCCTCTGGCAAACTCGTCCTTGGTCATAACCTACTTCCCTTGAACATAAAACTTGGAGACTTAGTTGCGGCCATCATGATTCAGATTGACCAAGATCTTTCTCCTGAGCGACAACATAAGATTGCTGAACAGACTGCTTTCTTCTTGTTGAGCCAAATAAACTCGAGGGAGATCCCCACTGGAGACGGTCATCGCTTCTTTAAGAAGCAATTCTTCTTGTTCGGGGATGTGCTGGAGGCTTCACAGTCCGAGATAGGGACGGCCAGTAAAAGCTGGTCTTTTACCTTTCGTGCGATGGAGATGTCTTTCCCTTCCTTTGAATGTCACCTGCCTTTGTTGAACCTGAAGGTGATGATAGGTCCATGACAGATGGGCTGGAACTTGACCCTTGAGCAAAAGGGGGCACTTATTGGCAACATCTGTTGTGGGGTTGGAAAAAACGAAGACAAGTTTATAGTGCGAAGAAGTCACCCTCGTACTTCTTGCTTGGATTGAAGCCCGACCTCGTCGGAAGTGAACTGGGGCCGAACCTTAGTATATATACGATGGGCACTTTTCTTCATCAGGTTGCCAAGAAAGGGTCTTACCTCACGGGACAGTTGTGGGCTCTCAGCTGGGTACATTATAGCCCCTCCTAGTGTCGCCTGACCTTGTGGATTCTGAAGAAGTATGAGCGGGAGCTCAGGGCCTCCAACTTATTTTTGCTGTAAGGGGTACGTGTTACGGTCTAGAGATAAATCGACCCCTATTTGTTGCTCTGATGGAGTTATACAACTGCCGCATGGAGACTTTTTTTTAACGTCTGGCGGTGAGATAGAACTGGCCATGCATGAGATGCATGCCATCTCAAAACTTCCTTGTAGAAAAATACCCTACGAAGAGTACACCCCAAGTAATAAAAAAACTCGGAGAGTTAGAGGTAGAGAACCCAGAGATTCTAGTGGTATACCAGGAATTATTGTGCCATCATGGCATTTGTCAGCGGTTGTCGAAGAAGAAGAAGTCTTCTGAGGGCTCTTCTCCTCATATCACGACTTGGACTCACTATCTCTTTTTGAAATTGAAGGAGTCTACTAGAATTCATGTCCGGATGTCATAGTTCAAACAGGAAGTGACTGATTTAATTCAGGCGCAAAGGGAACTGGCTACTGAGGGTGAGAAAGTTGAGGGTTTCTAGGAGGAAGGGGATGAACCCCTTGACGAGCTGGGTAACATCTTAGAGGAGCTTAGCTACTTCTATATGGACACCCATAAGCTATCTGCCAAGGATGTGCTGGCGGGATACTTGATGCTTTGGTTGCGCAACTGCGTAATCCCGGACGGGTCTGGGACAATAGAGAGGATCAGTCGTGCCCTAATCCTTCCATCGTAAACTTGGATTTCGGCCACAAGATGGCCCTTCTATCGGCCATGGTTTGTTGTATCCATCGTGGTCTCCGTAACTTTGCTAAGAAGGTGGAGGACCATCCTGGTAAATGATATTTCAACATGGTCGAGCTTTCTTACCATTATTTGATGGTTTGGCTTCTCTTACATTACGGATCCTTGATGCACCTTGGGACTGACGAGCATATGGTGGCTGCCGATTCCTTGATCCGCCGGTATCGAGGGATGAAGTGGATGTGAGACACGGTCCCTGCTGGTAGAAGGAAGCTCGCCTTCATGACATGCTGGACTTTTTTTACGACCGAGCCTGAGTTCACTGAAGATTAAAAAAATGTCGTTCACCAGGATAACGGGGGAGAGCCATAAAATTTGTCCGAGAGGCTCTTTCATTAGCTCCAAGCCATCCGTCCCTCCCACTTACTGTACAAAAATAGATCTGCAGTTTTTGTAGAGCCTTATTTGCCAAGCTTGTTTGCCTGCCAGTTTGGCTACACTCAATTCTTGTTGGGTCACCCGAGCACTTCCCTCGGATACATTGATAGCTTACTTAATGGAGCCCGAGCATGGAGTTACTATAGTACAACCGTTACCCAAGATCGGTTTCAAATACCAGCGGTAGGCGTCATGCCAAGAATACTGTATACAACGGCGAGGTATTATTGCAAGGCTAACGCCCCACCGTCTGGCTTCGACCCGAAGAGGGGTTTTCTCGGGGGCACCATGTTGATACTTCTAGAAGCAAGAGCGTGTAGGACGACCAAGAAAGGTAAGGGTGTTACCAAGCCTCTACTTATTGAGTTGGACCCATCGACCGGGGAAGAGGAGACAACGTCTCCTTCCGATGATCCCTCGGTTGCGAAACGCAAGTTGAAAGTTGATACCCAACATGCTCGCTTCTCGAAGAAGGCGAGAACTAAGGTAGCCCCAGAGACTGAATCTATGGCAATATCGAAGTCCCTTGCGAAGAGGACCATGAGCGAAGAGGTAGGACCCCTTGCAATGGTGGTTTCTGAAGTAGATCCTACTTTAAATGCTGTGGCGGTATCCGTAAGACCTCTCTATTTTATTCCCACGTCACCCTTTCATGACACTTTCTTCTCTGGTTTGTCTAGAATTGTGCAGACACCATCAAAAAAGGATCGTCCCCGATGAGCAGCTGCCTTAGTGGTTTTTTATGCTAAGAAAGAAGAGGAGACAACTTTCCCCGAGTCAACTTCCTCCGAGTCTGACGTGGGTGCCAAGGAACCTGCACCTGAGGCTTCGAGAGCTTAGAGCTCGGATGCGGCTTTGGTAGAGCCTTATACTCCTCTGGAGAATATCTCTATGAATGACGTAGATGCCATGGGGAAGGCTCTGACAATGCTGGATGAGCCGTAACCTACGCTGCTTCCCTCTGGTATATCATTTTACAACTTTATGAGAGATGAGATTTTTTGGCTTCAGCTCTCAATCCTCCGGGTAAAATTAATTACTAGTTGTTCTGGCTCTGCAGACCCTGCCTCTCCCTTGAGGACGGTAGACCTGGTTGTCGATGAGGGCATTGAAGAAGAACGAGGTAGTAGGATCATTCAAAGGAGGCCTGAGTCTCTCCCAAGCTCTTCTGGGGGTGGAGAACACCCTGCAAGGCCTGCTACAAATCCATCTGGTGTAGTGGCTTCTCCCCCTACTGTTGTTGCCATTGTGACCTCTTTGGATACTAGGGTTGCGTGCCATCCCGAGAAAGCCGTTCCCGATGTTCTCGGAACTGCGAATACTGGGTCATCCTCTGAGGCTATCGCAATACAATATGATATTGGTACACAAGTGGGTGTAAAAGCCGCGGGATTCCCTGGTACCTCTGTCTTTTGTCATGGTACTACCCAACTGTCTACTGCTAGGCTGCCGGGTGTCCAGATACTTCACATGACCATAAAGGACTTGGTTGCGAGCAAGACTGCCAGTCACTCTTCTGCTACCGCTTTACCTTTGAGGTCATCGGACATCGTCATGCAACCTGTTGTGCCCATGACTGGCCCATCTATTCTGTCTCCATTGACTCTGGCTACGCTGGAGGAGATTAACGAAACCGTTAGGATCACCCTGCGGAGCTTTTACATATTTTTGAAGCAAGGGATCGAGAGTGTGCTGGACCACAACAAATCCTTCACCTGGGCTAAACACTTTGCCATAGGTCAGGTCAACTCTTTGAGGGGTATCCCTTGTTTTGAATAGACAACTGACCTCCTGAGCTAGAAAGTGATAGAAGTGAAGCAATGCCTGACCTAGTTGAAGTAGTACCAGCAGACAGACATAGGAATACTGATATCCCATGAGTATGGTGAGTTTTCGATGTTTGTCGAGATAGATAAGGCCTTCTATGCTTCATCCAAGGAGGGCTTATAGCGTGACCTCTAGGATTTATAGAAGAAATGCGACAGGCTGAGTAATGTCAGAGAGGATTGCCTCGTAAGACAGACGGACCCGACCCAGGAGGTGGCTGAAGTGACCGAAGAGATCAAAAAACTCCAGGTCAATCTTGTTATGCTAGGGAATAGACTCCGGGAGGCCCAACAAGAGGAAGAGGCTATCCGAACAAAGGAAAGTCAGGTGGCAAAGAATACTGCTGATGTTGAGGTTATGATGCAGAAGCTGGAGCACAAACATGAGTCCTATGCCCGTTATGAGGACCCCAAGGTCATGGCTAGGAAAGTTAAGCGTCGGGCCAAGGCGTGCTTAGAAAATTATATCGTCTAACTTCATGGGCGAATATCAGAGTTATGCTATGACCGGTAGCATTGGCAGTTTCCTTTTGCTCTTTTCTTCTTCTTTTGCTAGACTCTGGATTGGGGTGTTAGCAAACCTTCAAATGTAGTTCACTTTTCTGTTTCTCTTATGAAAAAAAATAAAAGCTTCTTCTTTTGTTGCAATTATGTGTAGACTTTGGATATTGTACTAGAGATAGTATAGACGTAGTACAATACCATAGTTGTTAAGGATATCCCACTGAGGGATCTTTGGTGGACCTTATTAGTTTTTGTACCCTTAAGTGCAAGTAATAGGTTCGCAACGAAACCCTATTAGAGGTGATATGTACGTGATAGGTTCTGTGGACTTAACACCACTGGCGTACTCCGAGTTGAGTACCGGTGATAAGTTTAGATGACTATCGATATCAGAGGTAACATAGATGTGATAGTTGAGAGTCAAATATGGAGGTTTGCTCTGAGGTAATGTGGACATGGTAAACCCTACTAGAAAGAATGTTAGGACGACAGTTTAGAGGTAATATGGACGTGAACTAGCGTCCTGGGGGAGTAACTTTACTAAGGGTTGCTCCACTATGGAGCATTTGAGGATCTATTATCTGTTACATATTCAGGACTCCTGAATACATATAATGGCCTTTATGATGATTTATGTGGGAGAAGTGCATATTGTCCTTACACGTTTGCTGGGGATGAATAACAAGAATGTAAACATTGTACGTCTTAGCTGTTCTACTGGGGATAGAGGGAGTACCAATCTAATTCAAACATAGTACTTTTTAAGGAACTTACCGTTGATAGGCATCACAAGCAAGTCACCATTGGATTTTGTGAGCCGGTAGGCGCCATTGGAGAATACAGACTCCACGATGAACAGGCCCTCCTACTTAGGTTAGAATTTGTCGATCATCTTGTAGGTCAGAACCATCGGTCTTCTTACTGTCAAGACGATGTCACCCACTCGGAATGTCCTTTCTTTGACTCGTTTGTTGAATGCTCCGGAAAGACGTGCTTGGTATAACTCAATGCGCTGTCGAGCTTGGAGATGCTTCTCATCGAGTGTTTCTAACTCTTGTTTCCATCGGTGGTGGCTGTCGTTATTTGTCAACTTGTTGGAAAGGGCTACTCGGAGTAAGGGGATTTGGACCTTAAGAGGGAGGACCGCTTCGCTTCCAAAGACCAGGGAGAATGGTGTACTGTCGGTTGGTGTTTGTATCGTTGTGCGATAGGCCCAGAGACAAATATCCTAGTTTCTCATTCTAGTCGCGTTTGTTGGATGACACAAACTTCTTGAGGAGCTTGATGATTGTCTTATTGAATGCTTCTGCTAGATCATTTGCTGCTAGGTTGTAGGCAGTTGAGGCTATATTCTGGATTAAATTATTTTTGTAAAATGGGTAGAAAGCGTGACTTGCAAACTGGGGACCATTATCACTCTCCGTTCCCGAAATATGTATTTGAAATATATTAGTTTTCCTTCTTATATTACTTATTGCTTGCATGGTAATTAGGTTGTATGTCATGGAGAATAGACCCATTCTTTGGTTCAATTAGACTCATGGTTTAATTGTTGGGTAGGGTAAACCCATGGTCTAAACCTCAACCCTAGCATATATAAGTTAACTTCTATCTCTCTCCTCCCCTATTCCCTTATTTTTTCCTCCTACCTTTATTTAGGCAAGTACACCTTGCACTACATGGAGAAACCTCTTGATTTTGATTCTTGTTATTTTTCTGCATTTTATTAGTCTAATATGTGTGCAATATGATTCTAAATACTTCTAATACTTAGAGTTTTCAGTTTTGGTCGATGGAATTGAGTAGATCTACATTTCTAACTTAGGGTTTTATGGATTTCATGAGTTTTTCTTGGTTTTGGTCTATTAAACATGTATTTTTGAAAACTAGGTTTTGCTACATGATAGAGATTTCAATTTCAAGCATTTTGGATTTTGGTTCACTCGATTTGGACTTAAAATGAGGATTTTATGGACAAAATAAAATATCAGTTTTTGGAGCTTTCGCCATAGCCGAACCTGCTGTTTGGATAAGACAAAATCTTCATGAGGCCAGTGAGTTATGTGGTCGAGAGTGCTATATGGCCTGAGAGGGCTATGCGGCCTGAACTTTTAGTCGTATATTGACCAGCATGCATCCATCTTGTTGGACGCATGACTGCCATCACACGTGTGTTCTGGAGCTAATCCTTAAACTCCTTGCATTTTTACTCGCTGAACGAATGAAAAATTTGCTAAGTCCAAAAGAGCAATATGCGGCCGAGTGACCTATGCGGCCTGGGGACTATACGGCTACTATTCTTTCTATAATTTTGTCTTTTTTCTCTGACATACTTTATGGCTTGTCACATTCATCACTTTAGTCACTTTTCTCTTACAAACATCACTTTGGCACTTATTCCAAGAGATTGGACTTTTGTTCAGAGCATGTGGCTTGGAGGAGCATGCGGCCTGGGGTAGTATGCGGCCTGGAGTCATATGCAGCCTGGGGTAGTATGCGGTCTGGGGCAGCATACGGCTGACAGTCCATGCGATAACCATCTCATGTGCCAAGTTATGCATGCGGCTTATCCATTTTATTTGGAATGTTTCTTTGTTCTAAGTGGTTGATCTTGACTATTGCTTGTGATTGATCCTAAGGAAGAATGAACCTAGTAACCTGACCTTGTACTGGACATGACCATGTACTAGAATTGACTATGTCATAAGCGACTAACCAGCTATGTGCATAACATGGGCTATGTGTCCCAATGTAATAAGGCTCATACGATCAACTGTAAGTTTGGTAATTCGACCCAATTTCTTGTATCCGTGCTGATATAATTACTACGTGCTACGTGTATATGCGTTATAAATGTACAATGAGGTGCGACAAAACTTGTTATGTACTATAAGATTACATATTTTGGGTTGTGCATAGAGAATGCCTCTTATACTACGCGACATATGATATTATTATATTATTTTCCCAGCACGGGCATGGTATATGGGTCAACTACCAAAGCTTGGCTAGGACTTATTGTTTATTGCATCATGCTCGGGTGAATCCAATTTGAGCTATCAAATAACAAAGTGGGTTTGTATCTAGCGTGGACCATACTACGGTACGACATATAGGAGGATTGATCATATGACCACGCCATAGGATTTCTAACATAACCATAGGGCTAATTTAGGCAACTAAAATTGGTAGAGCATTGGGAGGGATTAAATCTCGAGATCGTGCACATTAGCCACCTCAGACAACTGCCATGACGTGCAAGGCTGACCCCCATGGATATTGGTCATGTCCGCACTAGTGGACGACAATATCTAAATACTTATATTGTACATGTGTTTTATGTGATCTAGCACGGTAGCCTTACGATGGACCGGTGTAAGTACTATATGATTTCTATGGCTCGGTTAGCCTCGCTAAACAGCTCACGATATAAGGATTTCTCGTATGCATCTAATTTGAGATAACTCAGACTCTGTAGTAGCAAGCCATATAATTGATTGGCCATTATATAACATGACTTGGTTGTGATTGTATTATTCTGTTATTCTGTTAGTAGTTTAGGGACATAGATTATCTTAGTGTGATGGTTTGACCCTTGTCCTTGTTTGGTTGTAGGGTTGGACTATTATGCTTAGATAAACTATGGACCAAAACTACGACGCATAACCTATATTGTACCTATCTATTGCTTTGGATTTTGTTTCTCTATTTCATGCTTCCTTTGTGGTACTTGTTATTTGGGATCTAACCCCACTGGTTTTGCATGTCCAGGTTTTGAGCCAGTTCCAGAAAATCAAGCTTATTTCGTCTTCCTGATGGCGCGCACCAGGCAGATGGTCGCTGAAGGGCACGAGTGGGTTTCTTCTTTCCTGCTCGTTATTATATATTTTACTCTTTTGGGGAGTTTAGCCACCGGCACCTGTTAGCTGGCAAGTCTGGATATTTAGTTACTTTATATGATTGTAATTAATCAGACTGCTGCTGATCATGGTTATGTACTTTTGTTACTCTACCAGCTTTTTATTTTGCATAGCTGGTTTCCAGAATATTATGGCAGGACTTTTGGGATGCCCTACTTTCTTGTCATATATATTTTATGTTTACTGTTCTTATTTGACTGATTGAGATACTAGATGTTCATGTGACCCTAAGTGACTTGCTTGTAGTATGCACCCCCTTGTCTAGTTACAGCCGTGATCGTTGTACGACGTATAGTACCTTATACGGGGTAGCTGGCCGTGTCCGTCTCCGTATTCTGGTACTGGGGCATGACAAGGTTTTAGTGGTGGCCCATGTAGGTCTGTATTTTCAAACTTGTGAGATGTTATGGTCACATGAGTCTCAATCAAACATATGCCATTGAAATCCTGAATTCGTTCTTCTCGAAGCCTTACTTGACTATCAAATCAATTATTTTCTTGATCCTTTCTGTCCTGTTCTTCATATTTTTTGTCCTTTTCTTTAGGGCTTCTTTATTTGCTTGAGAAGCAGATATGGTTGGACAAGGTTATCTTGGGAAAGAATGAGAGGTAGCACATCTTCAGAGTCAGATTTGAGTAGAGCCAGTAATTGAGCAATCTGGTGTAGTGGAACCAGAAGTTGGACATATTGAGCAACCAACCCCTGAGATCCTCATACCCCTAGTAGTACTAGTAGTACCAGCGGTACTTGATACCCCGACGTTAGTAGAGATCGTTCGGGGAATGATGGCTATACTGCAACATCAGATGGCAGTGCAACAACACCAGCAGTTTTAACAGCAAGAGCAAAATGTCATGTTAAGTCAGGGTTTGCAGACGGCCCTATAGAGAGGCAGAAGGACTGAATCGGGGGCGTCGGTCAGATTTTGCCTACTTAGTCTGAGATACTTTGACTGCACAGAGGATGCCATCATGGCAGATGCATGGCTCCAAGACATCAAAGTTATTCTGGCGGCAGTAAGGGTTCTGGATGATGAGCAAGGTGACCAGGTCCGACTGCAGCTTCAGGACCTTGCCCGTGATTTGTGGACATCAATGGAAGTCGACTTGAGGCGTCCTATCTCTTGGAACAGTTTCAGGGCTCGATTCTGGGCCAAGTATTTTGGAGTCATTGCACAGTATGAGCTCCAGCAGAGGTTTATCGGTCTCAAGCTGGCTGGTAGAACTATAGATGGATATGCAGCAGAGTTCTGCAGGCTGAGTAGATTTACTCCGACTATGGTGGCCTCAAAGTCGGACAGAGCGATGAGGTTCCAGCAGGGGATTCACTTGGAGATTCTACAGTTGGTAGAGGGACACAACTATCAAACTTATAGAGAAGTATTGATAGCAACTCGAAGGCACGAGGTTACCATGCAGAGGTTGTCAGCAAGGATAGAAGGCAAGAAGAGGTCTCATGCTCAAAGTGGAGGAGGAGGTGGAGGAATACCCCGAACATTCGCACCATCACCCAGCATTCGTATCCATGATTCAGCGCCATAGAGGATGGCAGTTTCAACAGTGACAGTACCAGCTCGGCAGCAGTCAAGGCAGTAATAACAATAACATCTTCAGGGAGCACCGGTAGGTTGCACCTACTGTGGCAAAGGAGGTCATACTAGAGACGTGTGCAAAGCGGAAAATGGGCTTTGCCTAAGGTGTGGTGATACGGGCCACAAGATTGTCAATTGTCCGATAATACAGAGGCAAGGAGGCCAGCCCAGCAGTTTCTGGCACTGCCAACACCAGGGGCAGTACAGTACAAAGGACCGGCGGTAGCAGCACGACCAGTAGCTCAGCATCCATTATTGACGCAGGCACAAATGTTTCGGCAGAGGGACCAGCAGCAGGGCCAACAGAGGCCACAACAACGTGTCCAAAGGAGACAACAACAAAGAGCAAAACGAGGCCAAGGACAAGCATTCACTTTGTCCCTTGAGGAGTCCTTGGCATCATGTAATGTAGTGGCAAGTAACATTTCTGTCATATCTTTTTCTGCAATAGAATTATTTAATTCAGGAGCTTCACACTCATTTATATTTTCATAATTTACGACACGTATTGGATTAAAGTTTGGGGCATTGCCAGAGAGGTTGAATATACTCACTGGTAATGGGCTCGTAGAAGTTAGTAGAGTGTGTGTAGCATATCCAATCGTAGTGTGGGGACATTCCTTATCCGTCAAGTTGATCGAGTTTCCTATGGATAACTTCGACGTAGTTCTAGGCATGGACTGGCTGAGAGACAATCATGTTACGATACATTAGCATAGGGGTAGAGTGTTATTTAGTATCCCAAGCACGGAGGATTTTGTCCTTGAAAGAATCATTAGAGACCGACGTAAAGACAGAGTTGTAGCAGTAGCAGTAGCAGTAGCAGTAGTAGAAAAAGAGCAGTTTCCCGGGGTAGTCGAAGCATTTCTAGATGTCTTCCCTGATGAACTTCAAGGTTTACCCCCAGTGAAAGATGTGGAGTTCTGTATAGAGTTGATCCCTGGAGCATGGCCAATATCTTATAAAGTTTATCAAATGGCACCATCAGAATTAGACATACTACACCAATATGTAGAAGAGCTGAAGGCAAAAAAATTCATTCGAACCAGTGGATAACATTGGGGAGCACCAGTGGTTCTAGTGAAGAAGGATGTGTCATCCCGGTTATGTATCGACTACAGACAGCTGAATGCAATGATAGTAAAGAACAAGTATCCATTACCAAGAATCGATGATTTGTTTGATCAATTGAGAAGGCTAAGGTTTTCTTCAAGATCAACCTCCGATCAGGGTATCATCAAGTGAGAGTTTGGGAGCAAGACATTTAGGTCACGATATAGGCATTATGAATCTTAATTATTCCATTCGAACTGACAAATGCTCCAGCGATATTTATGGATCTGATGAACCAGATCTTTATGCCATACTTGGATCAGTTCGTGGTGGTGTTTATAGATGATATTCTTATCTATTCCAATAGTAAGAAGGAACATAAAAAACATCTTCGGAAGGTCTTGCACATTCTGAGGGAGCACCAGTTATATATAAAATTTAGCAAGTGAGTTTTGGTTGGATCACGTATCATTCTTGGGTCACATCATCTCAGGAGCAGGAGTAGTGGTAGATTCGAAGAAGGTTGAGGCCGTAGAAAGTTGGCCAGTTCCTAAGACTGTAGTAGAGGTGTGTAGTTTCCTGGACTTAGCAGGATATTACAGAAGGTTTGTGACAGAGTTTACAAATATTTTAGCACCACTGACTCGTTTGACGCGCTAGGAGGCTAAGTTTGATTAGTTAGTGGAGTGTCAGACTACATTTGAAGAATTAAAGAAGAGATTAATTTCAGCATCGATTCTAACACTTCCAGTAGGTTTCGGAGGGTTTACAGTATATTATGACGCATCTGACAAAGGACTAGGGTGTGTATTGATGCAACATGGAAGGGTGATAGCTTATGCATCTCGGTAGCTTCAAGATCATGAGAAGAACTATCCAACTTATGACTTAGAATTGGCAGCAGTGGTATTTGCGCTTAAACTATGGAGGCACTAATTATATGGTGATCGGGTAGAGATATTTACGGACCATAAAAGTCTAAAGTATGTATTTACTCAAAAGGACTTGAATATAAGGCAGAGTTGGTGGCTAGAATTGATATAGGACTATGATATAGAACTTTAGTATCATCCGGCAAAGGCTAATATAGTAGCAGATGCACTTAGTAGAAGTGGCAGCGCATTCATGTTGACATCATAGCGACATATATTAGAGGATCTCCAAAAAATGGGTATCGAGATAGTACTTTCACAGGACATAGGGATTTTGGCTAGCTTGCAAGTACAATCTAATTTGGTGGAGAGAATCAAGGTGGCTCAGACAGAGGACCCAAAGATTCAAAAGCTACGGGCAGAATGTGAGTCAAGTCTCAGGAAGGATTTGCGATTCATGAAGATGGGACCCTTAGATTTGGGAATCGTCTCTGTGTACCAAGTGGAGATATTCGTCAATAAGTTATGACTGTAGGCACACAGTTGTCAGTATTCAATACATCTAGGAGGCACCAAGATGTATAAAGACATCAAACAAAACTTTTGGTGGAATGGGATAAAAAAGAAAATAGCATACTTCGTATCGCGATATCTGATATATCAGCAAGTGGAAGCAAAAAACAAAGACTGGCAGGATTATTGCAGCCGCTCTCTATTTCAGAGTGGAAGTGAAAAAATATCACGATAGACTTTGTGACCGGTTTACCGAGATCACCGACTGGTCGAGATACAATTTGGGTGATAGTGGATTAGCTCACGAAGGTGGCACATTTTCTTCCTTTTCGAGTAGGATGATCCACAGAGAAGTTGGCAGAATTATACATGCGACAAATAGTAAGACAATACGGTGTCCCAATGAGTATCGTATCAGATCGAGACATCCGGTTCACTTCATATTTTTGGAAAAGCTTGTATCAGATTTTGGGCACCAAGTTGAGATTCAGTACCGCTTATCATCCTCAAACAGATGGGCAATTAGAGAGAACCATCCAGATGTTAGAGGATATGCTACGACTTTGTACTTTGGATTTTGGAGGGTCTTGGGAGGATCACCTTCATCTCGTCGAGTTCTCGTACAACAACAGTTATCATGCCAATATCCAGATGGCACCCTTCAAAGCGTTATACGGAAGAAAGTCTAGGTCACTATTAGCATGGGATGATATAGGTGTACGAAAGATGTTAGGCCCTGAAATGATCACGCAGATAGTAGATGTTGTCAAGCATATTAGAGAGCGACTTCGGGTTGCACAAGATAGGCATAAGCATTGGGCCGATCAACATCATAGGCCTTTAGAGTTTTTTGTCAATGACCACGTATTCTTGCAGATTTTTCCGACCTGTGGAGTCATTAGATTATGGATTCGTGAGAAGCTTAGTCCGTGATACGTAGGTCTGTTCGATATTCTTGAGCGGGTAGGCGATGTTGCTTATTGTCTTGCCCTTTCGCCTTCACTACGAGCGGTATATGATGTATTTCATGTGTCTCAGTTGCGTAGGTATGTTTCAGATCTGAGTTATATCCATGATCACTCTGAATTAGTCCTTGGTACCGACTTATCTTACGAGGAGCAACCCGTATCCATATTAGACCGAAGGGAGACGGTGCTCAAGAATCGGACTATTTCTCTTGTCTGGGTTGCCTGGGGCCATCACGCTCTACGGGAATCAACGTGGGAGCGTGAGGACAATATTCGATCCCGGTACCCGCACCTGTTCGATTCGGAAGGTATATTCTTTTTTATGCCTTTATATCTCGAATTCTGTGATCAGGTGATCACCTATGTGTTGTGATGGTATTGCTTGCATGTGTAGTTTCTAGTAGATTTATATCGTGCTTGTCTTGACTTATCTAGCTATTACTTGGATTCAACTTTCGAGGATAAAATTTTTCAAAGGTGGATAGAGATGTCACTCCCCGTTCCCGATATACGTATTTTGAACATATTAGTTTTTCTTCTTATATTACTTATTGCTTGCATGGTGATTATGTTGCATGTCATGGAGGCTAGGCCCATTCTTTGGTTCAATTAGGATCATGGTTTAATTATTGGGTTGGTTTGGTCATGGGTGAACCCATGGTCTAAACCTCAACCCTAGCATATATAAGTTAACTTCTTTCTCTCTCCTCCTCCATTATCTCATTTTTCCTCCTTCATTCTTTTAGGCAAGTACACCTTGCACTACATGGAAAAATCTCTTGATTTTGATTCTTGTTCTTTTCCTGTATTTTATTAGTCTAATATGTGTGCAATGTGATTCTAACTACTTTTAATAGTTAGAGTTTTTAGTTTTGATCGGTAGAAGTGAGTAGATCTACATTTCTAACTTTAGGTTTTATGGATTTTATGAGTTTTTCTTGGTTTTGATCTATTAAACATGTATTTTTGAAAACCAATTTTTGCTACATGATAGAGCTTTCAATTTTAAGCGTTTTGGCTTTTAGTTCACTTGATTTGGACTTAAAATAAGGATTTTATGGACAAAATAAATTTTAGTTTTTAGAGCTTTCTTCATGGCCGAACCTGTTGTTTGGAGAAGACGAAGTCCTCATGCGGCCAACGAGTTATGCGGGTGAGAGTGCTATGCTGCTTGAGAGGGCTATACGGCTTGGGCTTTTGCCGTATATTGACCAGCTTGCATCTATATTGTTGGACGCATGACTGCCATCACACAAGTATTCTGGAGCTAATTCTTGAACTTCTTGTATTTTCACTCGCTGAACGAATAAAAAATTTGCTAAGTCCAAAAGAGCAATATGCCGCCGAGTGACCTATGCGGCCTGGAGAGTATGCGGCCACCATTCTTTGGACGCATAACTCCGAACCGTGGGCACATATTTCTATAATTTTGTCCTTTCTCTTGGACATACTTTATGGCTTGTCACAACCATCACTTCAGTCACTTTTCTCTGACACACATCACTTCGGCACTTGTTCCAAAAGAGTGAACTTTTGTTCGGAGCATGCGGTGTGTTGGAGCATGCGGCCTGGGGTAGCATGTGACCTAGAGTCATATGCGACCTGTGGTAGTATGCGGCCTGGGGCAGTTTGTGGCCGATAGTCCATGCGACAACCGTCTCATATGCCAAGTTGTGCATGAGGCTTAGCCATTTTATTTGGAATGTTTTTTGTTCTAAGTGGTTGGTCTTGACAATTGCTTGTGATTGATCCTAAGGAAGAATGGACCTAGTAACCCGACCATGTGCTAGACATGACCATGTACTAGAATTGACAATGTCATAAGCGACTAACCAGCTATGTGCATAACATGAGCTATGTGTCCCAATGTGATAAGGCTCATACGACCAACTGTAAGTTTAGTATTTTGACCCAATTTTTTGTATTCGTGCTGATACAATTACTATGTGCTACGTGTACATGTGTTATAAATGTGCACTGAGGTACGACATAACTTACTACATGCTATGAGATTACTTGTTTTGGGTTATGCATCGAGAATGCTACCTATACTACGCGATATGTGATATTATTGTATTATTTCCCAGTACGGGTATGGTATGTGGGTCAACTGCCAAAGCATGGCTAGGACTTGTTGTTTGTTGCATCACGCTCGGGTGAATCTAATTTGAGCTATCAAGTAACAAAGTGGGTTCATATCTAGCGTGGACCATACTACGGTATGACATATAGGAGGATTAATCATGTGACCACGTCATAGGATTCCTAACATAACCATAGAGCTAATTTGGGCAACTAAAATTGGTAGAGCATTAGGTGGGATATAATCCTGAGATCGTGCACATTAGCCACCTCAGACAACTATCATGATGTGCAAGGCTGACCCCCATGGATATTGGTCATGTCCGTACTAGTGGATGATAATATCCAAATACTTAAATTATACATATGTTCAATATGATCTAGCACGGTAGCCTTACGAGGGACCGATGCATAATATACAAGTGCTATATGATTTCTATGGCTCGGTTAGCCTCGCTAAACAGCTCACGATATAAGGATTTCTCGTATGCATCTAATTTGAGATAACTCAGACTCCACAGTAATAAGCTGTATAATTGATTGGTCATTATATAACAGGACTTGGTTGTGATTGTATTATTCTATTAGTAGTCTAGGGACATGGATTATCATAGTGTTATGGTTCAACCCTTGTCCTTGTTTGATTGTAGGGTTGGGCTATTATGCTAAGATAAACTATGGATCGAAACTACGACGCAGAACCTATATTGTACCTATTTATTACTTTGGGTTTTGTTTCTCTATTTTGTGCTTCCTTTGTGGCACTTGCTATTTGGGGTCCAACCCCACTGGTTTTGCATGGCCAGGTTTCGGGCCAGTTCTAGAGGATCAAGCTTATTTTCCCCTTCCTGATGGCGTGCACCAGGCGGATGGTTGCTGAAGGGCACGAGTGGGTTTCTTCTTCCCTGCTTGTTATTATATATTTTACTCTTTTAGGGCATTTAGCCACCGACACCTGTTAGCCAGCAAGTCTGGATATTTAGTTCCTTTACATGATTGTAATTAATCAGACTATAGCTGATCATGGTCATGTACTTTTGCTACTCTACAAGCTTTTTATTTTGCACAGCTGGTTTCCAGAATATTATTGCAGGGCATTTGGGACGCCTTACTTCCTTGTCATATATGTTCTATGTTTACTGTTCTTATTTCACTGATTGAGACATTAGATGTTCGTGTGACCCTTAGTGACTTGCTTGTAGTATCACCCCCTTGTCTAGTTACAGCTATGATCACCGTACGACGTATAGTACCTTGTATGGGATAGCTAGCCGTATTTGTCTCCGTATTCCGGTACTGGAGTGTGACAACCATTATCGTAGATGATCCTCCGTGGCAAACCGAAACGATATATGACATGATGCTTGATGAAGCTGATCATGTTTGACATCTTTACTTCAGCAAATGGCATGGTGTTCGCCCATTTGGAGAAGTAGTCGGTGAGAGCCAAGATGAAGCGGTGTCCTTTAGACGAAGGTGGACTAATTGGTCTAATGATGTCCATTTCCCATGTTTCGAACATCCAAGATGCTACCCTTGGGTGTAAACATTCTTAGGGATGATAGATAAAGTCTGCATGGATTTGGCACGTTCGACACTTTCTCGCATAAACAACAGCATCCGCAACCATTATCGGCTAATAATAACCCATTCTCTGGAGTCGGTCATGTAGCTTGGGTCCGGGTTGGTGTGCATCGCAAACATAGTCGTGAGCCTCACGGAGTGCCTGCTTCGCTTCTGTATTTGATAGGCATCACAGCAGAACACCATCATAGGAACGACGATAAAATATTTTAGTAGTTGTATCATAATAGAACCAGAGGGAATATCTTCTGATGGAAGTAGTCACCTTCGGGTCGTCAGGCAGAATTCCATAGACTACGAAGTCTATGAATAGGAATCTTCAGTCTTGGATACCGGTGTTCACTTCGTTGTGTAGCTTAGACATATACAAAGGTTATTTTTTTGGCAAACTAATTCTTGGCCGACCATGGTGAACAACTGATGAGTATTGACCGGGACATCTAAAGAAGCAGCGAGACCAGCCAGGATGTCAGCCTCGATATTTTGTAGTTGGGGCACATGCTCTATGAAAAACCTGTCGAAGGTTGAGATTATACCAAGCGCGGCTTGGTGGTAAATGAGTTAATTCTCATGGTAGACTTCGTACTCGCCTCGAACCTGACTGACTATTATCTTGGAGTCGTCGTAGGCCTCTAAATAGTCAACTCCTACTTGCTTAGCGAGTTATAGTATAATAATGAGGGCATTGTACTCTCCCACATTATTGGAGCACGGCTCTGTGAGAGAGGTTGATGACTAGGTCTTCTGGGGAAATCAATACTATCCCGACACCAGCGATAATATCATCTTTAGGCCCCACTCTTGAAGCACCGTCGAAGAACATTCACAAAATAGCTTTTGCGCTCATCACATTGGATTCTGCTACTTCGTTTGGGATCTCCTCGTAAAGCTTCAAGGTTTCCGGTACATGGTGGGCCACCAAAAAATTTGTAAATGCCTGGCCTTTGACTGTCTTTTGCAGGATTAGTACCATATTATACGGTGATAGCAGTATGGCCCACGTAGCCAAGTACGAACTGAGTGTCCCGGGTTTGGTCATAAAAATCCTAAAAAGATTAACTCGCGAGTTCACATGGATTGTTTGCCAACTACGTAATGCTAGGTTTTCTGGATAGAAAAGGCTAGAGCAAGGTACTCCTTCTCGACGGGGTTGTACCTCTGCTCCGCACCTACCTTTATCCTGCTAAGGTAGTCGATGGCCTGCTCATGACCTGTATCACTCTTCTGGGCTAGCAGAGCGCCAAAAGATTGATCTTTCATACGTACATAAAGCAGGAAGCCTTCCCCATTACCGGGGCCATCAATACTGGGGGGGGGGTTCGAGAGATACTCCTTGATGTCGTCGAATGCACGCTAGCACTCTTCATTCAAGACAAAGGAAACTCCCTTCTTCATAAGCTGGGTGAATGGCTGACAACGTCCCGAGATGTCACCCTTACTTTTCCAATTAGGGGTAATTTAGTGATTTGGCATAGTTATTATATTTTTATAGATCATAATATTAATTAGAGTGTAATAAATAATTATTTATGATTTATATTATTTATTATAGTGAGCTAGCCTAATAGTTAGACTAGACACATGTGAACCCAATTAGACTTGTCATGACAACTTTTGAGCCCAACATGGACCAAGCCCAATAGACTCATTCACACTAATTAATTAGAAGGTTTAGACTTAATTTGATTTAATTAGACTTTCAAATTAGCCCTTCTCTATTCCTATCCATAACTAACTAGTAAGAACATATTAGACATTGATAATGACTTAGAGAAGGGGGCACAGGGGCCGTCCACTCATTTAGCCTCTCATCTCTCTCTCCTCTCATTTGTATTCATTCTAGATCTAGAAATTAGATCCCCAATTTTCCATCGTTCCCTCCATTGAATTCTCACTCAATTCACCTCCATTTTCCCTCTCATTTCCTTTAGCAAGGAGTATTAGAGCATGGATTGGCAATGAGCACTAGGAAGAGGAGCTTGTGGCAAGGAGATTGTGTCCGGATCGTGTCCATGGGAATAATTTATTGGAAAACCATATTCTAATTGGTAATTTCTGAATTTCTCTTCATTGTAGCTTCTAAATCATGTATTTGACCTTAGGAATACCCCAATGGCATAGGGCTACTTATAAGAACAAGTTCTAGGCTAATTAGTGGTGTATTGTGTCTCTTACATGGTATTTTGTGTGTATTTTAGAGAAATTACGAGATTGACACATCAATTGTGTGTCATGAGACCAATTAGATCTAATTAGACTTAGACCGGAGTTGTGGGACTAGGTACATATCCACAAATGGATATGTGTCGGTCGTATCACGGTATTTTGTGATACGGTGTGATACGAAGCTCAATTTGGGTGTTTTATGCAATTAATCCTCAATTCTCATTGTAGCAAGTTGAATTAGCTATTATATTATATATGTGATATATATATAAATGGTTATCATGAAGAATTGAGAGTTTTGGTATTTCATTTGAGTGTGTATCATGGTGTAGTAGATATTGCACACCTAGTATTTGACTTAATGTCTAGTGTGTATATATATATATATATGTGTATATAATTTATAAGTATATATATATATATATATATATAGTTGAGGGTGTGTGTGCGTATTGTAATGTGGTAAAGTGACTGTGAGGAAGCTTGTGGAGTAATAGGTACTGTGATGCTTGTGTCTGCGCACAAAGGAAAAACAGCAACAGCAGGAAGGACAGTGCACCACTACACTGTGAAGGGGGTTAGGACTTGGAGCAACAAGAAGAAACAATATGATCGGTTTGCAGCAGTAGGATGGGCACAATAGGGATTGTTGTGTGTGGATGTATGGGTATTCTTGGTGAGGTCTGTGTGCACAAGTGACAAGTGAGTTTGAGTGATTGACATTGCTGTTAAGTGAATCTATTCTAGAAGGGGGAAGATCCCTGATATGCAGACAATAGCAGCTGCCTTGGCATCAGTAGAAGGAGCATGGCAACAACTGGTAACAGCAGAAGGAAGTAAGGGTTGTGCATTGCTATACAGTCGGGTACATTAGGTATTGTGTGCACAAGCATCAGGTATAAGGGGAGTCAGCAGTAGTAGCACCTATGAGGGGTTGACAAAGTGTGTAAGGTATGTATACATATATTTGTAAGAGTATAATTATAGGGAGACGTAAGATAGGAAGCTCGAGTATCAGATTTTATGTGAGAGGGGGTACACTAATACAAATATCAGTTATGTATAGGCACAAGATGGGGTATCATATGGTGTATAAGAGTTGGGGTTTGAGGGTAGAGCAATGACAGCAGGTTGGGGAGCTCGGTTAGGAGCATTTTTGGGTTGCACTGTAACTGGGTTGTATGCAGTTGAG
Source organism: Iris macrosiphon (assembly GCA_036927795.1). NCBI lineage: Eukaryota > Viridiplantae > Streptophyta > Magnoliopsida > Asparagales > Iridaceae > Iris > Iris macrosiphon. The sequence goes on along the minus strand of JAYESA010000015.1, from coordinate 77,222,455 downwards.
GTTGGAGTGGTATCAACTAGTAACACATCAATTACTATTGGCTTGTATACATGTAAGGGTTGTGTGCAGGTCTAGGGTGAGGGATGTAATAGCAGCGCACAGGTATAAGAGTGTGGCTTGAGTTGGGGATTAGATGTGCTTTGGTGTACTGTGGTGAGGGCTCAAGTATTAGAGGGTAGGGGTTGGCTTTTTGTGTTTACTGATACACTTGTGTATCAGTGCTAGCATAGTGTCTAGTGTAACTTAGGAGTACAGGTATTGTGGTGAGGATTAGTGAATGTGTTAAAGTTGGTATTGGGTAATAGGATATAAATGTTAAGGTATTACTAATAGGTAATTGTTTAGAGTATAGGTAATTGGGTATTATGAGAATTTGGGTTAAGAGTTAGATATTTGATAAATGTATGATGATAGTAGATGATTCCATATGTTGTAGTTAGTAGGTTGATTAGTATTGGGTACTAGTTAGTGTTGTTCATATTGGTTAGTTAAATAGGTTATTAGTGTTGTAGTGTTAGTTGTGTGTATGGAATGTTAGAAAATTATTTAGATGTTAGTTATTACTAATAGTAACTGTTAGTGGAAGATGTTCAGTTATTAGATACGGAATACTTGTGTAATAGATATATAGGTATAAGTTAGGTAGGCATATTTTGGTCTATATTTATATACTTTAGCTAGTTAACTAAGTGTTGTTGGGTTAGTTAGTGTTACCTTGTGGTACCAAGGTAATATAAAGGTATAGGTATGGTATGGTGTAACTCAAGGTATTGGTAGAGTATCAATAGGGTGTTGGGTAGTATGATACCGCGTTGGCTCAAAGCCAAGGTATCCATTTAGTGCTAGTTTACCTAGGAGAGACTGCCACGACTCGCACCCGGAATAAGGGCACGAGTAGTGAGCAACGTCCAGCCTACGCCGAAGCAACGGCGGTAGAACGCTGTCTGGGTCAAATCTACTATATAAACATCTCATACCATATATACATGGTACCTGTCAATCATCTCAACTCCAAACGGAGGAACAATATGGTATTTGATAAAAGTAAACTATACTCAATCACAATAAAAACTAAGGAAGATAAAGCACGAGAAGGAATAATGAAAGAAAAGAGTCACAATACATCCACAAGTCCAAAATAATATATATATATATATATATATATATGCCAATAACCTCAATAAAATCTAATACAAGTCTAAATAATAAGTCTAAGCCTCATCAGCCTCTGGTACTAGGTCCTCCTGCTCTAAAGGAGTATCCTCAAATGGTACATCATCCTGCGGCCCATAGTAGGTGGGACACTGGTCTAGGAGCCAATCATCTGAAAAATATATCCATTCAGGATTGGAGCAAAGTACATAGCTCTGAAAATAGTTCCAAATACATAATCGAGCATATATAACAGATAATAGAAAAGAATACAAGATAACAAAACATCAGAAATAGAGTAAACTTGAGTGAACATGTAATGTACTGGAATAAAGAACATGAAATAGAATAACTACAAATAAAAGAAAATAGATAAAACTAGCTAACGTGCTATAGAGTACAAGTTTATTATGTGATCGATTTGGGTTGAACACGAATACAATATGGTAACTCGATTATACGTGTGATATATAATTGACATGTACATGAATACACTTGGGCTTGAGCACATAACCAACTCCTACTCCCCCATCCCCAACCAATACTTATTGATCCAATCATGATACGTTATGAACACGAATAAGGGCACACTGGACACGAGCAGTGTGTGAACATGAAGTACAGTAAAATTAATACCCGATACACACGATAAAATACATGTGAAGGATTACCCGCTGAACTCGATAAGGGATAACATCTCCTGACCGGATATATTATAGTACCAGTTCGTGAAACCACTGTGTCGAAATCAAGTATACAGTTCTAAAACATGTGATATATACACTATCATGAAATAAAAACTAACAGAGAAATATACTCGTCTCTGGTCCTGAGCAAGGTGTGTCTCTGATGCCCAAGCTGGTGCCACACAAACCAATTTACGAAATATTATGTTAAATTGTGTAATGAAGTGAATAATGCTAAAATGATCTAAACTTGCTTTTCTAAGTCCATTTCTAGCTCACTAGGTTCATACTAGGTCATTCTAGTTAATGGGTCTTCCCTTAGTTAACAGCTTAACATTAACTATACATATACATATACTAATAATTAATATTATCTAAATGCTATATTTACTGATAACTACTAGTATCATAGCTAACTAACTATTAACAACTGATATTAACATAATTATTAATCTGGATTGTAGTATACTAACTGAGTTCTAAACTAACTTTACTAAACTAGCTACTATAAATCTTAACACTAACTCATTAGTATATACTAATGAAGTCTGCATTGATCATCACTAACTGTTACTTATCTAAGTATACAACTTGACGCATCTTAGGGTATGACTGATACACTAACATAACACTAACCACTAGCTAACACTTAAACCACTAACACTAACACTAATACCTATTACTGATACTTCTCTGATACACCCATCAGTTTCTCACTGTATACAAGTTTCAGATATGATCAGCACTACCCCACCCTCTTTATCCGACTACAACCACCTGGTGCACACACAATCACACCTCACCTGGAAACAACTCACTGGGTCTTGCCCTTGCTGCTGAATACTCCTCATGCCAGGATACCCGACCCCCAAACTTACCTCACATTGCTGTTATGGCTTCACATGCTACTACTGCTGCTCTTGCCTTCATGCTGTTGCTGCTATTGTTCTCCAATTTGCTATTGCTATTGCTACTGCTACTGCTATTGAGGTCGTTGTGTGTTCCTCCACCTAGGTGTATCAGCTGTAGATATAACCCCAATGCACAACGGTGTTAAACCAAGGTACTTCCTTGCAAGCTTCAGTAGCTAAACCCCCAATCTAGGATACAGTTGTTGCTCTAATGTGCATAAGTGTACACACTGAGCTTGTTTCGATTACCTGCAGGCAATATTTCCCCCTCCAAATACAGGTAAATACTAATGAACATGAATTGATACACATCCTTAAAGATCCCAATGTGTGACAGAAATCTCCAAGTCTAAGATACAAGCCTGACCCCCATTCTATTACAATAGCCAATTAACAAAATATCTGCACACCCAGGATTTGGTGAACAAACACACAACGCTCTTCAATTATACAGATATCTGAATACATCACCCTTCTTACTTTAACTCCCAGTTTAGTACTCCTAAAACTTGCATCTATTACTGCTACCAGGTAATCCATAGTTACTATAACTTAAGTACCCACGTCCTGAACCAAATTTCCTGCCTCTCGAGTACCCTGTGCAGCAACTAAATCTCTCATTTGGCAACTAACTGCAACAACAATAGGCACACAATCTAACTAGGTAAGATACACTCTCTACTGAGTCTAATCAAGTCTGGGAACATCATCACAACAACTCGTCCACTGCCAACCTATTACAGTTACTGCAGTGAACCTCGCAGTCACTTAAGTTCACTCCAACCTCTGCACTCAGTGTACAAGACACACACACAATGGAGTCATTATTCATAATATACAGGGAATACTCCCACAGACAAAACAACGGCTGAAACACCATATATATATATATATATATATATATATATATATATATATATATATATATATATATATATATATATATATATATATATATATATATATATATATATAGCCAAATACATAATATAGTATGCATTCAGATGAGGTATGTATACATATCTATATGCAAATATAGATCCTCACTAGTTCATATATTAACTAGAAGTCAATTCATCAAGCACATTAAATGCATAACCTAATATACCCATGATATACCTCAAGAAAATGCTATATTCCTAATTATTCCACAATAAATTATTATCACATGTCAAATATATATAATAATAACTATTAGAACTAATTAAAACATGTATTGAAAAGAAATCATGCAAAACATCCAAAATGGGCTCTGTATCACACGATATCGTACCGTATCGCGTTACGGCCTACTCGTGCCCAATTGTGGACATGTACCTAGTCCTACAACCCCGATCTAAGTCTAATTAGACCTAATTGGTCTCATAACACATAATTGATGTGTCAAATTCGTAATTCCTCCAACATGCACACAAAATACTACATAGAACTCACAATACATAACCAATTAGTCTAGAACTTGTTTCTATAGGTAACCCTATGCCATGGGGTCATTCCTAATGGTCAGATGCATGATTAAGTACTATAATGAAGAAATTTTTTAGAAATTACCAATTAAAAGATGGATTTTTAACGAAAATATAATTGTACACGTTTCAAACACGATCTCTAGCTCTCCTCCTTGTGCTCCTTGCTTCTCCAAGATCAATTTGAGAAGTAAAAGGAGGTAAATTGATGGAGGAAAAAAGGAATTGGGCATCTATGAAATTAGGGATCTAAAAATGAATGAACAAATTAGAGGAGAGAGAGAAGAGAGGCTCTTATGGCCTCCCCCCCCTTCCCCCTTCTCTAAGTCGTTGGCAAATGTTCAATATGCCCTCTAATAGTTCATTATGAATATTAGTTAAGGTGGATATATTAGGATGGGTTCTAACTAATCTAAATTAGCTCTAATACTCCTAGTTAATTAATGGGAATGGGTCTATTGGGCTTGGTCTATGTTGGGCTCATTCGTTGTCATGACAATTCTAGTTGGGCCTACAAGTGTCAAGTCTAATTATTGTGCTAGTCAATCTAACCAAAATAAATAACACAAGTCAACTTAATCTATAATACAATTATTCAATAATTTTTATAACATACCAATATAATTATTTATTCCTAAAATTTATTTACCCATGCCAATTTACCAAACTATCCCTAGTTAGAAAAGTGAGAGTGACAATCCTACCCACCTTAGAAAAATTTTGTCCTCGAAATTAAGGAAGAAACTAACTACCAATAGCAATCAATACAAGCAAGAAAGAATTATACCTCATGGCTCAAACACATAAGGATATCGTTTACGCATCTCAGCCTCTCTCTTCCACGTACTCTCTCCTGGTGAGTGATGCCTCTACGCGACGCGCATCAAAGGAATCGTCTGGTTCCGCAGAACCTTCTCCCTGTGGTCCAAAATCTCCCCGGGCTGCTCCGGGTAGCTTAGAGTCGGACCAACCTCGATCTCCGAGTGGTATAGTACATGACTAAAATCTGCCACGTACCATCTCAGCTACGACACGTGGAACACGTTATGCACTCCGTCTAATATAGATGACAAATCTAGTCTGTAGGCCACTACACCGACCCTCTCTACAATACCGAAGGGTCTGATATACCATGGACTAAGCTTTCTGCCTCCACCAAAGTGAATCATGCCCCGTGTCAGAGAAATACTCAAGAACACCAGATTGCCAACCTAGCACGAAACACAGCCTTAGCACTCTAACTAAAACAAGCAATCACAAGCAATGTAAAACAAAATCTATACCTCAAACTCCAATGGTCTCCGGTGGCTATCGGCCCAATGCCGCTGTCTGTCCTGCACTACCCGAAGCCTATCTCTAATAAGCTTCACCTTCTCAGCTACATCCATGACCATCTCTGGTCCCAATAAGGCTCTCTCACCAATATCATCCCATGATAACGGAGTGCGGCATCTTCGTCCATACAACGCCTCAAATGGTGACATCTCGATACTGGCCTGATAGCTGTTATAAGCAAACTCTACCAAGTGAATGTGATCCTCCCAAGAACCTCCAAAATCCAAAACATAAGTGCGTAGCATATCCTCGAGAGTCTAGATAGTCCTCTCCGACTGCCCGTTTATCTAAGGGTGATATGCGATACTGAACTTGAGCTGAGTGCCCAAGCTAGTCTGCAAACTCCTCTAGAAGTGGGACATGAAGCGATTATCCTGGTCTGAGACTATGCTCACAGGAACTCTATGCAATCTGACTATCTAACACACATACATCTCTGCGAGGTTCTTCGTAGACGTATCCACTTTAAATGGCAGAAAGTAGGATAATTTGGTCAACCTGTCTACGATGACCCAAATCGCATCTTTACCTCCTGGAAAATACGGAAGCCTCGAAACAAAATCAATTGTCACATGCTCCCACTTTTACTCTAGAATGGGTAAAGGCTGAAGCAACCCACCTGGCCTCTGTCTCTCCGCCTGTAACTGCTGGCATACCAAGCATCTGGATACGAAGTTAGCTATCTCCCGCTTCATACCATACCACCAAACATACTGTTTCATGTCTCTATACATCTTGTTGGCACCTTGATGCATAGAGTACTGAGATCGATGCACCTTCTGAAGAACCTCCTCGCACAATGCTCCACTCGGCACACATAATCTGGTACCGTGCCACAATGATCCATCATCTGCAATACTGAAGTCCTCTGCCAACCCTGTCCGGACCTGTGTCCTGATGCTCCTCAGAGACTAGTCCTCGAACTGTGCGGCTCTGATCCGGTCTATCAACTCTGACTGTACCTGGAGTCCCCACATCTATGCTGCAACTCCGGGAACTAATACCTCAATACCCAAGCTATCAAGATCGGCCAATAATTGTCTGTCCCTTGTCAAGTACATAGCTACTGGATACCTGCTCAGAGCATCCGCGACTACGTTGGCCTTCCCTGGACGGTACTACAAAGAAATATAGAAGTCCTTCATCAACTCCAACCATCGCCGTGTCTTATTTTGAGTTCCTTTTGTGTGAACACATATTCCAAGCTCTTGTTATCTGTAAAGATCTCTACACGCTCTCCATACAAGTAGTGCTTCCACAGTTTAAGAGCAAAAATAACTGCTGCCAACTCCAGGTTATGGACCGAGTAATTCTTCTCATGCGAGCGTAATTGCCTGGAAGCATATGCAATCACCTTCCCTTTCTGCTGTAATACACATCCCAAGCCCTTACCTGATGCATCACTATATATAGAAAATCCTTCTATCCCTGTGGGCAATGTCAACACTAGAGCTGTAGTCAACCTCTTCTTTATCTCCTCAAAAGCAGCCTGACAATCCTCATTCCAAACAAATTCCACGTCCTTCCTGGTTAGTCTAGTCATTGGCTCTGCAATCCTGGAAAAATCCTGAACAAATCTTCGATAATAACCTGCCAATCCTAGAAAACTCCTGATCTCTGCCACTGAACTCGGGGTAGACCACGACTCAACTGCTAAAATCTTCTTCGGGTCTACTGAGATCCCGTCTTCTGTAATCACTTGCCCGAGGAATTTAACTTTATCAAGGAAGAACTCACAATTTGAAATCTTGAAATAAAGCTTCTACTTCCTGAGGGTCTCCAGAACTATCCTCAGGTATTTCTCATGCTCCTCCAGAGTCTTCAAATAAATTAGTATATCATTAATGAATAATACTACAAACTGATCCAAGTACTGATGAAAGACCTTATTTATCAGGTTCATGAATACCATCGGGTAATTGATTAACCCAAACGATATCACCATGAACTCAAACTACCTATATTGAGTCCTGAAAGTTGTCTTTAAAATATCTTCCTTTTTTTACTTTCACCTGGTGGTACCCCGACCTCAAGTCTACCTTCGAGAATACCTTCGCTCCGCTCAACTGATCAAATAAATTATCAATTCACGGCAACGAATATTTGTTCTTGATAGTGAGGTTGTTGAGTATCCTTTAGTCGATACACATGCGTACTGACCCATCTTTATTCGGTACAAATAATATTGGAGCACCCCACGGTGATGAAGCGGATGAAACCCTTGTCCTATAACTCATCTACATGCTTCTTCAACTCTACCAGTTCGCTATTTTTCACTCTATAGACGTGTTGTGATATTGGCACTACGCCTGGCACCAAGTCTACAGAGAACTCCACATCTCTGTCTGGTGGCAACCCTGACAACTCCTCCAAAAAGACGTCCATATACTCTGCAATCAATGGATGTGGCAGCTCCTGCTCTTCCACCCAAGCTCCACAGAAGTCTTCCTCGCTCTGCAATGCTGCTCTTCTAACGAACTCAAACTCTGGCTCTCCTGGCACCTGAAACAAAACTCTACCTCCACGATAATTAATACTAGCATGGTACCTACTCAACCAATCCATCCCAAGTAATATATCGTAGCTCAGAAGTGGCATTACGAGTAGACAAACGCTCAACTCTTGGCCTCTCAAAGAAACTCTCTGATCCTTGCAAACATCACTGACCAGGATAATGCCACCCCCGGTCGTGATCTTGCAAGTCCTCGCCAACGGTTCAGTCTCAAGGTGATATTTCAGAGCAAAAGATAAAGATACAAAACTATATGAAGCACCGAAATCAAATAAAACATGAGCTAGAAAAGAATCAAGACAGACTAAACTTGAAATAACATCACTGAATGGCTCCTCCTCCGCGACGATCAAAGCAAAAACTCGCCCCTGACGCTGGGCACCTCTCTACTACTGTTGGTGCTGAACGAACTGTTGCTGTTGTAGTGGTAAGGGAGGTCCTATCTGTTGTCCCACTGGTGGTCTCGTGGGTGCTCTTTGTGCCTGGGCTCTGCCCTGAGCTGGATGAGCTGGAGCTCTAGGACAAGCCCGCAACTGATGGTCTCCTAATCCGCAGAATAAGTACTGGCCCAATCTTATCCTGCAGGCCTCCCATCCGTGTCTCTGCTTCTTGCAGAATGGGCAAGGAATAGCTGACCTCTGGATCTGGTGCGTCTACTATACCGACACTCTATCTGGTCTATGATACTGTTGCCTCGGCTGCTGGAAGTTCCTCTGATACTACTGTTGAAAGTGAGGCCGCTTCATTGGACCAGTATTTGTACCGAATCCTCCTATGTCCCTCAGTCTCTTAGAGCCAAGCTCTAGATCATCCTCTGCCCGTTGTTCCTGTCTCAAAATTTCCTCAAAAGTGGCGGTAGGATCTCCATTCGTATGTGATTTGATCTTCTTGTTCAAGCCCTTCCTGAATTTCTTGGCCCTTCCTCTGGGGTTCTGTCCCTCCATAAAGCGGCCTAATCTGTAATACTCTACCGCATACTCATCTATCGTCATACCTCCCTGAACGAGGTACTGATACTGGCTCTCTAGAGACGTCAAAGCCACACCTGGAAATAACTTTTCCTTGAAGAGCTCTTTGAAAGCTTCCCAAGTAAGTCCCGGTGCTGAGATCCTGGGGTGCGTCCTGAACCAAGTCAGTGCGATGTCAAACATCATACTTTCTGCGGCCTCTACCTGTAACCTCTCTAGAATCTGCACTAGCCGCAAGTTCTGCTCAATGTCTTCTATCTAATCATCAGCATAAATAATTCCCTCAGTTCCTTTAAAGTCTTTCGATCCTATCCTCTTAAAATCTATGATAGTCCCCGGCCTCGGCTGCTGTGGGGTGAACTGAGGTGGTGCCGTCTGTGGCTGGACTAAGGTGACTCTCTTGACTGCTACGAGCGTAATCTGGTAGGCGTTCTTAATGCCCTACCTTATAACCTCTGACAGGCGCTGTTGTGCCTCCATCATCTGCTGAAAGAGCGTAAACATCTGTGTCTAATCGACTGCGGGTGGTGGGGGATAGAAAATCCCCTAAAATTGTCGGTGCTGCCCTTTTTACCGGTGGTGGAGCACCCCGAAAGCTGCTACGGAAATGTCCACCTGGATCGGTGAAGCGAACCTCTGGAATATAGCTCCTGGAACAGCATTTTCTGGTACTGCCCTCATATGCGACGAAATGACCGACCTCGCTGACATTGCACCTGAACGCTGGGAACGCGTCTTCGGCAATATCCTGAAGATAAATTAAAACAAAGGGATCAATATTGAGTATGATACGATATCATCAAAGAAGGACGAATTATTCAAAGTAAAGCAAATATTCAATAGGTAAGGATAGCAAAACATGTATTTGAAATTGTTTCCTAGTTATGATTGAGTATAATCTCACCCTATATCCTATATCCTAAAGCAGGCTTATAGTAGTATTCTAGGTGAGCACTACTACGATATCGCTCTAAATGCGACTCTGGACCTGTATGGGCCACCACTAAAAATGTGTCATAACTCGCACCCGGAATAAGGATACGAGTAGTGAGCAACGCCCAGCCTACGCCGCAACATTGACAATAGAATGTTGTCTGGGTCAACTCTACTATCTAAACATCTTATACCATATATATATGGTAACTGTCAATCATCTCAACTCCAAACAGAGGAACAATATGGTATCTGATAAAAGTAAACTATACTTAATCACAATGCAAACTAAGAAAGATAAAGCACGAGAAGAAATAACGAAGGAAAATAGTCACAATACATCCACAAGTCCAAAATAGTATATATATATATATGCCAATAACCTCAATAAAATCTAATACAAGTCTAAGTCTCCTCAGCCTCTGGTACTAGGTCCTCCTGCTCTAAAGGAGTATCCTCAAATGGTACACCGTTCCGCGGCCCATAGTAGGTGGGACACTGGTCTAGGAGCCAATCATCTGAAAAATATATCCATTCAGGATTGGAGCGAAGTACATAGCTCTGAAAATAGTTCCAAATACATAAACGAGCATATATAACAGATAATAGAAAAGAATACAAGATAACAAAATATCAGAAATTGAGTGAACTCGAGTGAACATGTAATGTACCGAAATAAAGAACAGGAAATAGAATAACTACAAATAAAAGAAAATAGATAAAACTAGCTAACGTGCTATAGAGTACAAGCTTATTATGTGATCGATTTGGGTTGAACACGAATACAATATGGTAACTCGATTACACGTGTGATATATAATTGACATGTACATGAATACACTTGGGCTTGAGTACATAACCAACTCCTACTCCCCCATCCCCAACCAATACTTATTGATCCAATCATGACACATTACGAACACGAATAAGGGCACACTGGACACGAGCAGTGTGTGAACATAAAGTACACTAAAATTAATACCCAATACATACGATAAAATACATGTAAAAGAGTACCCGCTGAACTCGATAAGGGATAACATCTCTTGACCAGATATATTATAGTACCAGTCCGTGAAACCACTGTATCAAAATCAAGTATACAGTTCTAAAATATGTGATATATATACACTATCATGAAATAAAAACTAACAGAGAAATGTACTCATTTCTGGTCCTGCGCAAGGTGTGTCTCTGATGTCCAAGCTGGTGCCACACAAACCAATTTAGGAAATATTATGTCAAATTGTGTAATGAAGTGAATAATGCTAAAATGATCTAAACTTGCTTTTCTAAGTCCATTTCTAGCTCACTAGGTTCATACTTGGTCATGCTAGTTAATGGGTCTTCCCTTAGTTAACAGCTTAACATTAACTATACATATACATATACTAATAATTAATATTATCTAACTTCTATATTTACTGATAACTACTAGTATCATAACCAACTACTATTAACAACTAATATTAACATAATTATTAATCTGGACTTTACTATACTAACTGGGTTCTAAACTAACTTAACTAAACTAGCTGCTACATATCTTAACACTAACTCACTAGTATATACTAATGAGGTCTGCATTGATCATCACTAACTGCTACTTATCTAAGTATACAACTTGACACATCTTAGGGTATGACTGATACACTAACATAACACTAACCACTAGCTAACACTTAAACTACTAACACTAACACCTATTGCTGATACTTCTCTGATACACCCATCAATTTCTTACTGTTTACAAGTTTCAGTTATGATCAGCACTACCCCACCCACTTTATCCGACTACAACCACCTAGTGCACACACAATCACACCTCACCTGGAAATAACTCACTGGGTCTTCCCCTTGCTGCTGAACACTCCTTATGCCAGGATACCTGACCCCCAAACTTACCTCACTGTTGCTGTTATGGCTTTATATGCTACTGCTACTGCTGCTGCTCTTGCCTTCATGTTGTTGCTTCTATTTTTCTCCAATTTGCTACTGCTACTGCTATTAAGGTTATTGTGTCTTCCTCCACCTAGGTATATCAACTGTAGGTATAACCCTAATGCACAGCAGTATTAAACCAAAGTACTGCCATGCAAGCTTCAGTATCTAAACCTCCAATCTAGGATACAGTTGTTGCTCTAATTTGCATAAGTGTACAAACTGTGCTTGGTTTGATTACCTGCAAGCAACATTCCCCCCTCCAAACACATGTAAACACTAGTGAACATGAACTGATATAGATCCTTAAAGATCCTAATGTGTGACAAAAATCTCCAGGTCTAAGATACAAGCCTGACCCCCATTCTAATACAATGTCCAGTTAACAAAATATATGCACACCCAGGATTTGGTGAACAAACACACAACACTCTTCAATAATACAGATATCTGAATACATCACCCTTCTTGCTCTAACTCCCACTTGTAGTACTCCTCAAACTTGCATCTATTACTGCTACCAGGTAATCCATAGTTACTACAACTTAAGTACCCACGTCCTGAACCAACTTGTAAACCCCCTCATTTATTTTTATAGATAGACTGGTTATGGGTTAGAAAATTTTGGTTTAACATCAGGTAATTGAGGTTTAGATTTAAGGTTGCAGATGTCTATTTCTTTAATTAAACCCTTGGTGCACCCTACCGTTGTTGCAATTTTCGGAGCCCAACATTAGCCCATAATTTCCAACAAGTTGTTGCATTCTAGACTTGACACGCCAATTTAGGCGCTGGACTTTTCCGTCACTCAAAATCATAATCCCTTGTGCTCTAATTTAATTATACAACTTCCTGTAACCAAAATCCATATTTAATCATGTGTCGCACACCTGTGTCGTTGCTATCAATTTTGAGATACCAACTCAACCCGTTGAGCCGGACCAATTAAAGGGTCCAAGACTGACACCAAGCCTACACCGTTCATGACCTTTGTGTCACTCCCAATTGAGACCCCATGTGCCCCCATTTAATTTAAGAGCACATGACAATTTATTCTAATTAAATTGGGGATACCAACTTTGACTAATCCTATTTTTAACCCCAACTTAACCCAATGCCCCATGAATTAAGCCCATACAAAACACACAACACCCCCTCACCCTACAAAATACCAAACACCAATTCCCCCACCATTTTTCCATCATTTCATGTGTTTGTGCAAATACCCAAATTTAAGGGGCTTATTTGCAAATATTATACTAGGTGTCATCACCTCATTGGTTTAAACCCAAATAAAGAAGCCCCCTCAACCATTGACCAGTTTTGTCCATCCCTCCCTCTCCATTGTATGAACACAATTCCATCATGATGAATCCTAGCCATCCATTTGAATTTGGTGCTCATCCTCACCACACAATCCTCACACAACTCCCTATAAAATGTCTCCTCACTTCACATCTCCCCATGCCGGCCCTAATCCCCAAACCTTGAAAACCCCACCCCCTCTCTCTCCTCCCTCTTCCTACATCAAAACTGAAACCTCCCCTCCCCTTTTCTTCTTCTTCTTCTTCTTTATTCCTTCTTCTTCTTCTTTCCTACTTCACCTCTGGCCAACCCAACCCGACTCCGGCGAGTTCCTCCACCCGGCCACCCGCTCGCCTCCTCCTTCTCCGACTGCTGCCATCACCACCTGACGCCGAGCTCCACCCGCTGTACCCCACGAGCCGGCCACCCGACGTCGATTCTCGACCGCCTGCAACCATCATCCTCCTCCGGTCGTCGTTCTCATCAGCCTCAGCACCAACCTCCCATCGTGACCGCCACGAACAACCACCCATTCACCACTTCACACCACCTCCGGCCACCACTTCACACCACCCTTCACCACCCTACACCACCAGCACCACCACCCTACACCACCAGCACCTCCACCCCACACCACCAGCAACACCACCCTACGACCACCTCCTCCACACCACCAGCACCACCACTCTTCATCATCCTCGTCTTCATCATCACCATCATCACCTTTGCCATCTTCACTTGACCCCGGCCGAGCTCCCTTCTCCGGCCAGCAACCACCACCCCGCCGCCAAGGTGAACATCCCCTTCCCTTGTAGTTACATTATGTTTTTTGCATTTAGATTAGTAGAGTTTATGTTTATATATTCAGTTGGGAGTTTATTACGCATGGGAAATTTTAGGGTTTAATAGCTTGTTAATGTGCATTAATGGTTATATGCTACATGTTCTCTAGGGTTATGAATGATGCTAATGTGTTTAAGGTCTATTGAGTGCTAAGTATGAGATCTTAGGGTATTGTTCATTTTATTTGCATATTGTATATATATTGATGACGAGTAGTTAAAATTATTGTGAAATGATATGAAGATGATGAAACACTGATGGATATTGAGGAGCAGGTGATTGTTTGTGTAGTAGTGTGTAATATCTAACCAATAGCCATTCATTGAGGATTGATGGAAAATGATGAACATAATTACGTAGTAGTTTTATTGAGAAATGGGAAAGATTGTATATGTTTGAGGGTTGAATGATTAATTATTAATTTAGTCAAGGACGATAATTAAACGTAATGATAATGTCTATGAAGACCAGATAAAACTGAGGATTTGATCAGGGTTTGATTAACTGAATATCGTGATGAATATAGTAAGATTGAAGTTGGGTTTGATGATATTATAAAGATGATTATTTTGATTAGATGTAACATACCCCGAGTCCACCTTGGTCAACCCTCTAGCTTCGTATCCATGTGAGTTGTAACTAAGTTTGAACATATATTAGACGTGTGTCACATCTTATTTCAGCTTCATGATAGTTTATTGATTGACCTTGTATCTTGACTCTAGGTACTACGGGACCCGTGGACTTGGACGTTATACCGGATCCCCGTCATCAGTAGCCGGACGCAGGCAAGTGTACCTTGCCACCCTGTATTTCAGTTACCAGATATTTATTGTTTTATTATATGCATTATGCGCGAGTTTGATTAGAATCGTTACTCCACGTCCGGGTTAAAACTGGGTACAGACGTTCGTCGGTAATGTCTGGTAACGTGTGATAGATGTTCGCAACCCCTCGATGTACGTACATGTGTATATCATAATCCTAGGACACGTCCATACACTGTTATCGTGCCAGATTTCCTGTATCCTGATACTGACATCATGACCGAAGACTGGGATGACCTTAGGGTCACATTTGTTGATAGTTACTTCTGTGTGATGAGACTGCTAGATAGAGGTTCAAGTTCAGCGAACAATCGTTGACCGCTTGGGAAGGGAAAGACAGCTACTAGACGTTTGGGCTCCTCTGCACGCGCTTATATATGTATATGTACTATTTTTGTAGTGATCCTGTATCTAGAGTAGTTGTATCACCCGTGTGACTCTTTGCCCGGAGCTGCGGTATGTCCCGTGTGTTTCCGTATCCGGAGCTACGGTTTTATTTTGGACAGCCCACGCGTCGAACATTGTCTTCAAACTGTGTCTCACTTAGGTGGTTATGCTAGATTACACCGTCGTTGCACTTGTACTTTCTGTTATACTTTGGCATGCTGTATTTTTGTACCTTGCTACGTCCCTCTGAGGACCTGGTCCCTGCTAGTTTTGCAGCATAGACGTTTACGGAGCATTTGGAGTTGCTGATGGAGTTGCTTGTCTTGCAGGCATTGGTACCAGGTACTCAGATTATTTCTACCGGCATTATGGTTACTTTATATTGTTTATTCA
Organism: Iris macrosiphon; assembly: GCA_036927795.1. Classification (NCBI taxonomy): domain Eukaryota; kingdom Viridiplantae; phylum Streptophyta; class Magnoliopsida; order Asparagales; family Iridaceae; genus Iris; species Iris macrosiphon. The sequence continues at coordinate 77,206,796 of JAYESA010000015.1, read as the reverse complement.
TCTGCTGTTGTAGCCTAGTTTTTATAGACTCATATTTTTCTCGAGTCTATTCGAGTTTGTGTGTTATTGGGCGGCCGACTTTAGCACATGTAGCTCTTTCTTGTATATTTCTGTTCATTGTGGATTGAGACATAGATGTTTATATTTACTGGATTAGTTAGATAGTGACCTTTATTACACAGCTTATACGGATTCGGGTCGGACCAGAGTCTGGTCGAATGCGTAGCTGGCATATTGCGTATTCCTGGTCTTACGTATTTTGGGACTGGGATGTGACATATTTTTGTGGTGGCCCATGCAGGTCCGATTTAAATCGTCTTGGTCACCTGACTGTGCCAAGCGAGCCTGCAAATTAGGAATAGATATTATAATTTATTATTGTATAGGCTCAATCCATAATCGATTTTAAAAACTCCCTTCGTAATTGATTATCGCCATTGGACTTCCTAATTGTATCTGTTCCTTTTTATCAATATCATTATCCTTGTTTCTCATCTCCTTTAATTTCGTAAAGACGAATGCTTTAGCCTGATGATTCCCTCCAGAAGAAGATCGAAGTCCAGACGACAAAAAATAGAATTCATGTAATATTCTCTGAGAAGATTGTTATCCTTAGTAGGATAGGCTGATAGGTTCTTTTTAGATGCTAGAACTAGTGTGGAAGGTTAGCAAGAGAATTGGACCCAGTAGTACCCTACCCGTACTTGAGATAGTAGTAATTTGGGAAGTACTGGGAGCTAGAAAGATCGTTGATCATAACCCTCTAGAATAATTTATGGAAATGCATAGCCCGATGCTAGAAATTAATTGTTGTATATGATAGCGATACCAGGAACGATATTATGGACTAAAGGAGATGAAATTTTAGGCTCTCACCTGGAAGATGATAATATGATACCAGAAATTCTAGCATATACTTGGGTGATACCATTATTGTACTATGTGACCCGGAGCAATAAATAACGAAAAGAAGAAATTTGAGGAATACAATTTTAGGGAAAATTTTGAGGAGAAGAGAAATTATACATTAGGGAAGGAAATTTATTTTTGGAGGATTAGTGTTATAAATAGAACGGAAGAACTTATTATGAGGATAAGTTTAGACTATGACATCGTCCTAGCATGAGTTGGTTGAGCCAATACCACGCGACGCTAGATTGTCGACGTGGTTGTACTATATTTAGACCACCAGATTACCCTGAGTTTGAGTTTCTTCGGGGAGCCCAGGAGCATGGGGCCCATCTACCTTAGGGGCACACATTACAAAAGGTGAACCAGTGTACCCCCGTATTATATCAGAGTTTGAGGATGTGTTTCTAGAGAATCTTCCAGGCCTGCCACCTGACAGAGAGATAGAGTTTGCTATAGAGTTGACTCCAAGAGCCGAGCCAGTTATTTTCCCGTCTTCAGACTAGCGCCGATAGAGTTGGTTGAGTTGAAGGTCCATAGTAGAGGATCTCTTAGACAAGGGTTTCAGTCGGGCTAGTGTTTCTCCATGGGGAGTACCCATCTTATTGTGCCGAAGAAGGACGGGACGGTACGTTTGCGTATTGATTACAGGGACGGTACGTTTGCGTATCGATTACAGGGCGTTAAATGTTGTAACGATAAAGAACAAGTACCCTTGCCACACATCGATGATTTATTTGAATCAGCTAAGTGGCGCATATGTATTCTTGAAGATCGATCTCAGATCAGGCTATCATCAGATCAAGGTACGGAGAGAGAACATTCTGAAGACGGCTTTCTGGACGAAGTATGGACACTATGATTTTTTAGTCATGCCGTTTGGTTTAACCAACACGCCAACAGTATTTATGAGCCTGATGAACAATATTTTCCACCAATACTTAGATAAGTTCGTGGTGGTATTCATCGACGACATCTTGGTATATTCCAAGAGCCAGGAGGAGCACGAGAGACATCTCAGGATCGTGTTAGAGACGCTGAGGCAGGAGAGGCTGTACGCCAAGCTCAGCAAATGTGAGTTCTATTTGGATAGAGTACCCTTCCTGGGACACATAATCACCAGAGATGGACTATCAGTTGACCCGAAGAAGATAGCTGCAGTTGAGACATGGCCAACCCCTACATCAGTTACAGAGATTAGGAGCTTTCTCGGACTTGCCAGATATTATCGGAGGTTCGTAGAAAATTTCTCGAGGATTGCTGCACCTATGACGCGGCTGACGCATAAAGGCAAGGAGTTTATCTGGACCGAAGAGTGTCAGACGGCTTTCGATGAGCTGAAGAAGCGTTTGACATCAGCACCGATATTGATACTTTCTTCAGGATCAGAAGGATTTGTAGTGTACATCGATGCGTCTAGGAGCAGTTTAGGATGTGTACTGATGCAACACGGCAATGATAGCCTACGCATCGAGACAGCTGAGAGTTTATGAGAAGAACTATCCGACGCACGATCTAGAGCTAGCTGCAGTGATATTTGCACTAAAGCTATGGCGACACTACCTTTATGGAGATCGTGTTGAGATTTACACAGATCATAAAAGTCTGAAGTATGTCTACACTCAGAAGGAGCTCAACATGAGACAGAGGTGCTGGCTAGAGTTGATGACAGATTATGATATAGAGTTGCAGTACCACCCTGGCAAGGCGAATGTAGAAGCAGATGCCTTAAGCAGGAAGCCCATGACATACTTTTTGACGACTCAGCGGCAATTGCTAGAGCATCTCCAGGAGCTGGGGATAGAGATTGTTTTGCCAGGCATTGATGGACAGATGGCCAGTCTCGAGGTTCAGTCTACATTGGTTGAGAGGATCAGGGCAGCCCTGCCTACAAATGCGAGATTCTGACGACTGTGAGAGAGGACAGAGGCCGGCATGCAGATGGGACTCAGGATTCATGAAGACGAACATTAAGGTATGGAGATCGCTTATACGTTCCGAGTGGCAAACTACGCCAGGAGTTGATGACCGAGGCTCATAGCTCAATTTATTATATTCATCCCGGGGGTACAAAGATGTACCGAGATTTGAGACAACATTATTGGTGGCATGGGATGAAGAGAGAGAGATTGCAAGATTCGTGGCGAGATGCTTGGTCTGTCAGCAAGTCAAGGCTGAACATCAGAGGACTGTAGGACTATTGCAGCTGCTTCCCATTTCCGAGTGGAAGTAGGAACATATTACCATGGACTTCATCTCAGGATTCCCGTGGAGCCCTAGCGGGAAGGATACAGTTTGGGTTATGGTAGACAGACTCACCAAGTCTGCACATTTCTTGCCCTTCAGAGTTGGGCAGTCCACGGAGATATTAGCTGACATGTATATGAGGCAGATAGTATGACTACATGGAGTGCCTATCAGCATTGTATCAGATCATGATTCCAGATTCACGTTACATTTTTGGCGGAGTATACATGAGAGTCTGAACTCGTCGCAAGTTCAGCAATGCATATCATCCACAGACTGATGGCCAGTCAGAGCGCACAATACAGATACTAGAGGATATGTTAAGAGCGTGCATGATCGACTTTGGAGGATCTTGGGAGGACCATCTACACTTGGTAGAATTCTCCTACAATAACAGCTACCAGGCTAGCATACAGATGGCACCTTATGAGGTACTGTACGGCAGGAAGTGTAGGTCACTGGTATGTTGGAGTGACGTGGGAGAGCGTCAGATATTTGGTCCAGAGTTGGTAACACAGACAGTGGGAAAAGTGAAACAGATTCAGAGCCACCTGCGTGCAACACAGGACAGATAGAAGCATTGGACAGATGCACACCACAGACCCTTGGAGTTCAAGGAAGGTGACCATGTATTTTTGAAGATAACGCCTACTCGTGGTACCATCAGATTCAGAGGTAAAGGCAAGCTGAGTCTGAGGTACATCGGACCTTTTGACATCTTGGAACAAGTTGGCGAAGTGGCTTATCGTCTTGTATTGCCTCCATCATTAGAAGGAGTGCATGACGTATTTCACGTATCGTAGTTGAGGAGATACGTGGCAGACCCTAGCCATGTGCTTGATCATTCAGAGATTACAGTCAAGCCCAGTTTATCTTACGTGGAGCAGCTAGTGCAGATACTCGATCACAGTGAGAAAACTTTGAGAGGTCAGACAATTCGACTGGTCAGAGTTTCATGGAAGCATCATTCGCCAGGCGAGTCTACCTGGGAGCACGAGGATTCTATTCGATAGCATTTTTTTATATTTATTTGAGGATCGAGATACGAATTTACGTACCACATTTGATTACCAGTTTGTTTTTAAAATTCTCGTAGCTATTATCGTACTTTACTTCTAATTTCGGGGATAAAATTTTTCTAAGTTGGGAAGGATGTAAACCCTCTCATTTATTTTTATAGATAGACTGGTTATGGGTTAGAAAATTTTGGTTTGACATTAGGTAATTGAGGTTTAGATTTAAGGTTACAGATGTTTGTTTTTTTAATTAAACCCTTGGTGCACCCTACCGTTGTTGCCATTTTCGGAGCCCAACATTAGCCTATAATTTCTAACAAGTTGTTGCATTCTAGACTTGACACGCCAATTTAGGCGCTGGACTTTTCCGTCACTCAAAATCATAATCCCTTGTGCTCTAATTTAATTGCATAACTTCCTGTAACCGAAATCCATATTTAATCATGTGTCGCGCACCTGTGTCGTTGCCATCAATTTTGAGACACCAACTCAACCCGTTGAGCCGGACCAATTAAAGGGTCCAAGACTGACACCAAGCCTACACCGTTCATGACCTTTGTGTCACTCCCAATTGAGACTCCATGTGCCCCTATTTAATTTCAGAGCATATGACAATTTATTCTAATTAAATTGGGGATACCAACTTTGACTAATCCTATTTTTAACCCCAACTTAACCCAATGCCCCATGAATTAAGCCCATGCAAAACACACAACACCCCATCACCCTACAAAACACCAAACACCAATTCTCCCACCATGTTTCCATTATTTCATGTGTTTGTGCAAATACCCAAATTTAAGGGGCTTATTTGCAAATATTGTACTAGGTGTCATCACCTCATTGGTTTAAACCTAAATGAAGAAGCCCCCTCAACCATTGACCGATTTTGTCCATCCCTCCCTCTCCATTATGTGAACACAATTCCCTCATGATGAATCCTAGACATCCATTTGAATTTGGAGCTCATCCTCACCACACAATCCTCACACAACTCCCTATAAAATGTCTCCTCACTTCACATCTTCTCATGCCGGCCCTAATCCCCAAACCTTGAAAACCCCACCCCCTCTCTCTCTTCTCCCTCTTCCTACATTAAAACCTCCTCTCCCCTCCCCTTTTCTTCTTCTTCTTCTTCTTCTTCTTCTTCTTCTTCTTTCCTTCTTCTTCTTCCCTACTTCAACTCCGGCCAACCCAACCCGAATCCGGCGAGTTCCTCCACCCGGCCACCCGCTCGCCTCCTCCTTCTCCAACTGCTGCCATCACCACCTGACGCCGAGCTCCACCTGTTGTACCCCACGAGCCGACCACCCGACGTCGATTCTCGACCGCCTGCAACCATCCTCCTCCTCCGGTCGTCGTTCTCATCATCCTCAGTACCAACCTCCCATCGTGACCGCCACGAACAACCACCCATTCACCACTTCACACCACCTCCGGCCACCACTTTACACCACCCTTCACCACCCTACACCACCAGCACCACCACCCCACACCACCAGCACCTCCACCACACACCACCAGCAACACCACCCTACGACCACCTCCTCCACACCACCAGCACCACCACTCTTCATCATCACCATCATCACCTTTGCCATCTTCACCTGACCCGGCCGAGCTCCCTCCTCCGGCCAGCAACCACCACCCTGCCGCCAAGGTGAACATCCCCCTTCCCTTGTAGTTATATTGTGTTTTTGCATTTATATTAGTAGAGTTTATGTTTATATATTGAGTTGGGAGTTTATTATGCATGGGACAATTTAGGGTTTAATAGCTTGTTAATGTGCATTAATGGTTATATGCTACATGGTCTCTAGGGTTGTGAATGATGCTAATGTGTTTAAGGTCTATTGAGTGCTAAGTATGAGATCTTAGGGTATTGTTTATTTTATTTGCATATTGTATATATATTGATGACGAGTAGTTTAAATTATTGTGAAATGATATAAAGATGATGAAACACTGATGGATATTGAGGAGCAGGTGATTGTTTGTGTAGTAGTGTGTAATATCTAACCAATAGCCATTCATTAAGGATTGATGGAAAATGATGAACATAATTACATAGTAGTTTTATTGAGAAATGGGAAAGATTGTATATGTTTGAGGGTTGAATGATTAATTATTAATTTAGTCAAGGACGATAATTAAACGTAATAATAATTTCTATGAAGACCAGATGAAACTGAGGATTTGATCAGGGTTTGATTAACTGAATATCGTGATGAATATAGTAAGATTGAGGTTGGGTTTGATGATATTGTACAGATGATTATTTTGATTAGATGTAACATACCCCGAGTCCACCTTGGTCAACCCTCTAGCTTCGTATCCATATGAGTTGTAACTAAGTTTGAACATATATTAGATGTGTGTCACATCTTATTTCAGCTTCGTGATAGTTTATTGATTGACCTTGTATCTCGACTCTAGGTACTACGAGACCCGCGGACTTGGACGTTGTACCGGATCCCCGTCATCAGCATCCGGATGCAGGCAAGTGTACCTTGCCATCCTGTATTTCAGTTACCAGATATTTATTGTTTTATTATATGCATTGTGCGCGAGTTTGATTAGAATCGTTACTCCACGTCCGGGTCAAAATCTGGTGCAGACGTTCGTCGGTAACGTCTGGTAACGAGTGATAGATGTTCGTAACACCTCGATGTACGCACCTGTGTATATCATAACCCTAGGACATGTCCATACACTGTTATCATGCCAGATTTCCTGTATCCTGATACTGACATCATGATCGGAGACTGGGACGACCTTATGGTCGCGTTTGTTGATAGTTACTTCTGTGTGACTAGACGCGAGATAGAGGTTCAGGTTTAGCGCACAATCGTTGACCGCTTGGGAAGGGGAAGACAGCTACTAGACGTTTGGGCTCCTCTGCACGCGCTTATATATGTATATATACTTTTCTGTAGTGATCCTGTATCTAGAGTAGTTGTATCACCCGTGTGACTCTTTGCCCGGAGCTGCGGTACATCCCGTGTATTTCTGTGTCCGGAGCTACGGTTTTATTTTGGACAGCCCACGCGTCGAACATTGTCTTCAAACTGTGTCTCACTTAGGTGGTTATGCTAAATTACACCGTCGTTGCACTTGTTCTTTCTTTTATACTTTGGCATGCTGTATTTTTGTACCTTGCTACGTCCCTCTGAGGACCTGGTCCCCTGCCAGTTTTGCATCATAGACGATTACGGAGCATTTGGAGTTGCTGATGGAGTTGCTTGTCTTGCAGGCATTGGTACCAGGTACTCAGATTATTTCTACCGGCATTATGGTTACTTTATATTGTTTATTCATCTGCTATTGTAGCCTAGTTTTTATATACCCATATTTTTCTCGAGTCTATTCGAGTTTGTGTGTTATTGGGCGGCCGACTTTAGCACATGTAACTCCTTCTTGTATATTTTTGTTCATTATGGATTGAGACATAGATGTTTATATTTACTGGATTAGTTAGATAGTGACCTTTATTACACAGCTTATACGGATTCGGGTCGGACCAGAGTCTGGTCGAATGCGTAGCTGGCATGTTGCGTATTCCTGGTCCTACGTATTTTGGGACTGGAGCATGGCACAACTTTCCTGCCTCTCGAGTACCCTGTGCAGCAACTAAATCTCTCATTTGGCAACTAACTGCAACAACAACAGGCACACACACTAACTAGGTAAGATACACTCTCTACTCAGTCTAATCAAGTCTAGGAACATTATCACAATAACTCATCCACTGCAAACCTATTATAGTTACTGCAGTGAACCTCGCAGTCACTTAAGTTCACTCCAACCTCTGCACTCATTGTACAAGACACACACACAGTGGGGTCCTTATTCACAGTACACAGGGAACACTCTCATAGACAAAACAACGTCTGAAACACCATATGTATATATATCCAAATACATAATAAGTATGCATTTAGATGAGGTATGTATACATATCTAGATGGAAATATAGATCCTCACTAGTTTATATATTAACTAGAAGTCAATTCATCAAGCACATTAAATGCATAACCTAATATACCCATGATATACCTAAGAAAATGTTATATTCCTAATTATTCTACAATAAATCATTTTCACATGTCAAATATATATAATAATAACTATTAGAACTAATTACAACATTTATTGAAGAGCAATCATGCAAAACACCCAAAATGGGATCCGTTTCACAACGTATCATACTGTATCACGATACAGCCTACTCGTGCCCAATTGTGGACACGTACCTAGTCCTACAACCCCGATCTAAATCTAATTAGACCAAATTGCTCTCATGACACATAATTGATGTGTCAAATTCATAATTTCCCCAACATGCACACAAAATACCACATAGAACTCATAATACATAACCAATTAGTCTAGAACTTGTTCCTATAGGTAACCATATGCTATGGGATCATTCCTAATGGTCAGATGCAAGATTAAGAATCTACAATAAAGGGGAAATTCAGGAATTACCAATTGGGAGATGGATTCCCATCGAAAATATATTTGGACACGGTCTGGACTCGATCTCTAGCTCCAAAGCTCCTCCTCCTTGTGCTCCTTGCTTCTCCAAGCTCCTAGGCTCTAAGAGTGAAGAATTTGAGAAGGAAAAAGGAGGTGAATTAATGGTAAATTGATGGAGGGAAAAAGGAATTGGGGATCTAAAAATGAATGAACAAATGAGAGGAGATAGAGAAGAGAGGCTCTTATGGCCGCCGCCCTTTCCCCCTTCTCCAAGTCATTGTCAAATATCCAATATGCCCTCTAATGATTCATTATGAATATTAGTTAAGGAGGGTATATTCGGAAGGGTTTTAACTAATCTAAATTAGCTTTAATACACCTAATTAATTAATGGAAATGGGTATATTGGCTTAGTCTATGTTGGGCTTATTCATTGTCATGACAATTCTAGTTGGGCCTACAAGTGTCAAGTCTAATTATTGGGCTAGTCTCTCTAACCAAAATAAATAACACAAGTCACACTTAATCTATAATACAATTATTCAATAATTTTTATAACATATCAATATAATTATTTATTCCTAAAATTTATTTCTCCATGCCAATTTACCAAACTACCCCTAGTTGGAAAAGTGAGGGTGACAGAGACTAGTATATATTATACTTGTATATATTATATAGTAGAATAGACTCTAGTCTAGCAACCGGAGCATAAGTCTTATCGTAGTAAATACCTTCCTCTTGGTTGTAACATTGATCTATGATATGTGTTTTGTTGCGTGTGACTGAACCATTCTCATTTAATTTATTTAAGAAAACTCATTTATGTACCAATGATAGAATAATCATTAGGTTTAGGAACAAGTTTCCAAACTTGATTACGTTCAAACTGGTTGAGTTCCTCTTGCATAGCAAAAATCTAAAATTTATCAGTAAATGCTTCTCCTATATTCTTAGGTTCTATTTGAGAAATGAAAGCAACATTTACAATAATTCTTTATTTGAAGAGCGTGTACTTACCCCTTTTATTATATCACCTATTACCAAGTTTTATGGATGATCTGTAGAGAATCTCAATCTCTTAGATAGACTTTCCAAATAGCTTGTACTGGTCGTATCTTCAGGGGCCTTGTTGGATATAGGTCTGACGTCTTCATCATCATTGTCATTTGGTACTTTATTGTTGAGTTCATCAAATATAACATTGATTGATTCTTCAACAGTCATCGATTGCTTCTTAAATACTTGATATCCCTTGCTTTTGGTGGCATAACCTAGAAATATACCTTCATCGGCCTTGGAGTCAAAATTTTCTAGGTTATCTTTAGTATTAAGAATAAAATATTTGCAGCCAAAAACTTTAAAATAGCTAATATTGGGAATTCTATTAATAAACCAAATTTCATAGGGGATTTTCTTTCGTCGAATAAGCACACTATTCAAAATATGGTATGTTATATTTACAGATTTACCCTAAAAGTATTTCGAAAGGTTATACTCATTTAATATGACTCTAGCCATATCGTTGAGAGTTATGTTCTTCCGCTACACAACACAATTTTGTTGGGGAGTTCTAGGACAAGAGAATTCATGAGAAAAAAATATTTTTATTGCAAAATCTTTTAAAATTAGCATTTTTGAATTCGCCTCCATGATCACTTCGGACGCAAGTAATCATGAAACCTTTTTTTCATTTTGAACATTTTTGCAAAAAGTAACAAATTCAGAAAATATATTTATTTATTTTGCAAGAAAGTAAACCCAGAAAAGTCATCAACAATTACATATGCATACAGCTTACCTCCAAGACTGACGACTCTACTAGGTCAAAATAAATTCATATGCAATAGTTGGAGTGGTCTAGAGGTACTTATATCGTTGATTGACTTAAAAAAAGATTTAGTAGCTTTATTCTTTTCACACTCAGCACATACCATATCCTTCTTGAAAGTAATCTCTAGTAAGTCTCTTACCAGCTTCTTCGTGGATAGTCTTGCAATATTATCCATGTTAGCATGTCCTAGACGCATATGTCATAGCCAGTTGTCATCTTTGTTGGCGTATAGACATATGCCTACATTGTTAGTGTCCTTTGAAAGATAGAATATATATATAAATATTATCTTTTCTAATACCTTCAAAAATAATATTACATATAGATCTTTTATAGATTGAACCTTTGTCTTTTATGAAGTTAATACCATAACAAAGGTCAGCTAGATGACTGATGCTGAGTAGGTTATGTTTTAATTTCGTTACTAGAAAAACATCTTTAATAAATAGGATATGGAGGAATACCTATATTACCATTACCAATGATATATCCTTTGAGGTTATTACCGAAGGAGACGTATCCTTCTTTCTTCATCGATAGTGTTGCAAATATGTTAATATCACTAGTCATACATCGTGAGAAACCACTATCGAGAATCCAATTGCTTCTAGCATGAGAGGGTGGTTCCACCTGATCAGTTTGTGCCATGAAGCAAAGGTTTGTCGTGTCTCGAGGCTTTTCTTCTTCCTCAGATTTACTAATTTCGCTTTCATTCCAGATACTTGTATTCGCATACTTCCTTGATGATGTCCTTCTGGATGAGCGATCTTGGCGATTCTCTTTCTTTATTGTTGAGCAGTCCATCTTTATGTGCCATATCTTCTTACAGTTGTAGCACACTGGTTCCTCATCACTGTTGTCATTGTACTTCTTCTTTTTTGATCTCTCAATCATTAAATTTTTTTGAAAGTTCCTGGTGATTAGGGAAACTTCTTCGTCTTGAGATTCATCATTGTCGGAGTCACAATTGGAGACTTTCTTGTAATGTGCCTTGAATGCAATTATCCTTTCTTTTGACGTGGGATCTTCAAATTCCTTAAGATCTATCTCGTGAGTCATCAGCTTCCCCATGAGCGTCTAGAGGGTCATCGTGGTAAGATCATTCCCTTATATGAATGAAATGGCCTTAGGATTCTAGTTCTTGGTGAGCCCTCTGAGCACCTTATGAATCTTCTCATGATTGTTGTACTCCTTGCCAAGAGAGGATAGAGAGTTGACGATGTCAAGGAATCTTGTGAATATTTGAGTGATCGTCTCATTCTGCTTTATCTTGAATGCTTCATATTCTTGTGTCAATCGACTTATTTTTTATTCCTTCATCTGTGAGGTTCCTTCATGAGTGACCTCAAGAAGTTTACATACTTCGTGAGAAGTGCCATAAGTGGAGACCCTATTAAATTTAGTTCTGTCTACAACACAAAATAGAGCATTAATAGCTTTATCATCAAGACTAGCTTGCTTATTTTTATTGTCCGTGTATTTGTCATGGGCCTTATCTACAAGGTTACCATCTATGACAATTCTATCTAGTTTTTTGTATCCATTTACTATAACAGCCCAAAGGTCAAAATTAAGTGACTTTAGATAAAAGCTCATACGTGTCTTCTAGTATGTATAAGTAGTACTGTCAAATAGGGGTAGCTTATTTATTGACTGGCCTTCACCATTATTGGTGTGGATAGATCTAACAGATGCCATAAATCTCTAGGAAGGTTAATCCGGTAATAAGAGAACTTGTCCTGATACCAATTGAAGGACCATAATAGCACCTCTAAAGGGGGTGAATAGAGTATAGCGAAATAATCTATCCAATTAAAAATTTATCCAAAGTAAAGGCAGTTAACTACTAACTGTAATATGCAAGATAGATAAGTAAAAAAGTGAGAGTAAGAGAGAGCAAATGCAAACACCGCGATTTTATTCGGGTTTTTCTCTGAGAGGACTAGTCCAGGCCCGAGAACTCTTACTCGGAGTTGTGTCCACTATAATCACCAATAGTGAATCATAAGCTTTGATCCGAAGGCTTGCCACTTTTTTACAACTATAATTTTTAATACGAAGGCTTGCAACTTCACAGCAAGAGAGAGGAAACTTTTAGAGCCATACTCTTACAACTCTAGTAGACTTCTAGACCGAGATCGCACTGGGCATTTAGAAGGCTAGGGAGTTGTTCTTGGAGAAGGGATAGTTAAGGCTCAAGGTTAAGCTCGCTAGAAGATAGAAAAATAAAGAGAATAGAGTGAGTTGATGATTTAAAATGTCAAAAATCTATACCTATTTATAGGTTGTTACCAAACAGAGTTCGACCAGAATTCGATATAGGATATTCTAATTTTTGAATGTTGGGGGCCAAAAAAATCAAGGATTTCACAACAGTTCATATTTCCAAAATACATAGACCGAGATCGATCAAACTTTTGTCCTAGTTCGGTTGGTTCATTTTGGCAAAGTTTTGGTTTTATGTGTGGCTAGTTTGGGTTTGTATATAGTGGATAGGTTGAAGGCTCATTAGAGTGTACTTGAGTTATGCCAGTGCGACTCGATGTACATTAGTCCTAGACTCAAATAAAGTAAAATATTACATAGAATAATTACACAAGTACGTAGTACTATCAGTAATTGTCGCAATATTGTTGAATCTCCAGTTGTATTATATTGGATGATTCACTTATTCAGTGATTCTTATCCTTCGCCGAACGGTTATTCCTGCAGCAGACATACAAGTTAGCAATAATTTACATAAACATATATATTCTATTCCATGTCCGTCTTTGCATCAAACAGTTAGGTATGCAAGAAGGCTAACCTAGAATGCGCCCTAACTACATGATGGTCCATAGGTAGTCCCATGATTAGCAGCGGCGACTCAAGGTTCAGCTCTGCACTAGCACGCACGTCAGCAGTTGTGACTCAAGGTTTAGCTCTTCACCAACACACATGAGTACTAGCAGCTGTGACATCATGGGTTTCACACAACACTAATAGACACATCACCCCACTAGACCCCGTAGGACCGTATCCTCAGGGTGAAACAAAAATCTCTTCCGGACTGAGTGATTCACAGTGCCGCAGGAACCGTTCGAGAGACAAAATCTTGTGCACAAGTTGTCCGAGACCAATGCACAACATGAAACATCTATAATGCAAGCAAGCAATGATCAATCAAAAAATATCTTTTCTTCTTTTTTAAAATGAGTGATAGGTTCAATCTTCTTCCACACAACTAATAGCACACCCCACTTGATCACAAGGACCGTACCTCAGGGGAAAGTATTAGTCTCTGCTTATACGAATCAATAACTTATAGCAGTTTGATATAAGAAAATATGCAAGCAAAATATATATTAGCAAGCATGATAACGATTTCCATAACAACTAGCATGCAATGTCTATTTCTTTCAGTACGATAGGGAACAGGCAAGAAATCTCTATGTAAGCAAGCATGATAGTAGTTCTTATATCTCTCTTTTTACTAAACATGCAATTCTACTCTTACTTAGCATATGACAAAGGGACTTGTTCAAGCAATTCCTTTACTTGTCTTATTAACATGGCAATGGTTCGTTCGATAGCGGTGTCAGTGTAACTAAGCATGCAATATTCTTTCTATCTGGACTTAGCATGGCAAGGTTCTATCTCTTTTTTTTAGACAAGCAATACAAGTTCTCTAGTTAAGCATGCAGGTTCTCGTTCTATTATTTCTAATGCAAACATTATCTTATTAAGTAAACAAGTATTGCAAAAACTCAAATTCATTATTAAGGCGTGTAAGAATCAGACAATGAAGTTCTGCCCACTTACTTAGATCAATCATCTTGTGTTTCGATTGGGAACTCTCTGAGAAGACTTCTGCTCGAGCAAGTAAAGCGATATCACTTGTACATAGTGCCAACGCGGAGCGGGGAACTACACCATCCAAGATAGAAGGAAGATGAGATCTGATCGAGGAGTCATCGCCTTCGTTCAGGGAGATCGCTATGGGTAGGGTGAGTGACTTTATTATAATCTCTGTCTTTCTTCTTGAGTGTGGTGAGAGGGTTGAACCTATTAGGACAAATGGTTCAATATTGGTTTTTGTCAATATTTTAATTTTACCTAAGTTATATAGATTAGGAGTTGTCTAGGTGACATAGTCACCGCCATATACGTTGTCTTTATCTGTGCTTAGTGTTCGTTAGACGAGATTGGTTATCTTAGGTGGGTTAGCCTAAATTTTTGCTACAGTCAGGTTTAGACACGGATATCAGAACACTTGTAGGCCATGTCTGATCTCAACATCTGGTATCAGAGCATCTGGCTCTGGTGTCTGATTCCCCAACAATGAGTTGGATAATATATTAATATGATTTAATAAGCTTTACTCTAAAACATGTTCCTAATCATAGGTTCACCAAGAGGGACAATAATAAAACTGAAAGGTCAGGACCCTATTTGTCAAACTAATATGATGGGTGCAACTGTCCTCATAAGTTGATGGTTTAGTTGACACCATAACGAGAGTATATGAGCTCGATTAGTTGAATAAGTTTACTGACTCTCACAAAAGAAACCTTAACAAATGGTATATGATAATATCAATTGGGAGTCATTTATATCAGTGTGTAAGTGGTCTTTAAACTTGAGGTTATTACAGTACATGCAATAGTCGAGTTCTCGCGAATATTGTTTCCTTCTTTTCGTAGTTCAATGTCATTTAAATTTTTGTTAATTATTTTTAGTTGATCATATATTAGAAGATTGTATATCTTTCATTTTTCTCAACCTTCTAATCCTAATTCCCTTCCCTAATCCTCGTTAATTTTATTATTATTATTATTATTATTATTATTGTTATTATTATTATTATTATTATTATTATTATTATTATTATTGTTGTTGTTGTTGTTGTTGTTGGTGGTGGTGGTGGTGGTGGTGGTGGTGTTGTTGTTGTTTTCGTTATTATTATTATAATTATATTATGGAAAAAATTCTATGAGAGAATGAGAGAGAGAGGACTCAAACTTCCTCAGAATATTTTGGCATCTCTCTCCGGAACTCTCCTCCCCTCTTAATCTCTCTCTCTCTCTCTCCCTTACTCCTCACCCTCTCTTTCTCCCATATCTTATCTCTCTTTCTCTTCCTTCATTTACTAACCCAAGTACGCGATTGTACCCCCTCGCAAGCCCTACCCGCCTATGTCTGTATGGTTGCATGTGTAGTCTCCTACCCGCCAACCCACCGTCATTCCTCTCCCTCTCCGCTGCATTCGTCCAACCACCACCCCTTCTCACCTCTCCTTCTCCCCTTTACTTTCCTTAGCCACCACCAACCACCTCCCTATCTCTTATATACGGTCTCCCTTCATATCTCACCCTAACCCTTCCACCTTTCTCAGTCTCTCCCTCCTTCCAATCTCTTACTCTCTCTCTCTCTCTCTCTCTCTCTCTCTCTCTCTCTCTCTCTCTCTCTCTCTTTTCCTCTCCTCTTAATCCCTCTTCCTCAATCTCAACCATCTCTTTATTTCTATAAAGAAAGATTAAAAAAGGGAAAAAGAAGAAGAAAGAGAAGGAAGTGGAGGAGAGGAGAAGCCATGCGAGAAGCGAAGAAGAATGAGAAGCAGAAGAACAAGAAATTGAAAACCAAAATCCTCACTTAAAGGCAAGTCCCTAATTTCTTGTCAAATTTATTTTCAAAATCCTTGTTATTACATATAACATGTTTGTTAAAAAATCTAAATCATTAATTAAACTCGCATACTAAGATTTGATAATTTGATATGTTAACCTAGATTCTATATTTCAAGAATTTTGAGGTGTGTGATTATTAGTGATGGATATCATTTCTAATATTAGAAACGTTTCTAAAAATAACTAGTTCAAGCTCTACAAGTTTTACTTTGAACTACATGATGTGTACTACCCTATGTTTCATGTGAAATCCTTATGCGTGTGTGTAAATATGTGGTTCTTTATTTGTAAGCTGCTTGATAACTTGACACTTAGAAAGTATAATGATAATTTTATTTATAAATTTTCTAGGGTCCTCCGACTTAATGTAAGTTATCAAGCTACCTAAGTATTGATATTTTTCAAGCTAATGTTGACCACATGACTATTGTCCATATTTGAATTATGATTCATAGGAGTCCAATTAGCGTATAAAGATTTATTTAGTGATATTTAGGATTGTGACATACTATGTAGCCTCGGGATAACTTTTAGGCAGATCAGATGTCGTATTGTACCTCGTATGTGTTATTTTATCTCATTTTGTTTCCGACCAAAGCCTATGTGTGTTAATATCTATGGTGTACAGAGTAAGAAAAATATTATTGTAATTCATTAGCACCTAGTATGAAGCGTAGGCTGAGTCAATGATATGTTCTTAGTCTTTGACTACTTTGAACCCTAAAATTGGGTAGGATGACCAAGGTAGGAATTTGATATTAAAATTTGACATTGCTAGGCATAAGTGTTTGCAAGAAAAGTTTATATGAAATTTTTGTATTACAAACTATTGAAAAGAAAGAAAAGTACAAAAAGATCCTAAACAGGAATCTAAGTACCGTTGATTCTGGAAAGTATAGCTGTGGAGATCTGATCTGCCGATGATCACTTTACTCCTTAGACCACTCGACGACGAAGAAATGCAGGAAATGCTCTGAACAACTTGGAGAGTTGAACAATAAAAAATCTTTGGCAACAACGGCACGAGAAGCTTATATTTCTCTCCTTCTGTCTTTGTCT
Organism: Iris macrosiphon; assembly: GCA_036927795.1. NCBI lineage: Eukaryota > Viridiplantae > Streptophyta > Magnoliopsida > Asparagales > Iridaceae > Iris > Iris macrosiphon. Next base: position 77,189,586 of record JAYESA010000015.1, on the reverse strand, counting down.
CCCTCTCTGTGTATCTCTAATGGCATGTATTTATAGAGTTTAGGACCGGTTATGAGAATGTACGCATACTTTAGACAGTCTGTATTGTTTTACCATTGTGCGCGCACTTTAGTGGACTAACACCCCACGTTTTGAATGAGAGGGTGCACAACTCGTTGCATGCTTGACACGTAGCTTCCTATACGAGAAAAGTATAGGTCGTGGGGGATAGTTATTTGTATACTTTTCACGAAAGCATGGCATGTAAGACACACACTCATAATTTCTCACTGTTAGTTAGAATAATATGCGCACTTTAGAAGTGGTCTGGATACTAACACACTTTTGGAAAAATTGGCTATACAAGCGATGTCTTAAATAAGTAGCTATGATGGCACACTTTTGATAAAATTGGCCGTGATGGCACATTTTTTAGAAGTTGGCACAATAACGCACTTTTGATGAGGCTGACACAATGATGCACTTTTGAAGAAGTTGGCACATCGGCACACTTTTGAAGTAATTTGCACAACGACGCACTTTTGAAGGAATTGGCACAATGGCACACTTTTGAAGAAGTTGGTACAACGATGCACTTTTGAAAGATTTGGCACAGCTGCTGGGTCGCTAAATGACAACATGGGTCTGTGTGCCGCAGTCCAACTGTAATGATGACTTATGACTCTTCGGTTTTTGTCCCAACCTGTCAGATTCGTCGTATTTACTACTCGGGGGAAAAGCAGACATGTAAATTGTACGCCTGTCTGCACTAATGAAAGCATCTTGAAAGTGCACCACTTTGCTATTCTCTGAATAGTGCGCCAACCTTTGAAAAAAAAGAAAGTGCGCCATCCTCTAAATAGAGAGAAAGTACGACATTCTTCCTTTGTTAAGTTTATTTGTAGAGAACTGCGGCATCTTCATAAGGTGCTCTTTTTATGCTTCTACAAGACCCTCTTCAAAGTTTTTGAATTTGTTCAGATGAATTCAAAATACTTTGAATTAGAAGCATACAAGTTGTTGAGATATTTGTGCGTGCACTCAAGGCAAAATCCCAATAGTTTTGCTGACGTAGATGTAGGTCAGACATGCACATATCTTGTTAATTTATTGTTTTGACTTGTTCCTTGGTTTGACACGGTCTTTAAGGAGATGCAGGCAGCTTTTAAGGAGAGGCATGTAGCCTTTTTAAGAACAATTTTTGAGAGATATGCCACACTTGGCATATTTTCTCCTACAAATAGGAGAGAAAAAATTTGCTAACCCAGACTTATCTCATTCTTGCTGTGAGACTTGAGTATGGTTTTTGTTAAGTGTGGGTCTAAAAAGGTGACCGAAATAGCATGACGCCACTGGCTTTGCTGGCCACCAAGAAGACGCAAGAGAAGACGCTTCCCAAATATATTATTGTTGAGCTCTTTGTGTGATGGAGCATGGAAGAAAATTATAGGCTTCATCATTCATGTTGAACTGATGAATTACCCAGAAGATTGTTTGTTGTCTTCAAACCTAGCTCGTTAGAATTAGTCTCTCAACATGGCCCATGTGATGATTACAGGGTTGGGATTAGAATCCCCAACCGATACTTCTAGCAGTGGCGCTAGATGGCGATGGCAGCATAGCTTCCGTTTGACTTGCCATGTCCTCCATCGAGTAAGGACAGAAATAGTTTCGTACTAATTTAAATAGGCTCAGTCTTGTGTAGCATCCTCGCTTCTCCATAACAAGGATTTATTTCCATGTACTATGGTTTACACTGAGGAGCTTATTTCTTATGTGCCCTAACTCCTTTGCATCGGGAGCATATGGGACACATAGATGGGGATGGCTCTGTGATAGATCCCCATCATATAAAAATTCGGATATAATAGATTTTTATATGTATAATCATGATTTTTAGAATAAAAATCTCGGTGTGATAAATCTTCATCATATGTAATCATGATCAAATATCAATATAATTGTTTTGACTTTATTGTGCTGTATTGCTGATAAGTAATTCTTGCTATTTTTACCTCAATAAAAATATGCTTTAAAATAGACCGGGTATTGCGCACACTATGTTCCTTTTGTCATCCAAATAGTGTGTATTTACGCGCAGTTATACCAACTGACTGATACGCGTATTTTTGTTATGCATATTATGATACCTTTTTTGTCAATAAGCCAATATGTGCATGTGGAAATTTCTAACTCAATATGCAGAATTCCAACAGTTACGCTTAGTGTTTCAAATTCCACTCTTTGCTTGGAAAACCAACTGTTGCCCTATTTCACTGAAGAGGCGCATGAAACTCTGAACCTTCATTTTCCTCTATATAAATAATAGAGTTGCTTGATCGATTATTTACTTCTTCATGCAAACTTGTCTTTATTTTCATGGCTTCACAAGATGTCTCTGAGCAAAGAATTAAGGAGGTTGATGGATTGATTGCTCCTTCACCTGTTGGGACTAACCCTGGTAGGACTCCCATTGTTTCTTTGGTGTCCTCTACAAAAGAGGAGGAGGGAGTGGTCCCTATTAATCCAAGTGGAGCAAATATTTTCCAGAATTAGGTTGGTCCTTCCTCGAATAAACTCACATTAATTTGGACTGATGTTAACGATCCTCTTACTCCGTCTGTTATCGTAGAGGAACGAGAAGATCAGGACAGAATAATGGCTACCCGTCGAACATTTGCATATTCTAACGTCTGCATCTTTCATGCTCTTGTAATGTTTGTAAACAATTTTTTAAGATTCTGACCCATCTTCTCCTTAAGTATTTGTATTGTCAGTTTCTTATTTTCCATCAATAAATAAATTTTGTCTTACCTTAGTGATACTTTCAAATCGAGACCCATTGAATATATATCTGCTCAGAGGTATTATGGACATGGCAGAATAACTCTGTGGGAGAATTTGGTAGATTTATCACTCAAGGCATACTCATGCTAAGTACAAAAATGATAAATTTTATGGGATGCAATATTATCAGAGGTGATATGGACGTGATAGCTCACTAGTTATTCCACTGGAATAGAATAAAGAGTAGTTCAGGGATGAACTATTGTATTCTCTATAGGGGATAATAAATGGAACACGATTCAGAGATAATATGGACATAAATCACATTACACTTATTGACTGTTGAATAAATGTCACCCCCAGTCCTAAAATACTAAGGGACTAGCCTCGTGGCAATGACCAGCAACACAATGCCAATGGGCAAACCCAATTAATGGACTCTTTAGAGTGCACTTAAGCTGTAATACAGCTACAATGGTCTATAATATATGTCATAGTCTATGTATCTAATCTCATCCACCAATTCATAAAAAAGAGGTAAGATGATAAACCTTGGGGTAAACCATGGGGTAAACCTCAGCTCCTGGCCTATAAACCTTGGGGTAAACCTCCTCGTCTATACCTGGAGACATAATCCATATCCAGGTCCTCAGGGGACATTGCAAGGTACAATAAACACTAAAGCCAGAAGTAAACAGTATAATGTTATAAAAATAGAGAAAGCTACTACGACCAACTATGTGATATACAAATGAGAGTATGGTATCGTACCCCGGGCTGGTACTCACGAAAGTTCTCAAGGGATACTTTCGTAACCTAATAGTACACTCAAGGCTCCGTATGGGAGAACCAGGAGGAAGCTGTATATATATATATAATACCTTAGATTCTGCATAGGGAGCCTAAAGCCTAATATACAATAAATAGTAATAAGTAAAATATGCCTAGTGCACGATGAAGACTCTCCCCACTCAATGTAACCTCATGTCTCAATCAAGACACGCAAGCTCATGACCTCTAACTATCAGCACAAGTCTTAGTCACTATATATCACTATAATCATCCCTATATCATGCATCATGTAGTCCTATCTAGAGTTCAAGTACCAAGAACAAGTCAAGAAAGACTATGTCACATGAATATCATGTCCAGTGTCCTATGGTTAGATGTGCAAATAATGTTTGCACCAACATGGGTTTGTAAATATGACTCTCTGACTACGTTACTCGACTCCACAGAGGATGTCGGTACCCGAATCTTGTTCGAACACAAAGTATCGTATGACGGCCCTAGGCTCAACAAGTACATCAACCAAGCCACACAAATATAATATCTAATGCATAAATAATATTAAATAAATAATTTAGAACTATAAACATCTTGGCAAGGTACAATTGCCTAGTTCTGCAGTCAGTGGTGGTAAAGATGATCCCGCATCCACTCCTTCGGGATTCAATTGACCTATCAATCAATTAATACGCTTAAGGGTCCAAATCACGAATTCTTATAATTATAACTTAATTATATAATTTATTCGATGCTATGCATAACCAAGCCTATTGTATTTTCCACAACTTTGCTTACTTTTACAGAGTATCGGAACCTAGTTTCATAGTTTCTGACTTCCAGAATTTAAGACTAAGTCCCCAATTAAATGACATGAACATAAATCATAATAAATCATAAAATTCAGATTTAAACATGATTTATATTAATTTTTAGCAATAAATTTCAGATTTGACAAAATAGGCCTATTTCAATATTAGGGCCACGATTGGTTGACTAGTTTTGTCCGAAACTTGTTCGGAGCATTGCCAGTCCGTGGGTATGGGTTGTATCCAATAAAATTCAGTTAATATCATATTTTATTCTATTTTAATCACAAAAAATAATTACCTTTTTATTCCTTCCAAAATAACCTATATTTACTAGCAAAACAATGTCATAAAGTCACCGGAAACATAGACTAGTGGCCCTTATTTTTAGGGTTCAAAAATGTGATAAAAATATCATAAAATAATTATAAAATACTTATTTTACATTAAATAAACACCTTTAAATTTAGTTTTAAAAACTAACCACAAATCCTCCAAGAATCGTGTCATAAAGTCTAAAACTAGCCCTACTGTTATCCAATTTATCATCGATCTAACATGAAGGTTCTCATATATTTTTGTGTTGGGAAAAATGGCAAGGGAGGATTTTAGAATATTAAACTTACATAAACCTAAGAGATTCATGCTATGGATATTTGAGATGGATAGTTCGAATCCTTACCCGAAAGCTTTGAAAGTTTGGATGACGGTGCCCCTTCTTGTTCAAGAACGCACCTTCTTGCTTGTGCTTGTCTTGCTTCTCCCTTTTTGATGAGTTGATAATGATGGCAATGGGATCTTAATGGATTTGATGGCAATGGTGGAGCCTTTATGGTTGTTTAGTGGAGATTGGGTGGAAAGATGATGAAAAATGGAGCCTTTGGAAGAGATGAGGAGAATTTTGGTGAAGGAGATGATGTTGTGAGGGGTAGATGACAATGGGCGCTGCTCTTACACGCTACAGAGAGGGGAGGGGTCGGCCACAAGAGGGGGAAGAGAATCGTTAGGGTTAGGGTTTGTTATATATATATATATATATAGGCCTTTTGGATAGGTTTAAACTTAGAAGGGGGTTTCCTATTGCTAGTAGGGGTCAACCACAAGGGGGGCTGATCTTGGACAAAAGTTTAAGGGGAAAGTTGGTTGTTGGGTTTTAATTGGATAAGGTTTGGTTGTTGGTTGGTTAAGGAATTGGTTAGGTAGTTATTTGCCAACTAGGATGCCACATATACCACTTTCTATAGATAGAACTCCTATAAATAGAAATAAATTAATGTAAATATAATATATATATATATATATATATATATGCATGGGGATATTTGGGTGCACTACATGCCTACATGTGGTTGGGTTGGGTTTGGGTCAAGTTCTAGTCAAAATGAGGCAATTTTACGGTAACTGTAATTCTAGACGTTCGTCAATATTTTTTTTGAAGCATGGGGGGATCAAATAAATTCAATATCCATGTTCCAACTATATTAGACTCAATCAAGATTAATAATATAAATTTTGTTAGAAGGAAAAGGTTGTACAATGCTTAAAATATCCAAGCCATGGTAAATGATCATATATCTAAAAGAAGGATTTAAAAATTAATACTCTAGTTTATTAAATAAAATAATTAAAAAAATAAAAAAATGCCAAAATAATCCTATTCAAAATGATGGGGCTTATAATCTACCTACCTTAAAAGAAATGCGTCCTCGCAATTAAGAATAAAGCTACTCAATGAAGCTATAAGGACATAATAACTAAGGCAGTTCTGAGGCCATACCTGCATCTTCGAATAAGTGAGGATAACGCTGTCGTACGATATACTCTCGCTACCAAGTGGATTCACCTAGAGAGTGATGCTTCCAAGCAACATGAACCAGTCTGATCGTTTGACCCCGCAACGTCTTCTCACTAGTATCCAGTATCCCCACGGGCTGCTCCTCATATCTTGTAACACCCTTTTTTTTAAAAATTAAAATAAATTTTTTGGATTTTTCGGTAATTTTTAATTAATTATTAAAAATGTCCTTTAGGGATTAATATTTTTATGGATTAAAATAATTATTAAAATGAATTTTCTGGATGTTGTGTAATTTTTTGGGCTCAAAAACTATTTTTTTTAATAGCTAAAAGCCCTTGGTTTGACTAAACCAGACTAAACCCACTTGAACCGGACTGAACCGGACCCGAACCAAACTAACTAAACCCGGCTAAACCCCAACCGCCCTAGCGGGTCGGATCCGGATCCGACCCGCCGACCCGCTAACCCGCTAACCCGCTATCCGCCTACCCGCTAACCCCCACACACAGTAACCCTCACACCCACGATCCCCCGCCCCCGCTTTGCCTGCCGCGACACCCGCACGACCTCGCCCTCCGAGGCCGACTACCCCACAATCCCCCTCAGCTCCGGCCTCTCCCCATAACTGCCGCCTCCTCTCCCCCTATTTTAAACCCCTCTCGCGGCTTCACTCCACCACCCTCGCAACACCCGCCATCGCCACCGCCATCTTCTTCCTCTCCGGTGATACGCCGACCAACCCGGAGCTCCCCACGGCCACCCAGACTACGTCGATGACTCCCACGACCTCCTCGAACAGCTCCTGAAGCCGCCATGCCTCGCAGTAGCTGTCGCCGGCGACCGACCATTGCCGCGCCGCCCCTGTCACGAAAATCAGCAGCGAGGTATACCCCTTCCCGCTCGCGTAACTCCCGGTACATCGATCCAATTTCCGTTCTGTCGAATCGTACGTGTAGACCGCCTCTCGAAACCCCATGCAACTCGTTCGGGGTATCGCGTCCTGTGTCGGTCGCAAATCGCGACATAAAATCAGGAAAAAAACCCATTTCTGAAAATTCAGAAATTTATCCCGAACTCGCAAGTTCACGACCGTTTTGCGTGCAACCTATTAATTGTTTTCAAAATGCACTTGAACAGTAATTTAGACCATATAACCTAGTTTCAAAACCCTATTTTAGTTCAATTTATTATGTTGTATGTTGTGTTTTATTCTAGGGTAAAAATGGCCAAAAACTTGGTTATTTTAAACCCTAATTTTTCTCGGAACTGGGTGCGCCCCGCTAAACGAGGCGACTTGGTCGCGTGCGAACTTCACCGAAAGGTGCGCACCGTTAATACGAACGTGTGGGATTTCGCGGAAGTTGATTTGGATGTGCGTGCACACCGGAATCAACGAGTATCCGTCGACAACGCCCCGTATCGGCCCTGTTCTGAAACTCGTTGTAACTTCATGTTTGCTCGTCGTTTCAAAACGAAACTTGCGTCATCGTACTCGTAACATTTTTCTGGTCCTGTGACCCAAGTTTGGTTCGATTCTGAGAACGTTGACAAAATCTCGTATCGTGGGCCCACGGCTCCACTTGACGGGCGATTTTGTGATCGGCTCATCGGAATCCAGTTCTGGACATTCCGTTGGGTTCGTATTATTGTTATGGACTTGTAGACACTAAGTTTGATGAAATTGGAGAACTTTGTCTCTGGCACATTTTTCTGTGCGAAGTGGGCCACATGTGGACCCCACTTTGACCAGAAACTGTCACTTTTGCCCCTGTGTCCAAATTAGACTTATGGACAGGCAATTCTAGCTATTTGATATCTTCTGAACATGATGGTAGTATTTATTTCAGCAACCGGAGGAGTACCTGCAGATCCCGCTGATACCAGAGCAGCAGTTGGAAACCAATTCCCAAGCAAGTGTACATTGCCAATCTTGCAGTACTTGCTACATAATATTCCCTTGATTTAATTATATATATGTTCAACCTAGGGCTGTGTGACATTACATAACGTCCGAATAATATTCGGGTGTCAACGCCGTACGCGGAGTTGTGTAACGTCATATAGAGATGGATATCGAAACCCTATACATTTTTTGTGCTTGTATTATCAAGTACGACATACCATAGGACACTTGACACTGTTCATGAGACAGAATCTTCTGAGTTATTCCTGGTGATTCTGTATAGGTTACAGGATTCATGACATAGATATTACATATGCTTAGCTATCATTATGACTCGTTGCATTAGTTAGAGGTCATGATCTTGCACGTTATGGACATGAGACGTCGTGGACATGAGACGTGTGATTACATTGGGTGGGAAGAGACACACCATACTACAGGCTGATTATTGATATATATTATACTACTTGCTTTGGCATATATATGGGAGTCGTGATACTGCTTGCTTTGGCATATATACGGGAGTCGTAATACTAAATGCTGCTATGGGTTTCCCCGACACAGAGCCTATAGTAGTTTCAGCCTAAGTATGATTAATGCTCTTATTTGCATATTACATAGCTGGTTACATAGTTTGCCTATTGATACATTTTATATACTATATTTATTTTGTTATGTTGTTTCTTGTACCTTGTTACGTCCCTCTGAGGACCTGGTCCCTTGACAGTTTTGCAGCATAGACCATTGTGGAGCCTGCCAGGAGTTGCTGATGTGTGTTGCTTTGTCATGTAGGAATTTGGTGCCAGGTACTTATATCCTTTCTTTCGGAGTCATGATTATTATTCATATTGTTTATTCATCTGCTGATATAGCCTAGTTTTATAGACTCATATTCCTTTCTCGAGTCTATTCGAGCTTATGGGTTATTGGCGGCCAACTTTAGCATATGTAGCTCATTCTTATATATCCTGATCATTGTGGATTGAGGTATAGATATTCATATTTACTTGATTACATAGATAGTGACCATTATAGTACAGCTTATACGTATTCGAATCGGACCAGAGTCTGGTCGAATGCGTAGCTGGCATGTTACGTATTCCTAGTCCTACGTATTTTGAGACTGGGGCGTGACATATTTTTGTGGTGGCCTATGCAGGTCCTGATTAAATCGTTTTGGTTACTTTCCGGTACCGAGCGAGCCTGTAATCAAAGTTAGCAGTGTTAGCATCTCAATCCACAACTGACTTGAAAATTCTTTAGCATTTGATTATCACCCTTGAACTTCAAAAATTATACTATTTTAATCTCCTCGATATCCTTATTATTGTTTATCATCTCTTCCTATTTCGGAGAGATGAATGTTCGTGCACGGTGTTTCCTTCAGAAGCAGATACTTGTCAAGGCAGAAGAAGATATGCTGGATATAAATTTTGAGAAAATGGTTACCCTTAGTAGGATAGTAGATAGGTTATTCCTATATGCTAGAGTTAGTGTAGAGTTTAGCATAAGAATTGAATATAGTATCAAGGGCCTATAACTAATAAAATCTTACCCTTCCTTAAGGATAGAAGGTAATTTGAAAGTATTGGAAGAGAGGATAGAGGGTTTGATTCTAATACACCGGAATACTTTAGGGAATACATAGCTTGATGCTAGGGATCAGATGTGGCTCATGATGGTGATACAAGGAATTGCATTATGACCTTAAGAAAATGGAACCTTGTGTAGTAGGCCATAATGGTTAAAACCTTAGTTGTCTTGTGACTTGTATTATCAAAGATTAGATTTTATGACCCAGCTGTTACACCCATACTATTTGTGCCAAAGAAGGATGAGACGGTGCGCCTGTGTATTAACTACAGGGCACTGAACGTTGTAACCATCAAGAACCGGTATCCCTTGCCATGCATTGACCAGTTGAGTGGTGCGAGTGTATTCTCAAATATAGATCTTGGATTCGGTTATCACCAGATTAGAGTGCGTAGAGAGGATATACAGAAAATAGCCTTCAGGACCAAGTATGGACACTAGGAGTTCTTAGTTATGCCGTTTAACCAACGCACCAGCTGTGTTCAAGAATTTGATGAAAGAAGTTTTTGTACCTGGACAAGTTAGTGGTTGCATATTGATGACATCTTGATATATTCCAAGAGCCACGTAGAGCACGAGCAGCACTCTTTCAGCAGGCCCAACAACAGAAGAGGGCACCACCGCAAGGGCGTGGGACAGGCTTTTGCAATGACAGTGGAGGACGCACGGACTCGAGGAATACCGAATACGAGCCAGATTTGAGTTTTAGCATAGCTATCTATTCCTAGTGATGCTTTAGCACGTGCCTGTTAATTCCTTTCCTTAGCCTTAAACCTAGTATTTTGAACTTGTTAGTGATTGATACCTAAGTTGTAGATTTCTTTACTCTATCCAGATTCCTTTACTCTTGAATTACTTATCTAGGAAAATGTTTTCCTATGTTTTCCACTTGATCCTCACACTTTTCCTTCGATTTCTCTTTGATCATGATTCTTTATCCTTGGTCTTGCTTCAAACATGTCTTGCAACCGCGTCATCACTTCTGACCGGTTTTGTTTGTTTCTTAATTGCGAGGACTCAATTCTTTTAAGGTGGGTAGATTGTAACACCCTATTTTTTTAAAAAATTTTAAAATGAATTTTCTAGATTTTTCGGTAATTTTTAATTAATTATTAAAAATGTCCTTCAGGGATTAATATTTTTATAGATTAAAATAATTATTAAAATATTACAAAAATTAGATTTTTGGGTGTATTATTAATTATTGGATGTGTAATTTTTCTAGATTTTTTTGGGCTCAAAAACTATTTTTTAATAGCTAAAAGCCCTTGGTTTGACTAAACCAGACTAAACCCACTTGAACCGGACTGAACCGGACCCGAACCGAACCAACTAAACCCGGCTAAACCCCAACCGCCCTAGCGGGTCGGATCTGGACCTGACCCGCCGACCCGCTAACCCGCTATCCGCCTACCCGCTAACCCCCACATAGTAACCCTCACACCCACGATCCCCCGCCCCCGCTTCGCCTGCCGCGACACCCGCACGACCCCGCCCTCCGCGGCTGACTACCCCATGACCCCCTCTGCTCCGGCCTCTCCCCATAACCGCCGCCTCCTCTCCCCCTATTTTAAACCCCTCCCGCGGCTTCACTCCACCACCCTCGCAACACCCGCCACCGCCATCTTCTTCCTCTCCGGCGACACACCGACCAACCCGGAGCCCTCCACGGCCACCCCGACTACGCCAATGACTCCCACGACCTCCTCGAGCAGCTCCTGCAGCCGCCATGCCTCACAGCAGCTGCCGCCGGCGGCCGAGCATCGCCGCGCTGCCCATGTCACGAAAATCAGCAGCGAGGTATACCCCTTCCCGCTCGCATAACTCCCAGTACATCGATCCAATTTCCGTTCTGTCGAATTGTAGGCGTAGACCGCCTCTCGAAACCCCGTGCAACTCGTTCGGGGTATCGCGTCCTGTGTCAGTCGCAAATCGCGACGCAAAATCAGGAAAAGAACCCCATTTCTGAAAATTCAAAATTTTATCCCGAACTCGCAAGTTCAGGACCGTTTTGCGTGCAACCTGTTAACTGTTTTCAAAATTCACTTGAACAGTAATTTAGACCGTATAACCTAGTTTCAAAACCCTATTTTAGTTCAATTTATTGTGCTGTATGTTGTGTTTTATTCTAGGGTAAAAATGGCCAAAAACTTGGTTATTTTAAACCCTGATTTTTTCCGGAACTGGGTGCGCCCCGCTAAATGAGGCGACTTGGTCGCATGCGAACTTCACCGAAAGGTGCACGCCGTTAATACGGACGTGTGGGATTTCACGGAAGTTGATTTGGATGTCCGTGCACACCGGAATCAACGCGTATCCGTCGACAACTCCCCGTATCGGCCCTATTCTGAAACTCGTTGTAACTTCGTGTGTGCTCGTCGTTTCGAAATGAAACTTGCGCCATCGGACTTGTAGCATTTTTCTGGTCCTGTGACCTAAGTTGGTTAGATTCTGAGAACGTTGACAAAATCCCGTATCGTGGGCCCCACAACTCCACTTGACGGGCGATTTTGTGATCGGCTCATCGGAATCCAGTTCTGGACATTCCGTTGGGTTCGTATCATCGTTCTGGACTTGTAGACACTAAGTTTGACAAAATTGGAGAATTTTGTCTCTGGCATATTTTTTGGTGTGAAGTGGACCACATGTGGACCCCACTTTGACCAAAAACTGTCACTTTTGCCCCTGTGTCCAAATTGGACTTATGGACAGGCAATTCTAGCTATTTGATATCTTCTGAACATGATGGTAGTATTTATTTCAGCAACCGGAGGAGTACCTGCAGATCCCGCTGATACCAGAGCAGTAGTTGGAAACCAAATTCCAGGCAAGTGTACCTTGCCAATCTTGCAGTACTTGCTACATAATATTCCCTTGATTTAATTATATATATGTTCAAACTAGGGCCGTGTGATATTACTTAACGTCCGAATAATATTCGGGTGTCAACGCCATACGCGGAGTTGTGTAACGTCACATAGAGATGGATATCGAAACCCTATATATTTTTTGTGCTTGCATTATCAAGTACGACATACCATAGGTCACTTGACACTGTTCATGAGACAGAATCTTCTGAGTTATTCCTGGTGATTCTGTATAGGTTACAGGATTCGTGACATAGATATTATATATGCTTAGCTATCATTATGACTCGTTGCATTAGTTAGAGGTCATGATCTTGCGTGTTATGGACATGAGACGTGTGATTACATTGGGTGGGAAGAGACACACCATACTACAGGCTGATTATTGATATATATTATACTACTTGCTTTGGCATATATACGGGAGTCGTGATACTGCTTGCTTTGGCATATATACGGGAGTCGTAATACTAAATGCTGCTATGGGTTTCCCCGACACAGAGCCTATTGTAGTTTCAGCCTAAGTATGATTAATGCTCTCATTTGTATATCACATAGCTGGTTACATAGTTTGCCTATTGATACATTTTATATACTACATTTATTTCGGCATGTTGTTTCTTGTACCTTGTTACGTCCCTCTAAGGACCTGGTTCCTTGCCAGTTTTGCAGCATAGACCATTGTGGAGCCTGCCTGGAGTTGCTGATGTGTGTTGCTTTGTCATACAAGAATTTGGTGCCAGGTACTTATATCCTTTCTTCCGGAGTCATGATTATTATTCATATTATTTATTCATCTGCTGATATAACCTAGTTTTATAGACTCATATTCCTTTCTCGAGTCTATTCGAGCTTATGGGTTATTGGCGGCCAACTTTAGCACATGTAGCTCATTCTTGTATATCCTGATCATTATGGATTGAGGTATAGATATTCATATTTACTTTATTACATAGATAGTGACCATTCTAGTACAACTTATACGTATTCGAATCGGACCAGAGTCTGGTCGAATGCGTAGCTGGCATGTTACGTATTCCAAGTCCTACGTATTTTGGGACGGGGGCGTGACATATCTCAAACTCGGACTACCACAATCTTGGAATGATCAACTACGTGAGTTGGGTCGGTCACATAACTCCTCAACTGTGAGACATGGAATACATTATGTACTCCCTCTAGAGATGGGGGTAATACAAGACGATATGCCACATTACTAATACGCGTCAAGATATCAAAAGGCCCAATGTACCTTGGACTCAGCTTGCCTCTGCTTCCGAATCTAATGGTGTCCCGAGTAGGTGACATCCTCAGAAATATGTTCTCGCCTTTCTTGAACTCTAAAGGTCAATAGTGTGTGTTTGTCCAATGCTTCTGTCTGTCCTAAGTTATACGAATATGGCTCTGGATTTGCTTCACCTTCTCAACTGTCTGCGTCACCAACTCTGGATCGAGTATCTGTTGTTCATCCACATCACTCCAACATATAGTAGACCTGTACTTCCTACAGTACAATGCCTTAAAAGGTGCTATCTGGATGCTCGCCTGATAGTTATTATTGTAGGAGAACTCTACCAAATGCAAGTGATCTTCCCAAGACCCTCCGAAGTCTAATATACAAGATCACAACATATCCTCTAGAATCTGGATCGTGCGCTCTGACTGGCCAACTGTCTGTGGATGGTAAGCAGTGCTGAACTAGAGTCGAGTGCCTAGACTCTCCTGCATACTCCGCCAAAAGTGGAATATGAATCTAGAGTCTCGATCTGACACGATACTAACTACACTCCATGCAACCTCATAATCTGTCGCATATACATGTCGGCTAGAATCTCGGTAGACTGTAGACTCTGAACGGCAAAAAATGTGTCGACTTTGTGAGATGGTCCACAATAACCCAAACTGCGTCTTTTTTGCTGGGGCTCCTTGGGAATCATGTAACAAAATCCATGGAGACATGTTCCCACTTTCGCTCGGGGATAATAAGTGGCTGTAACATACCCGCGGTCCTCTGATACTCGGCCTTAACTTGCTGACAGACCAAACATTTTGCCATGAACCATGCGATCTCTAAGAATCAATATTGCGGAAGATACAATATCATCAAAGAATGATAATTATATTTCAAAGAAAGCAATATTCAGAATGATAAAGATAGCAAATTCAATAGATTAGAAATGTTTTCTAGTTGTGATTGAGTATACTCTCTTCATATATCCTATATCCTATAGCAGGCTTGTAGAAGTACTCTAAGTCGGAGCACTACTATCCCGACCTACATGGGCCACCACTAAAAATGTGTCACGATCCGTACCCGGTGTAGGGACACGAGTACGTGGGTACGTCCAGCCTACGCCGCATCGTCGGCAGTAAAACGCTGTTTAGGTCATCAACAGTATCTAAACATCTCACACAATATATATAATATACCTGTCATGGCATCTTAACTCCAAATGCAGGAACAATATGATAATATGATAAAGGTAATCCATACTCAATCACAATATAAAACTAGAGAAAGATATCGCACGATATGGAATAAAAGAATTGGAAGTCACAATTCACAAATATAACTCATCTCCAAGTCCAATAGACTAGCATAATAATCTCAAATATAATACATGCCAAAATATCTAACCGATTCATATCCAATACAATAATCTAACTATCTGCTACTAGCTGATCATCTCCAAGTATCGGCTCCTCCTGAGCCACCATCTCAAACTCTACGCCAACTACGTCCTGAGGTCCATAGTGTGTAGGATACCAGTCATCTAAATCATCTAAAAAATATATCCAATCAGGATTGGAGTGAAGCACACCTCTAACAGCAATTCCAAATAAATGATAAAGACTATATAATAGTAAATAGTAAATAAAATAAATAGAGCATGAGCAGGAAATATACAGGATATGAAAATGTTATAAATAGTACAAGAGAGATGAACATCATATACCGGAGTCAGGAAATACAACTAACTAAGTGAGTGAGTACTACCTTCGATATGTGATCGGCTTGGGAACTTGCAAAGGAATATGGCCTAGTTAATCATACGTGAGGTATATGATTAATACTCACAGAGACATAAACATGAAGGGGTATGATTACATATCTAACTAACACTCTTCGCCCCTGAATGGTATAGTGGATCCAACCATGACACGCTATGACACGAGATTCTATGAGAAATGAGCTAATCTTCTCACGAATCGGTGTCTATCCATATGCAAGATTACAGGACATGTACAGGGAATAACATCTCATGACGGGATCCAGAAAATATCAATCCGTATAATCATGTGTCAAGAAGTCAAGGATATCTACACTAAATACAAGAAACATAAAAGATATCGTAAACAAAAAACTGTCAGAGAATGTACTCGTCTCTGGTCCTGAGTAAGTGATGTAACTCGGTGCTCAAGCTGGTATCAAATAATCCTATATATGAATAATTATCTCAATGGGTGCAAAGAATGATAAAATATGCTAAATGACTCAAAATATGCTTTCTAGGCCATTTCTAAGTCAAAATAGTCAAACTAGTCCAACTCTGGGTCAAACTTGGTCAAACTAGCTATTTCTAGGTTGCATGAGTCTATATCTAGGTTATTGGGTCCATACAATACTTATCTAGGCTATACTAGCTATACTAGAATACTAGAGTATTATAGCTATATAGTATCACAAGATACACAATAATACATTATATACTAGTTATCCTATAGTCAATACTAACTCTATATGAATACCTTGGTTTTGAGTCCAACTTGGTATCACTCTCTAACTACCCTCTTGATACTCAATATCAATACATTGAGTTAAAATCCAAACTTTTGCATTACCATGGTATCATAAGGTAATACTAGACTCAACATAACCCAATTAATACTTAACTAACTAGTATATATATACCAACATATGTAATATATTAAGTCCTATATAACAATTCATATATCTACTTATATATATAACTAACTGTTACATACTACAACTAAACATACAACTAATAACTTAACTAATCAACTACATATACATACATCAACTAATACTAACACATACTAAACTAACTAATAATTGAACACTAACATTTACACTAACTGTTATCTACTTCTAACATATACATGTATCAATTAACTAATGGATCAATAACTAAACTAACTGAATATATAACTAACATATATCTTAATACTAACATTCAACTACTAATCATCTCCCTACAGTTGCTAATAGACACTAACACTATCATGCCAATGTATTAACTCATATATAACAATCATATATAACTAACTAACTAAAACTAATAACTTATAACTTATTAACTAACATATACATCTAAACCATCAATTCCCAACCTCTAACATATTGCTATTGTAAATGTTGCAGCTCATAATCATCAACTGCTAAGGCAGCTCCCTACTGTGCACACAGTGTGCACAGCACTATGCACAAAGTCTCCCCTCACACTACTATGAGCATGACAGAACCTTCATCTTCCCTTAACAGTCCATACACTGTCCAACACTCAAAACAGTCCCCCATATATATATATATATACATAGAATATATCACTAACACCTATTATAAATCATAATCAGAGTATATATATATATTATAATAATACTAAAATGGAGTATAACACTTTTTATCAAATACGTGGAGTGCATCGCACCCATATCACACTAAATCTATGATACACTTGTGATACGCCCTTGATACTCAATCCAAACCTCACCCAACTCTTCACAAATGATGTGGACAAGTTTAAAATCATAATTAGGAGCAATACAAAATGCTAGGTACTCATCTATGTGCTCATAGCAAAATATGACATGTGTAGACTCCCGTATCGAAGAAAAAGCCCCAAATCAACTCGTGTCAAAAAATATCATGATACGGCATACTCGTATCCAATTGTGGACACGTATCTAGTATCCCATATCTAATCTAAGTCTAATTAGATCTAATTGACCTAATGATAAACACTTTTGTGCACCAATCTCAGAATTTTTCTAAATTGGACACAAAAACCAATGTAGAAGTCATAATACAAGTCATATGAACCTAGTTCTTCTTTCTATGGGTAGCCCTAAGCCATGGAAGAGTTTCTAATGGTAAAATGCATAAATTAAAATCTAAATTGAAGGGAAATTCAGATTTATACCTATTGGAAGATGGATTTACAATAAATTGCTCAAATGGACATGATCCAGACACAAGTTCCTTGTCAATTCCTCCTTTTCCAAGTGCTCCTTGCAAATCCAAGCTCCAATGCTTCTTAATTGGTAAAAATAGAAGAAAATAAGAGTGAATTGGGTTTAATTTGGTGGAGAGATGAATCAATTTAGGAAATAACTAAGTTGGGGATCTAAAATAAAATGAATGAAGAGGAGAGAGAATGATTTCTTCCTTCTATAGTGTCACGCCCCAGTCCCAAAATACCGAGGGACCGGACGCGTGATAATGGCCAGCAGCACACACCGATGGACAAACCCAATTTAATGGATCCATCAGGGCATGCTTAAGCTGTAATATAACAATAAGTAGGTCCAATGATATAAATCACAGTCTATACTAATCTCATCCACAACAGATAATCACAGATCAAATGCCAGAGTAAATATAAATAAAGTAAACTAACAAATCTCGATAAAAGTGTCTCGGAGAACAATCCGAGAACAAGTCTGATACATCAATGAAATAGACTGGAAATAAAATAACTAGAACAGAAATAAATGAGTATCTCAAGACAATACTCAGGAGAAGTCCTCTGGTACGATCTCGTTCTCAGATCCTGGTGCTGCTGCAATGTAGGCACCTGCTTCTGCTCCTGCTAATGCTCCTGTACTGTATAACTCTGGGTGGATCTCATCTGCCAATCCTGGGGACATAATCCGGATCCAGGTCCTTAGGAGACATTGCAAGGTACAAAATAACTCAAGCCAAATAATGCAGTGCAGGGAATAAATGAATGAATATAAGTAAAATATGTAACCATCTGTGTGAAATGCAAGAGAGAACATCACTGGTACTCAGGCTGAAACTACTACAAGCTTTGTGTCGGGGAGCCGGTAGCAGGGATATCATGTGGGTTGTCAAGCTCAACGGGAGACTGCGACAACGGCATAATATAATCAACCTGTAGCATATGTGTCTCTCCAGCAATAGATGAAACAATAGGGTAAATATATAACCAGCTAAGGAATATGCAAGATGAGAGCAGCACTAGAACTCAGGCTGAACCCACCACTAGCTCTGTGTCGGGGAGCCGGTAGCAGGGATATCATGTGGGTTGTCAAGCTCAACGGGAGACTGCGACAACGGCATAATATAATCAACCTGTAGTATGTGTGTCTCTTTCCCCCCCAATGTAATCATACGTCTCATGTCCACGATGCCTCATGTCCATGTCACGCATAATCATATCTAATGCACAAGTCATATAATGTCTATAGATACAATGTCTAAGTCATAACCTGTATCCTATACAGAATCACCATAAATATCTCAGGAAGATCCTGTCTCATGAATAGTATCAAGTGTCCTGGGTTATAGTGTACTTGATAAGACAAGTACGAGAATATAAAGGGGTCACGAATGTCCATCTCTAGATGACAATACCCAACACCGCGTACGGTGTTGGCACCCGACTAATAATCGGACGCTCAGTATGTCACACGGTCCTAGGTTAAGCATGCACAACAATATAATGGAACAAGGAAAATATGTAACAATACTGCAGAGTTTGGCAAGGTACACTTGCCTGAGGTCCTGGCTCCAACTGTAGCTCTGGTCTCAGTGTGATCTGCAGGTACTACTCCGGTTGCTAAAATAAACATCACCATTAGATTCAGAAAATATCAAATAGCTAGAAACGCCTGTCCTTGAGTCCAATTTGGAAACAAGGGCAAAAATAACATTTCTGGGCCAAAGCGGGGTCCACATGTGGGTCACTTTGCACCGAAAAGCGCGTCAGGGTCAAAGGTCTCCAAATTCGTCCAACTTAGTGTCAACAAGTTAGGAACGATGATACGAACCCAACGGAACTTCCAGAATTGGATTCCGATGAGCCGATCACAAAATCGCCCGTCAAGTGGAGCCTGTGGGGCCCACGATACGCGATTCTGTCAACGTTCTCAGAATTGAACCAAACTTGGCTCACAGGACCAGCGTATTGCTACGAGTCCGATGGCACAAGTTTCGTCTCGATCCGACGTGTGTACACGAAGTTACAACGTGTTCCAGAACGGGCGAATACGGGACGGTGTCGGCGGATACGCGTTGATTCCGGTGTGCACGCACATCCAAATCAACTTCTACGAAATCCCACACCACCGTATCAACGTCGCGCACGTTTCGGTAAAGACCGCGTGCGACCAAGTCATCCCGTTTGGCGGAGCGTACTCAGTTCCGGGGTGAAACAGGGCATTATTTTTCCTGTTTTTGGATCGCGGTGTACGATCACCACAGGACGCGATGCATCGAGCGGATTGTACGGGCACCGACAGGGTTATACAGTCTATGCGACGCAACTGACGGAATCCAAAACGGAGTTGCGAGGTGAGAGAAAACGGTACCTGAACAGGGTCTGAAAACCGAGATATCTCGTGTCCTGTGTCCTGAGTCCAACCCAACCCTAGGGTTAGGGTTCTGGCCGGAGATGGGCGGCTCTGGGACCGGAGGCGGGCCGGAGGGACAGGGGCGGTCGAGGGCGGCGCTGTCCGGCGGCTTGGCGACCGGAGTCGGCGGCGCTGTGGCCCTAGGCTGCTGCTGCTGGCTGCTGTTGGTGGAGGAGCCCACCGGAGGAGGGGAGGCTAGGGCGCTGCGGGAGGCGGGGTTGTCGAGGTGCTGGCCGAGGGCGGCTGCTGAAGGTGGCGAGGCGGGTTCTGCTCGAGGGAGGTCGACCGCTGGACTAGGGTTCAGATCGACGGGAAAGGAGGGAGACGCCGGGCGGAGGCGCAGGCTTCGGGTGGCTCGACGTCTAGGGTTCAGGGGGTCCGGCGGGAAGCTGCGGCGAGGCGGCGGCTGGGGCTGGCCTGGGCGGAGCGGCCGAGGTCAGGGCGAGTGCTGGCGGCGGGGCGGCGCGCAGCGGGTGGGATGGCCGGAGGAAGGAGACAGAGGAGTTTGGGGAGGACGCTGACGGCCAGGGTTCAGCGGCGAGACGGGGAGGAGACGGACGCGGGCGGTGTGCCGGAGTCGGGCTGCGGGTTGAGGGCGGAGGAGCGGCGCCGGAGTCTCGCCGGAGGCGGCTGGGGAGAGGGTATCCTCTGGCGGCTAGGGTTAGGGCTAGAATTAGGGATTTCTTTAGGATTTTCTTTTTCTTTTTATTCTTCTTTGTGGAGAAAAACTAGAAAACATGTATTTATACATACAGAAAAATTGTAATAGGGTTTGGCCTAGGATTCGGGCTGGGTCAACGCTCCTTGGGCTTGGCTTCGGCTCTCATGGGGATGTCGGGCGTTGGCACGGGTTTAATTCGGTTTATTTATTAATAGTCTTTCGGATTTTAAAAATGATTCCGGAGTCCAATAAATTCACCGAAAAATACCACATGCCCGGTCTTCCATTTTACACCATAAAATATTATTTCCATAATATTTTAATATGATATAACCATAATTAAAAATCATTGAATTACCAAAAGCCTAGGTTTCAATTCCCGAAAATTTTAGAAAACTTGGGGAAAATCCAAATTTAAAATTCTAAAAATCAGGGGACTTACAATCTACCCAACTTATAAAAATTTCGTCCTCGAAATTAAAATAGGGTAGGGTTCTCTCTATCCAATCTCACTTGATTACAGTCTAAAGGATTCCTCTCAAGTGATCATTGCGGTCTCTACCCAACTTATAATTTACCCATCTATCATCTAAGGCTATACATCTAATAAAGCTATGCCCTAACTTATTTAATCATGTTATTGAATCCTCAAGTCCTTAACACCAAAAATATCACCTATGATATTCCCTTAATCATATATAAAAGGGTCATCAATAATGTGACCGGCCTGTGGGGTATATCTAGTACTGTCTATATATCAAACTTATACCAAGCACGAGGTTTCGTCTTTCCGAAATAAGGGAAGACGAAGATCAATAATAAAGAGTTCAAGGGTGAGGTAATAGAATGGAAGTATCAGGATCAAGGCGTTTACGAATTCAAATGGGACTTGTCAAGACAATGGTGGATTGGAATCCTATTCTGGTAATTCTCTGTTCGCATGCTCGTATTAGTATAGTTATATAACTGATACGATATGCTCAGACATATCTAGAGGGCAAGTATACTAGTCAACTATATATCTCAATCCACGTAGAGTAGCCGTACGAAGAGCGAATCAAAATGCACTAAGGTTGATCAAACCGTAATACACTGATTCTGAATAGACAATTGTATTAGTGTACATGTCCACTAATATATATGTCATGAACAAGCTCGATAAAGAATAAGCTTGCAAAACTAGGCTATAGAATAGCAGCATAAGTCAAGGTAGTACAAATATAAGTATGCTAGATGATGATGAAAGGAGGTACCAATTAATTCAAGTTCACAAAGACAAAACAAAATAAGCAATTAACAAAAGACTCTACAATCTCTACGGTTATCAATTATAAGCAAGTTCAAAATTACTAGGTTAAGGCCAGGTCACGAACCAACAGGCATAAACTAAAGCGAATACTAGAAACAAAAAACTATAAAAACTTACGCGCATTAGCTACTCCATGAGTCTGCGCGTCTTCCAAAGTCATAGCCAGGGCTTGTCCGCATCTTCGTAGTCGATTCCTCTGCTGCTGCTGGGCTTGCTGGAAAAGTGCTGCTTGTGGTATCAAAGGTGGCCTCGGCTGATACCCTCCTGGAGCTGGTGGTAGGACTCCTTCAACTTCCATTGGCTGTGCTCCCAATGCTAGATGGGCTGGCCTTGGTACTGGTAACGCTTGTTGGTTAACCACTGGTGCTCTTTCTCGACGCTCAGGGCATTCTCTTAATAAATACTGACTGGATCCGCAAGCTAAACATAATCTTCTTTTTCGTCTACACTCGTTCTCTATATGGCCTCGCCTGTGACAATATGGACAGACATGTATTGCCTGTGGAGATGCTTCTTCATCTGGTGCTCCGGCTGGTGCTGATGTGGACGACCGCTTTAGACTGGTCTCTCTCATGATGACACGCTCCATGCGTCGGGCTGCAGCAAGGACGTCTGAGTAAGAAGTAGGTGCGACGGATCCGATCAATTTTTGTAGCTCAATGTTTAGTCCGTCGAAGAACTTCTCGGCCTTTTCTTCTTCTGTCGGGATCAGGGTTGGGGCAAAGCGACTTAGACGAATAAATTCTGCGTTGTATTCTTCCACAGTCAGATTGTCTTGAGTGAGGCTATTGAACTTGTCGCAAAGTTCTGATCGAGCGATGGCTGGTATGTACATCTCCTGAAAAAGTCTAGAGAACTCTTCCCAAGTGACTCGGTCTGGTCCGAGCCGTGTCTCCTCAGATAGCCACCAGTGATGTGCATTGTCCGTCAACTGCATTCTAACGGCAGTCATCCAACGTTCTCTTGGAAGCTCGGCTGCTTCTAATTGATGTTGTGTGTTGGTGAGCCACTCATGAACTTCTGTGGGCTCCTCTTTGCCTGAGAAGGTACGGGGCTTCAGCTGGCGAAAATCAGAAATAGAGCCCGTCGTTGGCCGTCGTGCTGGTGGGTTTGCCTGCTCCAGTGCATTTACCTGACTGTTCCTCAAGTAATCAGCTTCGCGACACTGAGTTTCTTGATAAATATGTTGTTGGGCTTGCATCATTGCGTAGATCATTTGGAACATCTGTTGTCCATCCAGGACTTGTCCTGGTGGGAAAACAGGCACTGGTGGAACGAACTACGGAGGCGGTGGGATGTCATCTCGCTGAAATCTAGGAGCATGCTGATCTGCTTGGCTGCCTTGTTGAGTAGAGGGATCTCCGCTCAATGGCGTCACTTTATCTTCTCCGTTGGTGGTTACAGCACCTATTGGTGTGTTTGCTGGAGTTTTGTCGTTTGCTCTTGAATCCATTACTCTGCATCAAAAATAAACAATGAGAGGCACACAGGAATCAAGGCAAGATGCAAGTCAAGAATTAAATTCGAATCTGATATAGGTATCAAGAACGTTTCAAGCAAGTGGATGAGATCCTAAAAACTTATCCTATTTTTATTGCAGGCTTGCTCAGTCCCTAAGTTGAAACCGAACAATTTAGTCGTTGACCTGCATGGGCCACCACAAAAACTATGTCACACCCTAGTCCCAAAATACCGAGGGACCGGACGCGTGATAATGGCCAGCAGCACACACCGATGGACAAACCCAATTTAATGGATCCATCAGGGCATGCTTAAGCTGTAATATAACAATAAGTAGGTCCAATGATATAAATCACAGTCTATACTAATCTCATCCACAACAGATAATCACAGATCAAATGCCAGAGTAAATATAAATAAAGTAAACTAACAAATCTCGATAAAAGTATCTCGGAGAACAATCCGAGAATAAGTCTGATACATCAATGAAATAGACTGGAAATAAAATAACTAGAACAGAAATAAATGAGTATCTCAAGACAATACTCAGGAGAAGTCCTCTGGTACGATCTCGTCCTCGGATCCTGGTACTGCTCCAATGTAGGCACCTGCTTC
The DNA here is from genome assembly GCA_036927795.1 of Iris macrosiphon. Classification (NCBI taxonomy): domain Eukaryota; kingdom Viridiplantae; phylum Streptophyta; class Magnoliopsida; order Asparagales; family Iridaceae; genus Iris; species Iris macrosiphon. The sequence goes on along the minus strand of JAYESA010000015.1, from coordinate 77,165,401 downwards.
TACTCCTGCTAATGCTCCTGTACTGTATAACTCTGGGTGGATCTCATCTGCCAATCCTGGGGACATAATCCGGATCCAGGTCCTCAGGGGACATAGCAAGGTACAAAATAACTCAAGCCAAATAATGCAGTACAGGGAATAAATGAATGAATATAAGTAAAATATGTAACCATCTGTGTGAAATGCAAGAGAGAACATCACTGGTACTCAGGCTGAAACTACTACAAGCTTTGTGTCGGGGAGCCGGTAGCAGGGATATCATGTGGGTTGTCAAGCTCAACGGGAGACTGCGACAACGGCATAATATAATCAACCTGTAGCATGTGTGTCTCTCCAGCAATAGATGAAACAATAGGGTAAATATATAACCAGCTAAGGAATATGCAAGATGAGAGCAGCACTAGAACTCAGGCTGAACCCACCACTAGCTCTGTGTCGGGGAGCCAGTAGCAGGGATATCATGTGGGTTGTCAAGCTCAACGGGAGACTGCGACAACGGCATAATATAATCAACCTGTAGTATGTGTGTCTCTTTTCCTCCCAATGTAATCATACGTCTCATGTCCACGATGCCTCATGTCCATGTCACGCATAATCATATCTAATGCACAAGTCATATAATGTCTATAGATACAATGTCTAAGTCATAACCTGTATCCTATACAGAATCACCATAAATATCTTAGGAAGATCCTATCTCATAAATAGTGTCAAGTGTCCTGGGTTATAGTGTACTTGATAAGACAAGTACGAGAATATAAAGGGGTCACGAATGTCCATCTCTAGATGACAATACCCAACACCGCGTAACGTGTTGGCACCCGACTAATAATCGGACGCTCAGTATGTCACACGGTCCTAGGTTAAGCATGCACAGCAATATAATGGAACAAGGAAAATATGTAACAATACTGCAGAGTTTGGCAAGGTACACTTGCCTGAGGTCCTGGCTCCAACTGTAGCTCTGGTCTCAGTGTGATCTGCAGGTACTACTCCAGTTGCTGAAATAAATATCATCATTAGATTCAGAAAATATCAAATAGCTAGAAACGCCTGTCCTTGAGTCCAATTTGGACACAAGGGCAAAAATGACATTTCCGGGCCAAAGCGGGGTCCACATGTGGGCCACTTTGCACCGAAAAGCGCGTCAGGATCAAAGGTCTCCAAATTCGTCCAACTTAGTGTCAACAAGTTAGGAACGATGATACGAACCCAACGGAACTTCCAGAATTGGATTCCGATGAGCCGATCACAAAATCGCCCGTCAAGTGGAGCCTGTGGGCCCCACGATACGCGATTCTGTCAACGTTCTCAGAATTGAACCAAACTTGGCTCACAGGACCAGCGTATTGCTACGAGTCCGATGGCGCAAGTTTTGTCTCGATCCGATGTGTGTACACGAAGTTACAACGTGTTCCAGAACGGGCGGATACGGGACGGTGTCGGCGGATACGCGTTGATTCCGGTGTGCACGCACATCCAAATCAACTTCTACGAAATCCCACACGACCGTATCAACGTCGCGCACGTTTCGGTAAAGACCGCGTGCGACCAAGTCATCCCGTTTGGCGGGGCGTACTCAGTTCCGGGGTGAAACAGGGCGTTGTTTTTCCTATTTTTGGATCGCGGTGTACGATCACTACAGGACGCGATGCACCGAGCGGATTGCACGGACACCGAGAGGGTTATATAGTCTATGCGACGCAACTGACAAAATCAAAAACGGAGTTGCGAGGTGAGAGAAAACGGTACCTGAACAGGGTCTGAAAATCGAGATATCTCGTGTCCGACACGACACGAAGTGTCTTGTGTCCTGAGTCCAACCCAACCCTAGGGTTAGGGTTCTGGCCGGAGATGGGCGGCTCTAGGACCGGAGGCGGGCCGGAGGGACAGGGGCGGTCGAGGGCGGCGCTGTCCGGCGGCTTGGCGACTAGAGTCGGCGGCGCTGCGGCCCTAGGCTGCTGCTGCTGGCTGCTGTTGGTGGAGGAGCCCACCGGAGGAAGGGAGGCTAGGGCGCTGCGGAAGGCGGGGTTGTCGAGGTGCTGGCCGAGGGCGGCTGCTGAAGGCGGCGAGGCGGGTTCTGCTCGAGGGAGGCCGGCCGCTGGACTAGGGTTCAGATCGACGGGAAAGGAGGGAGACGCCGGGCGGAGGCGCAGGCTTTGGGTGGCTCGACGTCTAGGGTTCAGGGGGTCCGGCGGGAAGCTGCGGCGAGGTGGCGGCTGGGGCTGGCCTGGGCGGAGCGGCCGAGGTCGAGGCGAGTGCTGGCGGCGGGGCGGCGCGCAGCGGGTGGGATGGCCGGAGGAAGGAGACAGAGGAGTTTGGGGAGGATGCTGACGGCCAGGGTTCAGCGGCGAGATGGGGAGGAGACGGACGCGGACGGTGTGCCGGAGTCGGGCTGCGGGTTGAGGGCAGAGGAGCGGCGCCGGAGGCGGCTGGGGAGAGGGTATCCTCTGGCGGCTAGGGTTAGGGCTAGAATTAGGGATTTCTTTAGGATTTTCTTTTTCTTTTTATTCTTCTTTGTGGAGAAAAACTAGAAAACATGTATTTATACATACAGAAATATTATAATAGGGTTTGGCCTAGGATTCGGGCTGGGTCAACGCTCCTTGGGCTTGGCTTCGGCTCTCATGGGGATGGCGGGCGTTGGCACGGGTTTAATTCGGTTTATTTATTAATAGTCTTTCGGGCTTTAAAAATGATTCCGGAGTCCAATAAATTCACCGAAAAATACCACATGCCCGGTTTTCCATTTTACACCATAAAATATTATTTCTATAATATTTTAATATGATATAACCGCAATTAAAAATCATTGAATTACCAAAAGCCTAGGTTTCAATTCCCGAAAATTTCAAAAAATTGGGGAAAATCCAAATTTAAAATTCTAAAAATCAGGGGGCTTACAATCTACCCAACTTATAAAAATTTCGTCCTCGAAATTAAAATAGGGTAGGGTTCTCTCTATCCAATCTCACTTGATTACAATCTAAAGGATTCCTCTCAAGTGATCATTGCGGTCTCTACCCAACTTATAATTTACCCATCTATCATCTAAGGCTATACATCTAATAAAGCTATGCCCCAACTTATTTAATCATGTTATTGAATCCTCAAGTCTTTAACACCAAAAATATCACCTATGATATTCCCTTAATCATATATAAAAGGGTCATCAATAATATGACCGGCCTGTGGAGTATATCTAGTACTGTCTATATATCAAACTTATACCAAGCACGAGGTTTCGTCTTTCCGAAATAAGGGAAGACGAAGATCAATAATAAAGAGTTCAAGGGTGAGGTAATAGAATGGAAGTATCAGGATCAAGGCGTTTACGAATTCAAATGGGACTTGTCAAGACAATGGTGGATTGGAATCCTATTCTGGTAATTCTCTGTTCGCATGCTCGTATTAGTATAGTTATGTAACTGATACGATATGCTCAGACATATCTAGAGGGCAAATATACTAGTCAACTATATATCTCAATCCACGTAGAGTAGCCGTGAGAAGAGCGAATCAAAATGCACTAAGGTTGATCAAACCGTAATACACTGATTCTGAATAGACAATTGTATTAGTGTACATGTCCACTAATACATATGTCATAAACAAGCTCGATAAAGAATAAGCTTGCAAAACTAGGCTATAGAATAGCAGCATAAGTCAAGGTAGTACAAATATAAGTACGCTAGATGATGATGAAAGGAGGTACCAATTAATTCAAGTTCACAAAGACAAAACAAAATAAGCAATTAACAAAAGACTCTACAATCTCTACGGTTATCAATTATAAGAAAGTTCAAAATTACTAGGTTAAGGCCAGGTCACGAACCAACAGGCATAAACTAAAGCGAATACTAGAAACAGAAAACTATAAAAACTTACGCGCATTAGCTACTCCATGAGTCTGTGCGTCTTCCAAAGTCATAGCCAGGGCTTGTCCGCGTCTTCATAGTCGATTCCTCTGCTGCTACTGGGCTTGCTGGAAAAGTGCTGCTTGTGGTATCAAAGGTGGCCTCGGCTGATACCCTCCTGGAGCTGGTGGTAGGACTCCTTCAACTTCCGTTGGCGGTGCTCCCAATGCTAGATGGGCTGGCCTTGGTACTGGTAACGCTTGTTGGTTAACCACTGGTGCTCTTTCTCGACGCTCAGGGCATTCTCTTAATAAATGCTGACTGGATCCGCAAGCTAAACATAATCTTCTTTTTCGTCTGCACTCGTTCTCTATATGGCCTCGCCTGTGACAATATGGACAGACAGGTATTGCCTGTGGAGATGCTTCTTCATGTGGTGCTCCGGCTGGTGCTGATGTGGACGACCGCTTTAGACTGGTCTCTCTCCTGATGACACGCTCCATGCGTCGGGCTGCAGCAAGGACGTCTGAGTAAGAAGTAGGTGCGACGGATCCGATCAATTTTTGTAGCTCAATGTTTAGTCCGTCGAAGAACTTCTCGGCCTTCTCTTCTTCTGTCGGGATCAGGGTTGGGGCAAAGCAACTTAGACGAATAAATTATACGTTATATTCTTCCACTGTCAGATTGTCTTGAGTAAGGCTATTGAACTTGTCGCGAAGTTCTGATCGAGCGATGGCTGGTATGTACATCTCCTGAAAAAGTCTAGAGAACTCTTCCCAAGTGACTCGGTCTGGTCCGAGCCGTATCTCCTCAGATAGCCACCAGTGATGTGCATTGTCCGTCAACTGCATTCTGACGGCAGTCATCCAACGTTCTCTTGGAAGCTCGGCTGCTTCTAATTCATGTTGTGTGTTGGTGAGCCACTCATGAACTTCTGTGGGCTCCTCTTTGCCTGAGAAGGTACGGGGCTTCAGCTGGCGAAAATCAGAAATAGGGCCCATCGTTGGCCGTCGTGCTGGTGGGTTGGCCTGCTCCAGTGCATTTACCTGACTGTTCCTCAAGTAATCAGCTTCGCGACGCTGAGTTTCTTGATAAATATGTTGTTGGGCTTGCATTATTGCGTAGATCATTTGGAACATCTGTTGTCCATCCAGGACTTGTCCTGGTGGGAAAATAGGCACTGGTGGAACGAACTGCGGAGGCGGTGGGATGTCATCTCACCGAAATCTAGGAGCATGCTGATCTGCTTGGCTGCCTTGTTGAGTAGAGGGATCTCCGCTCAATGGCGTCACTTCATCTTCTCCGTTGGTGGTTACAGCACCTATTGGTGTGTTTGCTGGAGTTTCGTCGTTTGCTCTTGAATCCATTACTCTGCATCAAAAATAAACAATGAGAGGCGCACAGGAATCAAGGCAAGATGCAAGTCAAGAATTAAATTCGAATCTGATATAGGTATCAAGAACGTTTCAAGCAAGTGGATGAGATCCTAAAAACTTATCCTATTCTTATTGCAGGCTTGCTCAGTCCCTAAGTTGAAACCGAACAATTTAGTCGTTGACCTGCATGGGCCACCACAAAAACCATGTCACGCCCAAGTCCCAAAATACCGAGGGACCGGACGCGTGATAATGGCCAATAGCACACACCGATAGACAAACCCAATTTAATGGATCCATCAGGGCATGCTTAAGCTGTAATATAACAATAAGTAGGTCCAATAATATAAATCACAGTCTATACTAATCTCATCCACAACAGATAATCACAGATCAAATGCCAGAGTAAATATAAATAAAGTAAACTAACAAATCTCGATAAAAGTGTCTCGGAGAACAATTCGAGACAAGTCTGATACATCAATGAAATAGACTGGAAATAAAATAACTAGAACAGAAATAAATGAGTATCTCAAGACAATACTCAGGAGAAGTCCTCTGGTACGATCTCGTCCTCGGATCCTGGTACTGCTCCAATGTAGGCACCTGCTTCTGCTCCTACTAATGCTCCTGTACTGTATAACTCTGGGTGGATCTCATCTGCCAATCCTGGGGACATAATTCGGATCCAGGTCCTCAGGGGACATAGCAAGGTACAAAATAACTCAAGCCAAATAATGCAGTGCAGGGAATAAATGAATGAATATAAGTAAAATATGTAACCATCTGTGTGAAATGCAAGAGAGAACATCACTGGTACTCAGGCTGAAACTACTACAAGCTTTGTGTCGGGGAGCCGGTAGCAGGGATATCATGTGGGTTGTCAAGCTCAACGGGAGACTGCGACAACGGCATAATATAATCAACCTGTAGCATGTGTGTCTCTCCAGCAATAGATGAAACAATAGGGTAAATATATAACCAGCTAAGGAATATGCAAGATGAGAGCAGCACTAGAACTCAGGCTGAACCCACCACTAGCTCTGTGTCGGGGAGCCGGTAGCAGGGATATCATGTGGGTTGTCAAGCTCAACGGGCGACTGTGACAACGGCATAATATAATCAACCTGTAGTATGTGTGTCTCTTTTCCCCCAATATAATCATACGTCTCATGTCCACGATGCCTCATGTCCATGTCACGCATAATCATATCTAATGCACAAGTCATATAATGTCTATAGATACAATGTCTAAGTCATAACCTGTATCCTATACAGAATCACCATGAATATCTCAGGAAGATCCTGTCTCATGAATAGTGTCAAGTGTCCTGGGTTATAGTGTACTTGATAAGACAAGTACGATAATATAAAGGGGTCACGAATGTCCATCTCTAGATGATAATACCCAACACCGCGTACGGTGTTGGCACCCGACTAATAATCGGACGCTCAGTATGTCACACGGTCCTAGGTTAAGCATGCACAGCAATATAATGGAACAAGGAAAATATGTAACAATACTGCAGAGTTTGGCAAGGTACACTTGCCTGAGGTCCTGGCTCCAACTGTAGCTCTGGTCTCAGTGTGATCTGCAGGTACTACTCCGGTTGCTGAAATAAACATCACCATTAGATTCAAAAAATATCAAATAGCTAGAAACGCCTGTCCTTGAGTCTAATTTGGACACAAGGGCAAAAATGATATTTTCGGGCCAAAGTGGGGTCCACATGTGGGCCACTTTGCACCGAAAAGCGCGTCAGGGTCAAAGGTCTCCAAATTCATCCAACTTAGTGTCAACAAGTTAGAAACGATGATACGAACCCAACGGAACTTCCAGAATTGGATTCCGATGAGCCGATCACAAAATCGCCCGTCAAGTGGAGCCTGTGGGGCCCACGATACGCGATTCTGTCAACGTTCTCAGAATTGAACCAAACTTGGCTCACAGGACCAGCGTATTGCTACGAGTCCGATGGCGCAAGTTTCGTCTCGATCCGACGTGTGTACACGAAGTTACAACGTATTCTAGAACGGGCGGATACGGGACGGTGTCGGCGGATACGCGTTGATTCCGGTGTGCACGCATATCCAAATCAACTTCTACGAAATCCCACACGACCGTATCAACATCGCGCACGTTTCGGTAAAGACCGCGTACGACCAAGTCGTCCCGTTTGACGGAGCGTACTCAGTTCCGGGGTAAAACAGGGCATTGTTTTTCCTGTTTTTGGATCGCGGTGTACGATCACCACAGGACGCGATGCACCGAGAGGATTGCACGGGCACCGAGAGGGTTATACAGTCTATGCGACGCAACTGACGAAATCGAAAACAGAGTTGCGAGGTGAGAGAAAATGGTACCTGAACAGGGTCTGAAAACCGAGATATCTCGTGTCCGACACGACACGAAGTGTCCTGTGTCCTGAGTCCAACCCAACCCTAGGGTTAGGGTTCTGGCCGGAGATGGGCGGCTCTGGGACCGGAGGCGGGCCGGAGGGACAGGGGCGGTCGAGGGCGGCGCTGTCCGGCGGCTTGGCGACCGGAGTCGGCGGCGCTGTGGCCCTAGGCTGCTGCTGCTGGCTGCTGTTGGTGGAGGAGCCCACCGGAGGAGGGGAGGCTAGGGCGCTGCGGGAGGCGGGGTTGTCGAGGTGCTGGCCGAGGGCGGCTGCTGAAGGCGGCGAGGCGGGTTCTGCTCGAGGGAGGCCGGCCGCTGGACTAGGGTTCAGATCGACGGGAAAGGAGGAAGACGCCGGGCGGAGGCGCAGGCTTCGGGTGGCTCGACGTCTAGGGTTCAGGGGGTCCGGCGGGAAGCTGCTGCGAGGCGGCGGCTGGGGCTGGCCTGGGCGGAGCGGCCGAGGTCGGGGTGAGTGCTGGCGGCGGGGCGGCGCGCAGCGGGTGGGATGGCTGGAGGAAGGAGACAGAGGAGTTTGGGGAGGACGCTGACGGCCAGGGTTCAGCGGCGAGACGGGGAGGAGACGGACGCGGGCGGTGTGCCGGAGTCGGGCTGCGGGTTGAAGGCGGAGGAGCGGCGTCGGAGTCTCGCCGGAGGCGGCTGGGGAGAGGGTATCCTCTGGCGGCTAGGGTTAGGGCTAGAATTAGGGATTTCTTTAGGATTTTCTTTTTCTTTTTATTCTTCTTTGTGGAGAAAAACTAGAAAACATGTATTTATACATACAGAAAAATTGTAATAGGGTTTGGCCTAGGATTCGGGCTGGGTCAACGCTCCTTGGGCTTGGCTTCGGCTCTCATGGGGATGTCGGGCGTTGGTACGGGTTTAATTCAGTTTATTTATTAATAGTCTTTCGGGCTTTAAAAATGATTCCGGAGTCCAATAAATTCACCAAAAAATACCACATGCCCGGTTTTCCATTTTACACCATAAAATATTATTTCCATAATATTTTAATATGATATAACCATAATTAAAAATCATTGAATTACCAAAAGCCTAGGTTTCAATTCCCGAAAATTTCAGAAAATTTGGGGAAAATCCAAATTTAAAATTCTGAAAATCAGGAGGCTTACATATAGTGGCCGGCCCCCTCTTCAAACCAATGTATATTGACCCATATACCCCCCACTAATTATTCATGAAGGATATTTAATTAGGGGTTAATGATGGAATCTTCTAATTCTAATGAAGGCTTAATCTAATCTTCTATTTATTGAAAGGAATGGGTCTAATGGGCCTAGTCAAATGTTGGGCTCAAACTGTCGTGACTAATCTAATTTGGGTCCACTAGTGTCAAGTCTAAATAATTAGGCTAGCCTACTAACTATAATAAATAGCACAAGCACAAAATTAATTAGTAGCAATATATATATATATATATATATATATATATATATATGTGTATATATATATATATATATATATATATATTAATTACTAAAAATAAAATATAGAAAATGACTAAAATACCCTCATCAAGAAATGTGGTAGTGATAAAGAGTGTCATAAATATCTTCCTGGACAGATTCGTAAGTTTTATGATAATCTTTGCCAGACCTAGTACCCGTTATGGCTTCTTTTTTGGACATCGAAGAAAGAAGCACCATGTTATAAGACTTGAGTTTCTCTTTATCATGCATCCGCTTGGATCGAGTCAGTGGGATAGTTTTATCGTAACCCAATCCACTATGGGATTTGTTGGACTGTCCTTGGAGTTGTAGATGAATACGTTGCCCCTTGACAAAGTTCAACCTTCAACTTTCTGGATGTCATACCTTATGTTTTGCATCAAGTGTACAGATTGCCTGCTGTATTGATGAATTCTACTCAAGAACCTATCCATGTTTAATTATCGTTCATATTTTTTTTAGACTACGTAGCGACTAGACATGCGACATGGAATGCTTTACAAGTATGTATTTTATAGTAGTAACTATGTATCACGATCTTGTCTATTAAACACTCATATTTACTAGTATGGCTTTTTTACTCTCCATCCCTTGCACAAGGATTTCTTAAGTATTATACGTCGAATCGTATAGGATGTTACTCTCTTTATCATATAATAGGAGTATCAGATTCCTTATTGGTCATATGCTATATTCATGAGTGATTCACCATAATGAATGTCTGACCTTAGGCAACCCTTGTGTTGGCTTCAGTATATAAACAATGTGTGGGTACACACTCATAAGGTTTTGTCACACCCCACTCTTGGAATACGACAAGTCAAGTATGTGTAATACCCCACTCTTAATGATAGTGTTATGTGACCGGAGGCTAGATCGAGCCAGTCAAAATGGTATCATTAGGGAAACTTTGTCTGTACTGATTGATCGTGAGTTATAAATTGATACCATCTCATATTCAGGGATTGGCTTATATTAGCATTGAGTCTAAAATACAACAAACTGCACTTGGAGAATGAACTATATATAAGAGTCATTTTCTATTATTTTTATTATTATTTTATTAGACATTTTTGCTATTAATTTTGATGAATGCATTTTTGTTGTTGTTTTCGATGAATTGTTTTATTGTTTGATTTTAACGATTTACATATTCATTTTGAATCTTAAGTGACGAAGAAATAAGGAAAAGAGGTATGCTCACCAATTATTGGTGTAATTTCAGGTGGTCGCATAGGCGTGATGTGATTATTGCATAAAGCTCTTCTCTCTCTCAGATCTCTTTATTTAGGTGAGTGCCTTTGATCCTTCGCTCATTTATCTCTAGTCCTTAAAAAAAGATATCTCTTCTATTCCAATTATTGCGTCCCTACAATACGTCAATGATACCTTAACAAAAAAGATAAGTTAAAAGAGAAGAATTATATACTTAAATTATATATTGTGAATACAATTGAAATAATTATTGCTATACTTGTTAAAGAAAGAAAAAATAAATTTATGTTCCTTTATCATATGCTATAAAAGTATAAGTGTACAAAAAATCTTGTATTGTTTGTAAGAAAAATTATATGAAAGAAAGAAAAGAAGAACAAAGAAAGAAAGAAAAAAATGCTACTTGACATTTAGCTATTACATCATAATATCTTATCTGACAGAAGTTATATATCATGCATTGGTCTTAGACAACTTGCACACAACATATAATATCTCAAACTATCTCTGAGGTACCCAAAATTATGTTGGTCTAGGAGAGATGGGACATCATGAGACTTATACATCCTTGCGATCAAGGGGGTGCCATATCTACTATAGAGATGGCTTTGTAAGCCCCAACTTCTAATTAGGGGGAGACATTCATGGACCATCATATAGTTAGGTTGCATGCTAACGATAATCGTCTTGCAGGCCTAACAATTTGATGCATGGACGGATAAAAAATTATAAAAACTATATATGCAAGTTGTTCTAATCCTTGTTATTGCATGGATGGATAGTCGACCGTGGATAAGAATTACTGCATAAGTAATGTTATACTTGTTTTACGTTCATATTATGAATTAGTAAAAAGAACCTAGAACAAGTAGAAAATTATAAAACTATATATGCAACTTGTTCTAATCCTTGTTTATTGCAGTGATGTTATACTTGTTTCATGTTCATATTATGAATTGTTAAAAAGAACCTAGAACAAATAGAAAGACCACTTAATAATATATTGCATGATTTCACAAGACTACTATATAGATTTAGATGATTTAGGTGAGTCGGGTTGGTACTGCTAACCAGTGCATTCTTCAATGCACTGAACCACGTCCTAATATGTACCAGGATTCAAGTGGATATTAAGAGGCATTGTAAGCTCGTCCAAACTCAGTGGGATTTTGTTCGACATCTCGAGATTTTTACTTTAAGTTTTAGAAGTTTCCTTTCAAGTTGTTGTATATTTCTTTATTAAAATGATGTGATGTATGAAATATTGTAGCTTATTTTAGTTCAAAAGATATAAGCCAAGTTTGGCATTTAGAGTTGGCCAATAAGAGTCTTTTGTAATCTCGTTGCAAGTTATGAATAAAAAATTGTCTTTGTCTCATTGTTGTTATTTGGTTGTCTATATTAACTATACGTTGCTTCAATCTTAATTCAGTCTATTTTGTTAATGTGTAAGTTCATGCCTTGTATAAGTTCAACTTAGGCTAATACAATATCATATCCAGTGGTGACTATTCGATCCTTCGGGATCAGACTCTGACAGTATGTCACAAGCATCCCAGGCAACACAAGTTACGAATACCCCGGTATCCGTACTCGTGATTGCCGCATGTAATTATAGGATAGGGTATTAAAGTATGACTAAACTATTACAAACTTTAAAAAGATATATTTTGCTTATATATTAACAACTCGATATACAACCCATATAGTCTATATCCCAAAATATTTAAAATAACAGTAAACATAAAGACAAAGCAGTCAAACAAAATACGAACTGTTGTTCTCATCCTTGGCCTCAGTCTTCAGATTCTTCCATATAGTACATAAATAGGGATTCTTCTGACACTCCTTCAATACCTAGCTAACAAATACTAGGTCATTAAAAACATGCGAGCCCCAAGTTCAGGAATAAAAAAAAATTAAAAATAAATGTAATATAAATGAGAATCAAATATGATCGATGGAATAAAAATTAAATCCAGTTCTATGAGTTAGGGTTAGAGTTATATTTAGGCTTTTACTTATGCCGACAACTATCATTAACATCCTACTTACAATCACAACACTCACAGACACAAACACACATACCTATATGGTATAAAATTTTAGAGAACATATACTTGGCTATTTTTCACTTATTATCTCATTTCCCCAAGATCAAGTTGTTTCAGGGTTGGCATGGTGCTTAGGGCCGACTCTACATAGGCATGAAGAAAAATTAATTAATTAATTAATCTATACTTAATTAATATTTGATCGAATTTAGTATTGCAGATTCTAGCACAGGCAATGAGCTAAGTCTCGTATCCTCTCTTCTTAAGGCCTTGCAAAGAAGGTATTTACCGATCAACTCCTGTTATTTATTATATTACAAATATTTTATCCAGTGTGACCCATGTATTTTTCCCTTCCCACTGATGCAGTCTGCAATAAAAAATAATCATATCTACACTCACTCTACTTTTTATTATCATATCCAGAATCAATTATGTGTCTGATCCGTATGCTCAAGGCACCACATAATACGAGAATATGACTTAAAGATATTTTTTTGTCGTAGTGAATAATCCACGATTTAAATAACCATACTTGATTATTGCAGTTTTGCTTACGTATTTGCGTGTTTGAGTCCTATGCGACATAAGTCCAAGCATCGACTCCTAAATATTTTTAAAGTTATTGTGAGTCAGTCTCTAGTTTTGACCTAATTCCTATTTGAATACACGACTAATCTTAAAATTTGGTTTCTTGATGCTTGACGGTTTTGGATCAAATTTTGACTCTCCCAAAATTTTAAAATTGTTGGCAGTCTCTTTGTATTTTTATATTCAAAAATAGTTTATATAACCACCTGGAGCAAAACCTTATTCGGTGGACAAACTCAACAACGAAACCCATGCAAAACATAATATTGTTTGCCATTGACTAAAGTTAAATGAACTTTGTTGTATAAAAAATGAAAAAAGTACAGAGAAATCTAAACAATAAATCAAAGTACAATATTTTTGATTCTGGGGAGTGTGACGATGGAGATCAAGTACTGCAGCTGACTCCTTTACTCCGTTGACGGTCCGACGAGGGAATGTGAATAATTTTTTCATATATCTCTCTCATGTCTGTGCGCCATGGGTATGCAACCCTACTATTTATAGCCATCATGTTGACGGTCTATGCGCATATGTGCTATGCGAGCATTGACTCTGGGGCTGCTACGTATCCATTATTAATAGAACAGTTTTAGCCGTGAACGCATGTCACGACCGAGCTGCCACGTGACGTCTTGTTAGGATCGGCTATTGCTGAAGATCTGGTTTGTTCTCATTTGGTGTGCGTGACTTGGTCAGCTTGACACATGTTCCATACTTGGTTGTAAAGAATCTCTTCAATTGTAACAAAAAGATTTTGTCTCAGGGAGCACTGCCCCATTGGGCGCATAGAATCTGAAACGTCTGGGATGTATGGAGTCTGGGACGCTTGGGGCCAAAGATGAATGGAAAGCTTTGTCGTATAGAGAAGTTGACTCATGGAGAGCTTGGCACATGGAGAGCTTGACACATAGAGGATTTTGACACATGGAGATGTTGCCGCATGAACCTTATCGTGTGTACGCGTGGCACTACACAGCTGTATAGAGACAAAGGTAATTATGACGGGGACGTCAACACTGGCATCCACTGTCAGCATCAAAGTCAAGGCGTTCAGAGTCATTAATTTCTGCCAGAGTCATAAATGTTATGACTGACAGAAGTGACATCATGCGTCAGATTCGTTATGCGCCTAGGACCTCTGCCACAAGTTGTAGATATGGCATGTGCCCTTTAATGCATGGATGCTTTAGAATATGAGCGCATGGTTCATTTTCATTCTTCTGTAAATATATTCATATTTGAATCTAACAAGCTGAGTTCGAGGTTTCTTGCCAAAGAAATTTACCTTATTAGCCTATCGCGCATCCTTGACGCATTTGCTACACATGATATAAGGACTAAAAAGGTGGTAGTAATTTTGGAAACCTTATAATTAAACTATAATGTAATCGATCATATAACTTATCCTTAAGCTTTGAGTTATTACGTAAAATTTTATTATAAATGCTAAATTTTTAGAAAAAAATACTTATAATGAGCAAAAAATAGATTTTCGGCTCTGGTTATAGCCCGAACCTTAAGGGTATCAATTACTAAAAGCTACGTGAAAACTATACTTTTCAAATATTAACTTTGCTAGGTTAAAATTTATGTTATGTCGAATTTAGAATTTCATTTAACCCAAATGGGTCAAGTTTTATCATACAACCCCGACACGCATATACATACCTAATAAAGTCAGTTTTGGTTATTGTATATTACCTATTGTAGAAGCAAAAAAAGTGTGCCTTACGAAGATGGCGCGGTTCTCTACAAATAAACTTAACAAAGGAAGAATGACGCACTTTCTCTCCATTTAGAGGATGGCGCACTTTCTTTATTTTTCAAAGGTTGGCGCATTATTCAGAGAATAGAAAAGTGGTGCACTTTCAAGATGCTTTCATCAGTGCAAACATGCATACAATTTACATGTCTGCTTTCCCCTGAGCATTAAATACGACAAATCTGACAGGCTAGGACAGAAACCGAAGAGTCAGAAATCATTATTACAGACGTACTGCGGCACGCAGAACCAGGTTATCATTTAGCGACTCAGTCATTATGCCAAATCCTTCAAAAGTGCGCCACTGTGCCAACTTTTTCAAAAGTGCGCTGATGTGCCAATTCCTTCAAAAGTGCGTCGTTGTGCCAATTTCTTCAAAATTATGCCGCTGTGCCAACTTCTTCAGAAGTGTGGCACTATGCCAACCTCATTAAAAGTACGCTGTTGTGCTAACTTCTAAAAATGTGCCATCACGACCAATTTTATCCAAAGTGAGCCATCACGGCTACTTCTTTAAGAGAGCGCTTGTATAGCCAATCTTTCCAAAAGTACGCTAGTCTCCAGACCACTTCTAAAGTGCGCATAATATTCTAACTGACAGTTATGAGTGCGTGTCTTATATGCCATACTTCTCATAAAAAGTGTACAAATAACTGTCCCCCACGACATATGCTTTCCTCGTATAGAAAGCTACGTGTCAAGCAGGCAGCGAGTTGTGCACCCTCTCATTCAGAACGTGGGGTGTTAGTCCACCAAAAGTGCGTGCACAATGGTAAAATAGTACAGACTGTCCAAAGTGTGCGCACATTCTTATAATCGCTCCTAAACTCTATAAATACAAGATCGATACATCCATTAGAGATACACAGAGAGTGAGACAAGGATAGTAGGAGAGAAATAGAAGCTTCTCATGTCGTTATTGCCAAAACTTTCTTATTGTTTAACTCTCCAAGTTGTTCAGAGCATTCCCTATATTTTTCGTCGTTGTTTGGTCCAAGGAGTAAAGTGATCGTCCGCAGATCAGATCTCCACAGCTATACTTTTTCAGAATCAACTGTACTTAGATTCTTGTTTATGATATTTTTGTACTTTTATTTCTTTTTAATAGTTTGTAATACAAAAGTTTCGTATAAACTTTTCTTCGCAAACAAGATGGCAACTTTGTTGGGAATGTCTTTCTCCTCTGACGAGAAGGTGATAGCTCAACTCGACGCTGCATCTCGATGCAGAAGATCTTGGTCGTGAAGTTCGACCAACAAGCATACGAAGAAATGCTCCATTCTGGGGGTAGTGCTCGCCCTTCATCCACACTCGAGTCGAGGAAAACTCGCAAAGTGTGGGTGTCCAAGCCTCGTCATGCATATCCTAAAGTTGCTGCCAACACGGGAAAAAATATTCTAATTAACGAGAACTCCCTTGTCAATTCTGTCAACCAAGTTCATATCCATGATTTGGTAGACAACTCCCTTGCGTTAAACAAGGAATACATTCGCGAAACTCACAAAATATCAAGCAAAGGGTGATCCACACCCAAGCTTATGAATCCTTTATGCTAAACAAGGAATACAAATCATGCAACTCGTGCAATATCAAGCAAAGGGTGATCCATACCCAAGCTTCTGAGCCTACACGTGGTCATATGCAGGACAAGCAAGTCATGGACACTGTTGTCCAAACCAATCTCTCTACAAGCGCTAATAAAAAGTTAGTCAGTAAAAATCATCCCCCTAACATCATGATCACGCGCTTAATTGAAGGGAAGTTATGTTCCACTCGTTATGAACCTGCTATTGGTGTGCCAGGCCAAGACCTGTGTACAAAAATAAATGTACATAGGCAAATTGCACCAACTCTTTCTACACCTCAGAATGTGCGCCAAATAAGACCAACATCCTCACGATGTGCTGTTTGTGCGCGTAAACATGTGAAGAACATTCAGAACAATTTTCCTTCCTCTGTGAAGAAAGCGTCCCTCCAACAGTGCGAATAATCGTAACAATAAAGGAAATGAGGCCTTGGCAATAAATATGTCAAAGCCACCCACCTCTTCTCCAGTACAAAAGCCTCCAGAGTCTTCCAGGCCTAAGAAAGAATATTCCTTTGACGATAGCGATATCCACAGCATTTTTGAATGCTTGATAAAAAGCAACAAGTTGTAGTTGCCTGACATCAAACGACCAAATGAGGCCGGTAAAATAGATGACCTGAAGTACTGCTTATACCATCGGTATGTACATCATCCTACCAAGGCTTGTTATTCTTGAAAAAGAAAATCTAACAGTTGATAGATGCTAAAGCTATCACCCTTCACAATAAGGAGAAGACGGTCACCGCCAATATGGTGTCTCTTCAATTCAGCAATTTTCTAGCACAAAAAATTCTAAACGGTGTCATCCCAATATCTTGAACTACGATAGAAGTGGTAAATCTTTCGCCTTCTCAAAGTCAAACAGAGGGGTTGGTGCCACTTACCACATATCATGGCAAGATTATGTGGATTCATCCCGACCTGCTGCCAGATTGGGACCAGGGAGCAGCATCTTCTAATTCAAAATCCAAGAAGGGTAAGAAGTATAAATCATGCAATATGATTTCTTCAGATCTTTAATCGGATAGAGATCAAGATTAACATCAAGAAAATGTATCTCTCAAGAGCAAATTTTAAAATCTGAACATTACTCCACCAAGCTCTACTCACAAGCTTCACTTGACACACCTACAATGGTCCATGATTGGCAGTATTCTACTGTATAGGGCACAACAAATCTTCATTGCTTATGAAGGTATTCCTACACAAATTCCTCCTCCTCCTGCTAAACCAAGTAGTACATCGACCTCAACTCAAATGCTTAAGGAGGATCGTCCCCAACTTCAATTCTCTCTATAGTATAAATAAATTGAGAGCTATCTAGGACTTATCTTCCATTCCAAATCCTGTAAAGATCCAAACTCTACCTCAGTCACTCAAATGAGGTTATGTTCAAGTCTGTAATCTCCTCCCTTCCATATATTTACGTATTTATGGACTTTTAACAAAAATTAATAGTTTTAACTGTGTATTTCTATCACTTATTTTTTAGAGAGAGAAAAAGGAAGTGTGGACTTTCAAATACAAGCAAGTACTCTACCGAAGACAGAATACTTTGCACAGTGATTTTAGGGATAGGAAATCAAGTATAACTTTGTACTTCTTATTAAAAATAACAATATGAAACTACATGGCCAAAAGAATAACAAAAGGCAAAGTGTAATGCTTAAACAAACTTCTGAAAAATATTTGGCTTACCACACTCCTGCAAGATGAATTCATAGATAGCAAGGCCCTCTCCAGTATATACAAGTCTACAGCTTTATCCTCTGGAAGGGTCGGAGACCAAAGTCGATTAGGGCCTGAGAGAATGAATATAATTCATTTATGAATTTAGTTGTAATGTCCATTGAATTCATGAATAAAATTACCTTATTTTAGTAGTAATATATAGTAATGGAGTTGGCAAAACAAGCCGTCTAGCTTTTGTCATGCATCGAGCTTCCTTCACTATATGTCCACATTATAAAAAAAGCTCAAAATATAAAATCACCTTGTTTTAGTAATAATATACACTTGCAAGATGTAGTGAGTACCTCCACCCTGAAGACATTCAGTATGAGCGGCCCGAGAGTCCTAATATCAAAATCCTGAAGGCATTTGTCACCTCAAGCCCGAGCGAGCTTATCGCCTCTAATAGTCTGGAGAATCCCCCCGTCTAGAGCCACCGTTGCGCTTCCCGTCCCTTCCCACCATCACTTTCTAAGCCATAATCAAACAAAATTCGAACCCAAAAAATAGGGTTTTGATGAGAAGAGGAGGAATCGAACCTGGAGCCCTAGGCCTCTCGAGGAGGATTTCCTCCATGGAGACCATGGTGAGGCCGTTGTCGTCGTCCTCCGTGGAACCCATTCTCCCAAGCACGGTCGAAGAAAATAGGGGTTCTCCAAGCAGTGGTCTGGTTCTCCCAAAGGGTGGAAATAAATTGGGGGAGGCGGGAGAGTGTGGAGGCGGGTTAAAAATATGTGTGTGGATGAATGGTGTGGATGCATTCTGGAGATCCAACGGTTAGAGTAAAAATTGACAGGAAAAAAGATGTCTAAAATTTTTGGGGATGATAAACTTAGGCCGCCAAATAATTGTTATTTTTGCCGAAATTATTTGGGACAATTTTATAATTTATTTGGGACAAAAAATATTAATAGTCCAAAATAAGAGATTTATTTTCCAATCTGTCCCAAATAAAACTATTTTTTGTTACAAAAAATGTAATCGTCCCAAATATTAATTTTTTAGGACATTTCAGACTAGCGTTCCTAAAAGTGTCGTCCTAAAAGCCCACTTTTTTGTAATGAACTTATATGTAAATTATCTTGTAATATAAACTGAAACATAACTGGAACATATACTGGAATGCATATACTGAAATAGATAATGTTATGAACTGCGGCTCAATAACAACAACTTGTAGTGTCGTAGCACAAGTAAACTTGGTCAGTCAGGGAGCCCTTGCCTAGCAGGGTTGTTCCATACTACATGGGGCCCTTAGAGATCGGGTAGCCGGTAGTGCAATATTCTTTCCTCCCAAAGATCTAGGTGAATCTTATCTTGTTTAATTATTACTAAATTATTTTAAGTTCTCGAGTCGTGGACATTTAGAACTCCCTAGAATGACGAGTCACGAGTATGAGGAGTCACGAGTATGAGTTTTTCACTAGATATCGTATTTGCGACACGCGATACATTGGGCAATACTCACACTCGATTGCCCGATGCCAAATGCAATAGATTTTTATACATAAACATTTCTATAGTATCGTGAGGACTATGAACTTGTACATAAACTTGTCTCATAAACTATATAAAAAACTTGTCTGGTAATATAAACTTAATCAACATAAGAAAGCACACAACAATAATCACTTAAAGGAATTACTAAATAAACATAATTAAAAGAAACACAAAATATGCCCAAAGATTTTTGGCCGTGTGCGCCTACTGGCCGTATGGACTCACTGGCCGCATGCACCCACTGGCCCCATGGACTCACTCATAGGGGCAAGTGCTGAGTGATAGGTCATTAATGCGTGTTAGAAAGAATTGACTAAAGATGATTAATATGATAGGCCATAAAAATATGTCAGGGTAAAAAGACAAGAATCATAAAAAGATGTGCAAGGGCGAAGCAGAGTTATGCGTCCACAAGGAATAGAAGCGCATAGGGGCACTCCCGCATAAGTTTGCTTGCCGCATGGTCTCTCAGCCGCATGGGTGTTTTCTTTGGACTTAGTAAATTTCTCATTCGTTCAGCGAGTGAATACACGAGGAGTTCCAGAACACTTTGTGTAGTAAACAGGCATGCATCCAACAAGATGGACGCATGCTGGTTGGCTATGTGGCAAAGAGTCCAGGCTGCATGGAGGTCATGCCGCATGGAGGTCGGGCCGCATCGAACTCCCGGCCGCATATAATGCTGGCCACATGAGAACTTTGTCTTCTCCGAACAACAGGTTCAACCATGATGGAAACTCCAAAAAAAACAAAAAATGTTTTCTTCATAAATTTTTTTTTTAACTCCAAATTAAGTGAATCAAAAGCCAAAATACTAGAAAAGAAGTGCTCCATCAGCCACAAAACTATTTTTCTAAAATACTATATTTTAGTAGATCAAAACCATAAAAAATATATTGAACCCATAAAAATCATAAACTTTAAATTCAGATCTACTCAAATATACTTAACAAAATCCAAAACTCCAAGAACTAAATATAATTAGCAACTTAATAAGAACATTTTTCATCAAATATATTTTTAAAATAACATATATTTAAAAATCTAAAAATCAAAGCTTCATCATTGAGCAAGATGTACTTGCCTTGGGTGGCTCCCAGCCTTTACCTCTCACGGTCCAAGTCACATCAACTTTTCCCTAGGGCTAGGGTTGGCTAGAGGGAGCTTGAAGGAAAGGAGGAAGAAGGAAGCAAGAAGAGTAAAATAAGAAAATGAATGAGCAGAGAGAAAATACTCATATATATATATATATATATATATATATATATATATATATATATATATATATATATATATATATATATATATATATATATATAAGAGGAGAGGAAGATGGTTTAGTCATTGGTTCAATCAAAAGAACCGAACCAAGTATCCATTCTAGATGCGGGTCCTAAACCGGGTCTATGGCAATGCCAATGGGTATTCTACTGGTCTTGGGTAGCCTCTCTCAACTACAAAAAATAAAATGGCAGGAACCATCAAGAGAAATACAACAGGAATACACTATCGAAAAAAATTAAATTCTAGAAATTCAAGAAATACCAAATCTGGAATCGGGTGTGACATACTTGCTATTTAGGATCTGACCCCATTGGTTTTGCATGGCCAGGTGTAGAGCCAGCACCTGAGGATCAAGCTTACTTCTCCCTCACTGATGGCACGCACTCGAATGATGGTTGCTGAGGGTCACGAGTGGGTTTCTTGTTTTACTGTTCGTCTTCTGTAAACTATTTTCTTTTGGACATTTAGCCAACCAGCACCTGTTAGCCGCAGAATCTGGACACTAGTTCCTTACATGACTGTATTATATTCAGACTGCAGCTGACTCACCATCATATATACTTTTGATTGTGTATTGTCAAGCCCCGATCTCCCGCAGGCAATCGGCCGTCCCGGCTAGGCGTGAATCACCGCACCAGCGCTCCCACGGGGCGATTGCTTGACCCATCTAGGCGTGATGCCGTACGAGCATAAGCCGCGCCCGTGCAAGGCCGAGGTCCAAGCAAGCGGTAAGAGGTCTAAGCCACAGAGTCGCACAGATTATCCGAGTGCAGCAGAATTATGAACGCATAGGCGATTGATAACAAGTTCACAGAGTCGTCAATAGCGGAAGTAAAGCAAACTCTTTATTGATATTGAACAAGTGTTACAGGCGACGCTTGGCCGAGATTACAAGTCGCTCAAGTCTCTCTCTCTAAAACAGTAAAAGCGTGCAAAGTGGATACATTTGTGGAATGATACATAGGCGATATTCCAACATTATGTCTTGTATATGTGCTTCAGTTCCGGACGCAATGCTCCAAGGCTTCAGAGTGGACTCCATGCCTTAGCACGCACGAGGGAGGCATCCGCACCGAACGATGTTCTCCCGCACCCTGCAAGCAATCTGGTGGGTTATCAGTACATGAATGCACTGGTGGGGAGGCTTCTCGCTCGCTCGAAAAATCTAAACACGTTATATAGGTTTCGTGCATAATCTATTAAGTTATCTTTTTAGTCTTTCCTTAGGATCAGTTTCATGGCAATGATGAATAGCCTAACTCATGTGGCAGTACGTCGTGTGATATAAGGAACACAACGAGACTTACCAACTTACCATCTGTCCTTCCCTGTCCAAGGCAAACCAAGTTAAATCATACACGAGCATACATAATAAAACCCAGGGGCAAGAGCATATGCAAACACAAGTATAGTGAGCGAGATATGTTTCGGTGCACGATTACACAAATTATAAGGCATTTTGCACTAGATGTTCGATGTGTTCAATATGCACAAGTGTTTCAAATTTATATCCATTTAGGTATTCTGATGCAATTATAAGTACATGTGTGTTATATAAAGCATTTGCCTACCATGCAATGACTCGTACACGGATTGCCGCTAAGCGAGGATGACTTATCTATATGAACAGTTGTCGCTGGCATAGCTATAAAGGACGGATTATAGTCTCGAGACTAGAACGATATGCAACGCAGGTGGCGAGCCCCACTACATAACATTATGTCCGTACAAACGACCATACGATATGTTTCGTCTGGATCGGATCGGTCCCAGCGCCTCGGTGACCGTCCGCGAAAACCAAAAACCTTGTGCACAAGTTGTCCGCGACATGCAAGTCATGGATTATTCTAGATTCATAACGATAATTCTTTATTCTTTTTCTAAATGAGCATTGCTCCATGAGCTGTGATTCATTGCTTTACTTAACACGATTCTCGTTCTGTGTTCAAGTTGACTTGATACAATCTAAGGCAAAACGAGCATGAAATAATCACATAGCATGATCCGTCTTTGCATAGTCTCACTGAGCCGTTAAATTGAGTACAAGACGAGTATCAATTTTTTTGAGGTATTATGATGTTATCTTGCTTAACTGTCCATTAATGTAGTCCCCTAGTTCGGGAAATGCCATTGCGACCTAATGGTCCCGAATACTTTCAATGCTCTGTACTTGGCTCGGAACGACTATCTTGATAGCCTTCCTGGGAACTTAGATGAATGCAAAACAAGGTAGTATTATACGGTCATGGCATGAATTATGTGACAAGCATTGAACCGAGACAACAAGTCCAAGTTAACATATAAGCAGGCAAGCATTGCATTCATTTAGAATATAAGTATTTACTTTGGCACGGGTCTAAGGGTAAGCCGAGGAGTAAAACCGTAAAGTGATATACCGAGCGACACAATCTAGGGTCGTACAGTGTAGCAAGTGAACAGTGCACTATAAATTATACATATATCATTCTACTCGAGGCATAGCGGGGTCTAGTTGCACAAGTCAAAGGTAGCATGCAAGGGTCCATTTATAAGCAAAGTTTTATTTCCATGTTCTAACACAAGCAATATAAGTTAGGATTATTCCCTTAGCTAGGTACGTTATATTCTTTATTAGCATGCAGGGGGTGATTCACCTAGCGACTAGCATGTATCATTCATATTTTAAGTGTGCTGGCTAAGAAAAGACAAGTTCATCGTAGCCACCCACCTTAGCGATGATTCGCCTTGGTCGAGCGATACTCCGAGCGAGCCTCTGAAAGCCTAAGCCGGAACTCCTGAAGGGCCAAGTCGGAAAATCCTTTGCCTCAAACGAGTATTCTTGTTGAGCAAAGCGGGTCGGGTCATTGCACTTTTGCCGTTTGAATCTACAGTCCGCTTGAGCGAAATGGGTCATTACATTATACACCACTCAAAAAAAGTCTCGTCCTCGAGACTTCCTGAGCGCAAACCATTTTATCACACTATCGAATCTATCCCAAGCATAGCAATTTGTACCACTAGATCCGTTCGAACACATTTTTCTACTCGTTCCTTATACCGTGTCATGTGTATGCTGGGTCGGTCTTTTTTAATGACTCTATCATCCAATCCAAGTTCTGACTCGGTCTCTATAGCGCGTTAGCGCGAAACATGTTGCTTAACACGGGGTCCGTTATAATCTGTCATGAATGATTATCTAAGGCTGAGGCAAACTTATACAAGTCATTATACTTGTCCATGTGGATATTCACTTGCACACATATTCGAAGTGCACCTCAAACATATGCATGTCAACCAACTTAGTGATAGTAAAGTCTTAGCACTCGAGTATAACATATTATTGAGTCTTGGATCGTGCACACGTTCAAGGCGTCCCTCAAACATATACATTCTACCAAAACTTAGAGAGAGTAAAATCGGACAAGCTACTTACGAAAATCTCAAGGGTTCTTATTTTATAAATCACGATGATACTTCCAACAGGGTCAATCAAATTTCTAAGTCATTTATATTCCAACTCAAATCAAGTATTTGTACTACCGTTAAGCATGATCTATCCGATTAACCGGCTAGCATTCATCTGTTCGGGTCAAACACAACACATGTTACCATTCCAAGTCTAACTCTAAGTCTTGTTGTCCCAGTTCTATGGCTTTGTTCAAGCAATATACTAAAGTCGGTCATACTGGTTCTTCACTCGACACAGGGTCATCTGCCTAATTGCTAGGTCAGCTCACAAGATCATAGGTACAAGTTTAAGCACATGATTTATGGTACAATTTTGTCGCACGATGCTAGCCCCAATTCCTAGGGTCAAACCATTGTTCATTTGTACGGGATATACTACCCAAGCTCATTTTACTCAGATTTTTAAACATCGAGCATAGATTATCCTACGCACAATAACACGTTCGTTTGCACAGGGGTCGAGTTCGTTCAGTCAAATCCATGATATATCCAAGTTACAGGATAAGCCTAGTGATTTGCATAGTCTATCTCTCCAAACATGTTTTGATAGAATCCATATATACATTCCAAATCTAGACCATCAAGCCAAGATTCAATTCTAAACCTTTGTTTATAACTCCAAGTCGTTCAACAAGATTCACTTATCCGTTCATGAAACCATCAAGCGTGATTTACTCCAAGTTCTAGGCTAACTTATCCCAGAAATATTTCTGATTCACTTGTATTTCCAAATTCGTCTTATCGTGTCGAACCACAAGTTAAGACAATCCATCAGTTGTCACGCTCCGGCCTTCCGCAAGTTCGATTACCCTCGTTGGACGTGAGATCACCACGTCAACGCTCCCGCTGGATAATCGTCCTAATCCGGGCGTGACGCATATTGGAGCATAGAGTTACGCTCGCACAAGACAAGAACGTCGAACATTATGGTTATCTTCGAAACGATCGAGACACTTTATCATTTCACTTTGCTTCACCCAAGATATATATATATATATATATATATATATATATATATATATATATATATATATATATATATATATATATATATATATATATAATCTATCAAGTCATTTTCTTTCATGCAGTGATTATGATTCATCTAACAAAATCATCCAACTTCAATGTTACCGTTCGGTAAATCTATAGTCTACTTCTATCATTCCTCAAGCAACTAAGTTTTAAATATTCAAGCCCAAGTCTATTCCATCTTTTGATACATTTCATTCACCGAGTTCGTTTGGAATAATCACTGAACATGTTTCCGTGAGTTCGATCATCCCCGCGATACATGAAATTACTACGCCGGCGCTCCCGCAGGATAATCATTCTCGCTGGGACTGATTTCGAAGATTAACTTTTCAAACTTGATTTAAGATCGTTCTTCCACACTCCAAGTCGAATCCATTATCGCTTACTTCATTCATTGAACCATTATATTCATTCTTGGGCTAACTTCTATTCGAGCAATATTGCATTCACGTTCAATCCATTTGTTTCAATCCAAAATCGTTCGCACGATCCTCCAAGTTTCCAACAAGTTTTCCTTAACCATGATATCGATTTCCATTTCCATGAATTCCCTATTCAATATAAGCCTTATTACTTGTTCAAGACATTCTCAAATTCGTTCAATCTAATAATCGCATGAGACCTATGAATCCGTTTGGACATTTCTAAGGGATTCATACACCACTCAGAATTGAGTCCTCCAATTAAATCCTCAATCGTGTTCGCATTATCGCTAGCATATTCACCAAGTCGTTCCTTAGAATTTTTGTACGGTACTTAAGCATCGCCTAGTAAAATCTTAGTCTCGTATATATCCTATTTATAGTCATCCAAGTAACCATATTCGATTTGTATCTTCCAACACAAAATACCGTTCGAGCTATTTTCCAAAATCCGAGCACGATTCTCTATATCCGCCTAAGCGATAAATTGATAATGTTTCTATCGGTTGCTATTCTAAGTCTGACTTATCCATCTTATCTGAACGATATCCTAATCTTGTTGTAACTTAGCTTGCACCAAAGGGTCTTGGCGTGCGGTACTCAACATAACTTAGCCAAAAGATTGTGTGCATAGCTAACCGTTCGAATGATATTCTATTCCACACACTAACCAGTTGGGTAATCACGTATAGGTATACGGGTTTGCACATAACCTGCAGATTCTAGCATGAGTCTAATCCAAGAAAGTCTAGCACAGGTTGGCATAAAGGCCTTCGTATTACGATTTCGTACAAGCAATCACATCATTTACATAAACTTTTTTTAAGTATTTAGACTCATTGTTTGGAATATTTTGATGGGACATTGAGAGAGAGCGTATACACATAACCCACGAACAAGCTTTCGAAACTGAGAAAATCGAAACAAAGTCCAAAGACGTAAAGCCATACTCTGATACCAATATGTCAAGCCCCGATCTTCCGCGGGCAATCGGCCGTCCCCTCTAGGTGCAAATCACCACGTCAGCGCTCCCGCGGGATGATCGCTTGACCCATCTAGGCGTGATGCCGCACGACCGTAAGCCGCGCCCGTGCAAGGCCGAGGTCCAAGCATGCGGTAAGAGGTCTAAGCCACAGAGTGACACAGATTATCCGAGTGCAACAGAATTATGAACGTATAGGCGATTGGTAACAAGTTCACAGAGTCGTCAATAGCGAAAGTATTGAATAACACAAGTATAGAAGTAAAGCAAACTCTTTATTGATATTGAACAAGTGTTACAAGCAGCGCTAGGCCGAGATTACAAGTTGCTCAAGTCTCTCTCTCTCTGAAACAGTAAAAGCGTGCCAAGTGGATATATTTGTGGAATGATACATAGGCGATGTTCCAACATTATGTCTTGTATATGTGCTTCAGTTCCGGACATAATGCTCCAAGGCTTCAGAGTGGACTCCACGCCTTAGCACGCACGAGGGAGAAATCTGCACCGAACGTTCTCCTGCACCCTACAAGCAGTCTGGTGGGTTATCATTACATGAATGCACTGGTGGGGAGGCTTCTCGCCCGTTCAACAAATCCAAACACGTTATATAGGTTTTGTGCACCATATATTAACTTATTTTTCTAGTCTTTTCTTAGGATCAGTTTTATGGCAATGATGAATAGCCTAACCCGTGTGGCAGTACGTTGTGCAATAAAAGGAACACGACGAGACTTACCAACTTACCATCCGTCCTTTCCTGTCCAAGGTAAACCAAGTTAAATCATGAACGCGTATACATAATAAAATCCAGGGGCAATAGTATATGCAAACACAAGTGTAGTAAGCAAGATATGTTTCGATGCACGATTACACAAATTATAAGGCATTTTGCACTGGATGTTCTATATGTTCAATTATGCACAAGTATTTCATATTCATATCCATTTAGGTATTCGTATACAATTATAAGTACATGTGTGTTATATAGAGTAGTTGCCTACCATGCAATGACTCGCACACGGATTGCCGCTAAGTAAGGATGACTTATCTATATAAATAGTTGTTGCTGGCATAGCTATAAAGGACGGGTTACAGTCTCGAGATAAGAACGATATGCAACGCAGGTGGAGAGCCCCGCTACATAACATTTTATCCATACAAACGACCATATAATATGTTTCGTCCAGATCGGATCGGTCCCAGCGCCCCGGCGACCGTCCGCGGAAACAAAAAACCTTGTGCACGAGTTGTCCGCGACATGCAAGCCTTGGGTTATTCCAGATTCATAATGATAATTTTGTGTTCTTTTTCTGAACGAGCATTGCTCTACAAGCTGTGATTCATTGCTTTACTTAACACGATTCTCATTCAGTGTTCAACTTGACTTGATACAATCTAAGCCAATATGAGCATAAGATAATCACATAGCATGATCTATCTTTGCATAGTCTCCCTAAGTTGTTAGATTGAGTACACGACTAGTATCAATTTTTTTTAAGGTATTGTGATGTTATCTTGCTTAACTGTCCATTGATGCAGTCCCCTAGTTCGGGAAATGCCTTTGCGATCTAACGGTCCCGAATACTTTCAATGCTCTATACTTGGCTCGGAATGACTATCTTGATAACCTTCCTCGAAACTTAGGTAAATGCAAAACAAGGTAGTGTTATACGGTCGTGGCATAAATTATGTGACAAGCATTAAATCGAGGCAACGAGTCCAAGTTAACATATAAGCAGGAAAGTATCGCATTCATTTAGAATATAAGCATTTACTTTGGCACGGGTCTAAGGGTAAGCCGAGGAGTAAAACCGTAAAGGGACATACCGAGCGACACAATCTAGGGTCGTGCAGTGTAGCAAGTAAACAGTGCACTACAGAGTATACATATATCATTCTACTCAAGGCATAACGGGGTCTAGTTGCACAAGTCAAATGTAGCATGCAAGGGTCTATTTATAAGCAAAGTTTTATTTCCATGTTCTAACACAAGCAATATAAGTTGGGATTATTCCCTTAGCTAGGTGCGTTGTATTCTTTATTAGCATGCAGAGGGTGATTCACCTAGCGAATAGCATATATCATTCATATTTTAAGCGTGCTGGCTAAGCAAAGACAAGTTCATCGTAGCCATCCACCTTAGCGATGATTCGCTTCGGTCGAGCGATACTCCGAGCGAGCCTCTGAAAGCCTAAGCCGGAACTCCTGAAGGGCCAAGTCGGAAAATCCTTTGCCTCAAACGAGTATTCTCGTTGAGCAAAGCGGGTCGGGTCATTATACTTTTGTCGTTTGAATCGGCAGTCCGCTTGAGCGAATTGGGTCGTTACATGTATTTGGCATATCATTCTGTATCGCTGAATCTCTAAAACATTCTAATGCGTCATTTGGGATGCCTTATTGCTTACTCTAAAATATTTTATGTTATTGATACTTGTTTGAATGATTGAGATAATAGAAGTTCTTAACCCTAGAAGACTTGATTGTAGTATGCACCCCCTTGTCTCTAGACAATCTTAACACATTGCAGGTTGCTTCGATATTCCGCAAGGTGTGGTTCACTGAGTCATTACTCTGCTCTCCAGTATTATGTTCTGGGGTATGATAAGATTTTAGTGGTGGCCCATGTAGGTCTGATTTTTTAGACTTATGGGGTGGCTTGATTATAGGATGTCTCAATCAAACATGCTTTTCCTTGAAATCATGAATCTGTCTCCTAGAAACTCAGCTTGACTTTTGTACCATTGATTCCTCGATCCTTTCTCTTCATGTTCTTGATTTGTTTGGTATCCTTTTTCTTAGGGCTTCTCCATCATCGGTGGGTGGAGCACCAGCAATTTCAACAGGACAAGGATCCGTTGGTCCACAGCGAGAGGCAACACTTGTACCAAAAGGGATCAGGGTAAAACTAGTACCCCCGATTATACCAGTAGTGCAAGTAGCACTTGATATATCAGCATTGCTAGAAATTATACGAGGGATGATGGCGACACAACAGCATCAGCAACTTTAGCATCTTTAGCAGCAAGAGCAGAATATCTTGTTGAATCAAGGATTACAGACGGCCTTAGAAAGGAGTGTTAGAACAGACTCAGGGGCATCGGTAAGGTTCTGCTGACTCAACCCTAAGTATTTTGATGGCACGGAGGATGCCATTATCGCAGACTCTTGGCTACATAATATAGAGACGATATTGACAGCGATAAAGGTTCCAGCTGAGGAACAAGTTAATCGGGTCCGATTGTATCTCTAGGACCTTGCTAGAGATTGGTGGGCAGCAAAAGAAGTTAGATTTAGACAACATATTTTATGGGACAACTTCAGCGCCCGTTTCAGGGTTAAGTATTTTGGAGTGGTAGAACTTATCAACCTCAATCAGTTTGGAAGGACGGTGGATAGAATAAGGGCGTAGTTCAACTAGGGGGAGGATCTGCAATCTTGTTCCTTATTTGGTTTAAGGATTGTAAATCCGATCTCGAGGGTTCTTGCACTACTCTTATCCTCATCTATCGATATAATAAAGTGACAAATAATGTGACCAGTAATTGACTATCTTGTCCAGAATAACTTGCCATGTGACAACTCGTCCATGATCTTGATTCTAGAACTTGTTCCTGCCCTGACTATTATATCCGTGCAGATACACTTGATCGCACCGAGAGTGCTACTTGATAGATATAAATATGGTAAGCCATCGTGCCACATACTCTTTCTATGTGATATATGTAATTATTTCTATGCACAGATGTTTGTGGTTTTAAACGAAAGAATGAAAGTGTATTTCAATGACGAGGTTTATGCGAAACCCGCGCTCTTCTGTTTACAAACAAACTTGTACAATGTAATCCTATACGAGGATGTGGGAGTACAATTTATTTAATCTGGGTATAAATTGCTATAGGTGTCTGATCTGCGGTCGATCACTTTAGCCCTTGGACCACACGATGTTGAAGAAGTGCCATGGAAGACAGGTAGCAGCTTCGAAGGTTGCAGAAGAGGTTGGACGCACGATGCCAAGGTCGTCGTTCCCAGCTCTTTGCCTGATCTCCGGACTCTCTCTCTCTCTTCCTCTCTCTCTCTCTTGACCTCGGGTTTGACCTTTCTCGGAAGTTCGACCGTTTGATCTGGTATTGGTTCTCCTCACCAATTTTTTGACCTTTTTCGTCCTCTTTTTCTCCATTGATAGGGGTCTCTATTTATAGAGTTTTGGTGACAGTGACCACTCCGTCGGTGTAAAAACCGAGGAGTGGGAAGTACAACACCCTTTTACACAATTGTTAAAATAACCAATCCCTGCGTATAGATGACCTTCTGAGTGAGCATGTGACGCGTGTCCAACTAAGGGGACAAAGCGCGTATATCTGCTGCTAAGATCATGGCATAGAAGCCACGTAGGTAGGTATCCCTCGTATAGAAAAGGTTGGCGTAGAAGCCAAATGACTGTCACCCCGGCGTAGAAGCCGGATAGGCATAGAAGCCGAATAGGCATAGAAGTCGAACAGGCGTTTGAAGCTGAAGAGTCGTAGAGACTGAGTGGGCGTAGAGAGCCGAAGAGTCGTAGAGACTGAGTGGGCGTAGAGAGCCGAATGATCACAGGTCTTGAATGGGCGTAGAAGCCGCTGCGTACCGTGCCTGAGTGCTGATATGGATATCTTAGCCGGAACCACGGCTGTTGAAGATATAATCAAATCCCTTGCATTAAATGCAGAGATTTGCCATCATCTTGTGCATTAAATGCGGAGGCGTGTTTTGAAGGTCTGCAGCCCTTCTGTGCATCTGTCGCAGAGACGTGCCTTGAGCGAAACTGTCACCGCCCTATGCAATTAGACGTAGAGACGTGCCTCGAGCCCCGTACGATGTGCAGCTTTTGACGTGGCAGGCGGTTTGTCTACTGCGAAGCGTAAACCAGCTCATGTTTGCCTGTGTAAAACAAGGCAGCATATCCCCCTGTACGCAAAAGAGCGGTTTATGCTGAGGGGACGTCAGTAAACGACGGTTCGGTGGTATCTTAACCAAATCCTCTGTATTAAATGCAGAGATCCACCATCATACTGTGGTGCGCATCCCGAGGAGTCTGTGCTTGTTTCCAGCCGTCGTCTGGGTAGCCGTGCAGCACTTTTTGTCAGGAGTCAGAGGCCAGGTTCACTGCGTGACTTGACAGGTTCATTTCGGGGAAGACGAAGCGTTCCTCGTATGCTTTTAACGCTGCTTTGAGAGTGGATGAGTTTTACGCCATGGGGGCGATGGAGAACCCCGTCTACGCTGAAGCGGCTTAGACGTACTGCACCTTACGCGGATGGTCCTTTGAGCTTTTACGCCTGATGGCTCTGAAGGCCTTCGTTCATGCTGCTCTGCATCAATATGCTGCGTAGCTTTTCCCAGCGTATTTTTTATGCTTCTACAAGACCCCCTTTAAAGCTTTTAAATTCCTTGGAATTTGAAACGCTTTGAATGAAGCATGAACGGCCCCTCGTAACTCGAAATGTTTCTGAATGGAGCGTTGAAACGGTCGATGCGGACTTTATGGCAGATTTATTGGGGACCGCTGTGATCTCTTTTGCCTATAAAAAAGGCGGGGGGTTAACCTGTCCTCCCCATATTCCCATCACCATGCAGAAATGATCGTCGGAGTTCGTCGGGTCGATCTGAGGAAGAAGGAGATCATGTTCTTCCAGCATATTGGGAGCCAAAAAAGACGGCATCTTCGAGCAAGTGTCCACTGCAACGATGGATCATGGAAGGATATCTTAGCCTCCCTTGCTCGGGATAATCAGCAACTTTGTATGGTGGCTCTTCCGGGAGAGAGGGAAGGATCATTTCCACTATACGGCTGGCAAGCTGTATCTCTTCTCCTGAGATCCCCGCGGACGAGATTAGGCGAACCGTAATCTGTCGTCCTCGATCGAGTTGGGCTTAGAGAAGCCTCAACTGGATCGACCATGGCGAATGGAGGATCTTCTTGTTCATGACTGTGGTAGTCGATGAACTGTCTTCGAAGAAGAGGAAGACCTCCGCCCATGCGAGAACCTGTCAGAACAGCTTCTGGGCGATCTTCAGACGACGAGGGAGTATCTCCTTTTGTAGATGGAGTTTCCCTCATATGTAACCATGAAAAGTAGAGAAAAACCCTTGCAGATAGGATTTCCCTCACATGTAATCATGATTTTAATCTTCAATAAAGTCATCTTCTTCTTCATATGATCATCTTGCCATACGTTGCTGTGAAGTCTGAATGTGTGCAGCTTCGACACGTCTGATTCTTTACGCCAACTCTGATAAGAAGAGTATTAGGCCCTGTCCTTTTCAGCGAATAGTGCATAGAGCGCTGCTTAGCATTTTGAACATTTAGAACTATCTTTTTGCTAGGACTGAAGGTCAGCGTAGATCTCTGAACTGCTGCTTCTGATGAGCAGAACTTTGTTCAGTCTTCGTCTTCAAGAATGATCTCTCGAAACTCTCCTGAAACAGGGTCGAGGATATTGGCTGAGTTTGTCATCTTGACAGACGAGATGTTAAGACTGGAGTCTGGATGAACCTCCAATTTTGGACCCGAAAAGGGTAATTTCTCAATGTTTGAACTCTGTGTGTTTCGGGTACTTGGGATATTTTGGGGTCAAGGACGAGTATCTTCTGTGTGAACTCTTTGCACTTGACCAGGTCGGGGACTGTTTCGGATAAGCGGAAAGTCGTGGAGCGTGAAATCCTCAGTCTGTAGCGTCTGGGCGTAAAACACCATCGAGCGTGAAATCGTGGACTTGTGGTTCCTGAGCGTGAAGTCGTAGGTTTGTCGCCTCTCGAGCATAAAAGCTACCGAGCACAAAGGCATCCGGGCGAGAAAAAACCATAGACTTATAGCTGTCGAACGTAAAGCCGTAGAATCATTGCTGTTGAGTGTAGAAAGCTCCTTTAGCGTAGGACTTATAGATCTGTAGCTCCTGAAAAGAAAATTTCTTCGAGCGTGAAGTTTTTGCGGATCTGTTGCTTCTGAGCATAAACTGAGCGCCACCGACCGTGAGATCATCGATTTGGTATCTGCTGAGCGTAAAGTCGTAGGTTGGTCGCCTCTCGAGCGTAAAAGCTACCGAGCACAAAGGCATCCGGGCAAGAAAAAACCATAGACTTATAGCTTGCGAGCGTAAAACCGTAGATCTGCTGCTGTCGAGCGTAGAAAGCTCCTCTAGCGTAGAACTGCTGAACTGCCTTGCGCGAAAAAAATTTCGAAGTCGCTGACTGTCCGTCTTTCGAGAGTAGTGGGCTGACGTAGCACCCAATCATAACCGACTATTATTTGCAAGATTTGGTTAGGGTCTCGAGGAGTCCGTCCGAGGATTCGAGGAGTCGATCCGGACTCTATATATATCCCAAGTTTCTTGAGAGAAAAACCTTTTACCCGTCCTCTGTGAAAGAGAGCTTTCGACTGTTCGAGTTTTTCTCCGTTCCTTCTCCGAGCACTTCGAGTCTTCAGAAATGGCGACGAAACAAACCTCCTCCACCAAGGGAAAGAGCATAGGTTCTTCCTCTTCTTCCACTGCCCCAGCGAGGGAGTCATCGGTCGGGCAAGGTGAACTTCCTTCTGAGCGAAGTATCCCGCCGACGAGCAGCGCACCCGGTCTTAGAGGTAGAGCCTTTGGGGTGACAAAAACAACGAAAAATCCTTCGCACACGTTGAACGTGACCGCGCTAGGTCATCTTCTGTGCTGATAGCCTCTTTTGAGGAAGATGATGCACGGAGGCGTTTTCATCTTTTACGCCGACATTTCTCATGTGCCAGCGTAAAAAAAACTCCACATTTTCGTAGTTCCGAGCGTAAAAGCTCTGGCTACCGAAAACTGGCGTATATCGTAAAATAAGCATTTTACGCTTGTGGAGGGGACTTTCGGCGTACAATAACCATATTCGTACAATCCTGGCGTAGAGCACGGACTGTCGTTTCTTTGGTCTGTATGTTCGTGCAAGATCTTGTAATGACATACTTTCTTTGCACTTTTGCAGTTGACTTGGGTGAGTCTCCACTGGCCGAGGTGATGGGTTCTACTGCCGGGATGCTGCATTCGAACTATCTAGAGGATTTGTCCCACGTGGCATTTCCCCTCTCCGGACCCCAGTATCCTGAGGGAAGGGGATTTTTGATATCGGCTCAGGGCGAGCGGGCGCTGTTGAGTATGATCAACGGGGAGCCCTTGACGTATGTAGACGGGGAGCGGTACATAAAGTCGGCTTTTCTTTTCGGGGACATGATCGACAAACGGTCTCAGACTAAGCCCAAGAGAGAACTTTGGGTCTTTGCTGCCTAGAGTTCGGTTCTGTATCTGCCGACGATGCCGAGGGATTATCCCATCTCGGCTTTCTCCCACGCCACTCATCCCAGGAAGATGTCGTGGACGTTGACTCCCGATCTTCACGGCAAGCCGGGGAAGATCTTTCATCAGAAAGGAGCTGACCAGGGATCGTTCGTCAGTCGTCCTTCCGGCCCTGTGACGTTGTTCCGGGGACTGCACCCGGGCAGTGTCCCGAGTGAAGACAGCTTAGTGATCCAGCCGGTCCAATTGCCAACTTTCTGCAACGGCTTCATGGGACGAGGTGGGGTATACCCCAAGGAGAATCCTCGGTGCAATGGGTGGATCACCCCAACAAACCTCCGATGGACTTGCCTAGTTAACTGGGCCTTGAAGCACTTTCAGAAAGAGCTGGAGGGCATTGGGCTGTATGCCGCCGTGAGTGCGACGAGCGTCGGGTTGCCTCCCAACCCTAACTTGTTCTTGGCACTGATGGAGCGATACATTTCGCTCACTGGGACTTTCGCCACTCCACTGGGGAAGCTGGGATTGGCCCTTCATGAGATGGCAGTTGTCTCGAAGCTGCCGATGGGGGATACCCCATACGAAGAGTATGTTCCCACCAACCGGGAGTTGGGAGATTTGGACCCTCGGGTGGCGGATGTGTATCAGGAGCTGATGTGTCAATACTTCGTATGCACCACCTTTTATAACGAGCCTTCCGATTTGGCTCACACCACCAAGTGGATGTCCTACCTCTTCTTCCACCGAGCCAGGGCCGCCAAGTCGAAGAAAGTCTCGGGGGGCAAGAATGAGCCCGTGAACTGTTTGGGCGTGCTTAGTGCCCAGGTCATGGAGGGCCTTATGGAGGAGGCTAAAGCTCCGTATCAGATCCTCGTTGAGGGGGTAGGAAAGTACCCTGAAGGTACTACGGCCCGTAGTTACTTGAGGCGCTGTCGCAGGCCTCTATCTAAGGAAGCCCAGTTGGACGGTTTCCTCTCGATATGGCTACGTCGAGTAGTAGTGCCTGGTACTGCGTCCGCGGACCGCATTCACCGGAACATCCTGTGGCCGGCAGTGCGCCTGGTGTTCGGGGCAAGACTGGGCTTGCTTCCTGCCATGGTGTGCCGTATACAGGCTGGCCTGAGAGCTATGACTGATGGGTTGCTCGTCGATGAAGCTCGGCGTGAGAGTTTTTCCCGGGTGGAATTATCATACCTGTATCTGATGGGCTGGTTAATTCTCCACAATCCCCGGGTGATGTCTCCCGGCTCTGGTAGCAGCTCGGGGGGGGGAATTTCTTGCTGAATTACAAGGACTCTCCCTGGAACGTGGACACCATTTTAGATTGTCGGCTGGTATTGAACCTCAGCCATGGCTGGAAATTCCTCTGTACTCCCCCTCCTGTACATCGCAATCAATCAGGGATGAGGCTTAAGGATTCAGGTGGAGAGAAGACCGATCTTTCTCCGGAAGCTTTTAATTGGTTGGTCTGCATTAGACCCTCCCATCTCCTGTACAGGAGCGAAGATCATTGCTTCTTCGAGCCCTATTTGCCTAGCCGGTTTGCCAGGCAATTTGGGTATGATCAGTTGCATGTGGGCAATGCCGTCACCAGCTTCAGGTCCAGAGGCGGGCTTATTGATGGAGCCAGAGGATGGCGGTATTTTATCATGGGTTGCACGGGAGCCGTCTTCATCGTGTCGGTTGTCACCACCTCTACGGAGCTGCGCATCCTTCATTCTTACGCCCAATTCTACGTGGCAATCAACACCTTCCATCATGATTTTGACATGCGCGGAAGTCTCAGGGTACCCTCTCCTAAGGCTGGGGGAAGAGTTGAAATCCCCTCGGTCTCTCCTGACGAGGGTGAGGAGTTTGATACTCCGGATGAACCCCTGGAGTCGATGCCGGGGTGTGAAGTGCCTCTGCCTGCGGGGGCTTTGGTAGTCCCTAAGAAGCGAAGGGCACCTGCTCCCAAGGAGGCTTCTCTTCGTAAGAGGAGGAAGGAGACAGTTGCTCGTCCTCTCCGCATTCTTGGTATTGAGGCTCCTGGAAGTGGCCCGTACTGATGCTTTGGCTATCAGGAATGAGAGGATGACTGTGCTAGTGCAGCAGATCCGTGATATGACCGCTCCCCCACAATGATGTACTCTTTTTGCCTTTTGCTCCCCCAGATGTAATTCTGTTCTTTTTGGGAATAAACAAAGAGACTCTTATCTGACTTTGTGGACCTATCATTTCGGAATGTAAATGACAGGTTTGGGTGAAAGTGATATCAGAGGTAGTATGGACATGATATACTTTACTGGAGATTACAGCTCAGAGGTAATATGGACATGACTGATTCGTGGACCTATTACTTTTTGCGCACCTAGGTGCAAGTAATAGGTTTGGGACAAGCCCTGCTAGAGGTAATATAGATGTAGCAAATTTTGTGGGCTTAACACCACCGGCGTACTTGCGATTAAGTACGGGTGTTAAGTTGAGGTGACGATCGATATCAGAGGTAATATGGATGTGATAATCGGTGGTCAGAATTTTTGGAAAGCCTGTTCAGAGGTGATATGGACATGGCAGACTCGCCAAGAAAATACAGTTCAGAGGTAATATGGACATGACTGATTCGTGGACCTATTACTTTTTGCGCACCTAGGTGCAAGTAATAGGTTTGGGACAAGCCCTGCTAGAGGTAATATGGACGTAGCAGATTTTGTGGGCTTAACACCACCGGCGTACTTGCGATTAAGTACGGGTGTTAAGTTGAGGTGACGATCGATATCAGAGGTAATATGGACGTGATAATCGGTGCTCAGAATTTTTGGAAAGCCTGTTCAGAGGTGATATGGACATAGCAGACTCTCTAAGGAAATACAGTTCAGAGGTAATATGGACATGACTGATTCGTGGACCTATTACTTTTTACGCACCTAGGTGCAAGTAATAGGTTTGAGACAAGCCCTGCTAGAGGTAATATGGACGTAGCAGATTTTGTGGACTTAACTAGTCTCGTCTTGGAAGTAGTTTTGTCAGAACCTGAGATTCTCGCCATATTCTACTCGAGCAGAGGAGATTAAGCATAGTACCTTTTCAGGAATTTGCCGTTGATAGGGGCCAATAACAGGTCTCCGTTAGGCTGGGCTAGCCTGTAGGCTCCGTTCGAGAACGTTGTCTCGATCATATAAGGGCCTTCCCACTTGGGCTGGAATTTGCCTTTACTACTGTGAGTAAGAATCATCGGCCTTCTTACGGCTAAAACTAGCTCGCCGACTTTGAACACCCTTTCCTTTACTTTACGATTGAAAGTTTTGGAAATGCGCGCTTGGTAGAGCGCGATGCGCTGTTGAGCTTGGAGGCATTTCTCGTCTAATCCTTCTAGCTCCTGAAGCCTTAACAGGTCATTCTTTTCTTGAGTCAGCTCATTAGCCACGGCTATCCTGAGTTATGGGATCTGGATTTCAATGGGGAGAACTGCTTCGCTCCCGTATACCAGTGAGAATGGGGTACAACCTGTCGGTGTTCGTACCGTTGTGCGGTATGCCCAGAGACACTCACCCAGCCTTTCATTCCAATCTCTTTTGTTTGAAGAGACGAACTTCTTCAAGAGTTTGATAATGGTCTTGTTGAAGGCTTCCGCCAAACCATTAGCAGCTGGATAATATGTCGTAGAGGCAATATTGTGTATCCGATTTTTGTCGCAAAATCGATGAAACGCTTGGCTGATGAACTGAGGCCCATTGTCATGGATTATCCTTCGGGGAATCCCGAAGTGATAAATGACGTGATGCTTGATGAAGCTGATCACATTAGACGCCTTTACCTCAGCAAGAGGGATCGCCTCTGCCCATTTGGAGAAGTAGTCCGTGATGGCCAGTATGAACTGGTGGCCTCTGGAAGAAGACGGGTGAATGGGACCAATGACGTCCATACCCCATGCTTCGAAAGGCCAGGATGCAATTGTAGGATGTAGACACTCAGACGGTTGGTGTATGAAGTCTACATGAACCTGACAGGCTCTACATTGTCTTGTATACCGTATTGCATCTGTGATCATAGTAGGCCAATAATAGCCCATTCTCCTGATGCGATCCTGTAGCTTAGGACCGGGCTGGTGCGCTCCGCATACGCCGTCGTGAGCTTCCCGGATAATCTGCTGTGCTTCGTCACCAGACAGACATCTTAACAGCAGTCCGTCGTAGGTCCGGCGATACAGGCATAGTGAAGGTGCATCGTAGTAGAAGCGTAATGATCGTCTTTTGACGGACACTACTTCTTTGGGGTCCTCCGACAAGATTCCGTATGCGATAAAATCTATAAAGGGATTTCTCCAGTCTCTTCTGGGGGGATCTGTGTTCACAGCGTGGCTGCATTCTATGTGAAGGTTGTTCTTCACACAGAATAAGTCTCTGTTAAGAAGGATTACTGAATCCTGCCTTCTTATAGGAGTGGCTAAATCCGCAGCTAGACTGGCTAGGGCATCAGCTTCCAGATTCTGAGATTGAGGTACATGCTCTAGGAAGAACCCTTTGAAGGTCATGGCTATCTCGACCGTTGCTTGGTGATAGGGGATGAGGTCTGGATTCCGGACTTCATATATCCCTCTGACTTGATTGACGATAGGCAGAGAATCACCGAAAGCTTCCAGGGATTCGACCCCCAGCTCTTTGGCGACTTGGAGCCCGATTAGCAGAGCGTTGTATTCTGCCATATTGTTGGAGCAGGGCTCGCTAAGAGAATATGCTCGGTAGATGACGAGCTGATCAGGAGTGACCAGGACGACTCCTACTCCTGAGACGACGTTTCCCTTAGGA
This sequence comes from Iris macrosiphon, assembly GCA_036927795.1. NCBI lineage: Eukaryota > Viridiplantae > Streptophyta > Magnoliopsida > Asparagales > Iridaceae > Iris > Iris macrosiphon. The sequence goes on along the minus strand of JAYESA010000015.1, from coordinate 77,125,606 downwards.
CCGGTTCTGGAGGCACCATCGAAGAAGAGCTGACATGCGTCACTCTCCATCGCGGAGTTACATTCTGCAACTTCATTGGGAATGTCCTCGTATAACTTGGAGGACTCCGGGATCGGATGAGCAGCTAGGAAGTCAGCCAGTGCTTGGCCTTTGATGGACTTATGCGGTACGTATACCATGTCATATGGTGCTAATAGCATCACCTAAGTCGCGAGTCGAGAATTAAGAATACTTGGCTTGCTCATCAGTACCCTAAGAGGATTGATCCTGGAGATGATATGAATGGTCTGGCCGGCGACATAGTGTCGCGTCTTCTGGACAGCGAATATCAGAGCCAAGCATTCTTTCTCCACTGGGTTGTACCGGTGTTCGGCTCCGACCATCATCCTGCTGAGGTAGTAGATAGCCTGTTCATGACCCATGTCGTTCTTTTGTGCGAGAAGAGCTCCTAGCGAATGATCCATCGCTCGAACGTACAGCAAGAACGGCCTTCCCATGACGGGAGACGCCAGAACTGGCGGACTGGTGAGGTAGCGCTTGATATCTCCGAAAGCTTGCTGACAGGTTTTGTCCCATACGAAGGATACACCTTTCTTCATGAGATGAGAAAAGGGCTGACATCTCCCTGAGAGGTTGGATATGAATCGCCGGATATAGGCCAGACAGCCTTGAAATCCCCAAAGTTCCCTCATATTATGGCGTGGTCGCATTTCTACGATTGCCTGGACTTTGTCAGGGTCCACCTGGATGCCTTTGGCGGTAATGACAAATCCCAGGAATTTGCCACTAGATACACCGAGAAATGACTTCGTAGGGTTCATCTTGAGTTGATATCGGCGCATTAGCTCGAATACCGTCCTCAAGTCTTGGATGTGATCATTTTTGAGGCGACTCTTGACGGCTATGTCATCCACGTAACATTCTACTGTTTTGCGTAAATGCTCATGGAATATGTTACTCATGGCCCGTTGGTATGTAGCCCCGGCATTCTTCAATCCGAAGGGCATAACCGTATAGCAATATACCCCCAATGGTGTCCGGAAGGCAGTGTGCTTCTCGTCTTCAGGATGTATCTTGATCTGATTGTATCCCGAGAATCCGTCCATGAAAGACATGCGTTCGAAACCGCAGGTGTTGTCGATCATGATGTCGGTGATAGGAAGAGGGAATTCATCTTTGGGGCAGGCCGCATTCAGATCTCGGTAATCGATGCAGATACGTACCTTCCCATTTTTCTTTACGATCGGGACAACATTGGCGACCCAGTCGGGATGTTGCTCTTCACGGATGAAGCCGCAGGCTATCAACTTCTTGACTTCAGCCTCAATGGCGTCCATCATATCCGGGCAGAACCGACGTTGGTGCTGCTTGACAGGCTTTGAGTCGGTCAATATGTTGAGCTTGTGAGTAGCCGCCTTCGGATCGAGGCCTGGCATATCCTCGTAATTCCACGCGAAGACGTCGATGTATTCTTTTATCAGTTGGATAATTTCTTCCCTTTCAGCTGGGGAAAGATAGTTACTGATAAATATTGGCTTTGGTGAAAATTCACCCCCAATATTGATTTGGATAACTTCGTCTTTGGTGGAAGGTTCTCTTTGCTCGAAGCGAAATTTCCACTGCGTATCCATCTGTCGAGCCCAAGCGTCATTTTCGAATAATTCAGATTCTTGTTCGCTCGCCTCCAAGGGATCTGTTGACACCATATTTACCGAGAATGTTTGTCCGAGATCGTCGGACGAGTCGGAGGACGTCGAGCCACCTCGAGGAGAGGCAATGGTGTCTTCAGAAGTCGTAAGGGAGGTCGGATATCCTAACCCGAAGCGGGTTTGTTGATAGCAGGGGTCGCCGAGCAGCGGCGTTCGCCTGCCCTTCCCGTTGTTGAGACATTGCTTCCGCTTCAAATCGTAGCCCATATTTTGCATGATCTTCAACGCTTGCGGGCTGTATCGGCGAACCTGTATTTTCCCAGTATCGTCGTCGAAAGCATCTTCTTGGATAGCTGGCTGATTGCGCATACGGCCAAAGAATATTGGACGCTGACTGCTGCAGGTAGGCGGGACAATAAAGATAGAGTCCTCATGGGGTCCATACGTTGTGATGACGTTGGATGATGACGCTACTTCCCATACATATGGATGATAGGCTTTTATAGCTCCCAAGAATTTTTGTGCTATAGGTTCTATCTCATCAATGTACTGGAAAAGGGGACTTTTATTGTCTTTGGCAACCGCGTTAGTAGTTTTTACATCCCTTGGTTGTCTGTTGCGCCGAAGGTCGATGACCAAGGGTGGAGGCTTCTTGTTTAAGGTGATTACTAACGGATCACCCCCTCTTCCTGACCCAGTATCGTTCAGGTGGATGGTCATTGGCTCTGTGGCCTTTGGACGAACAGTCCGTCCTTTCACCTTGATTGACAGAGGTTGCTTGACAGAGGGTTCTTCTGGCTCCCGGCGGGATTCCTTCTCTGTTTGGGCTGACACCCCTTCCGTGTAGCTCTGAGAGTATAACACGGCGTCGGAGTAGTAAGATTCTACTCCTCTAAATGGGTTTAAGTCAGCAAACTCCGTTTGCACTGCCCCTTTGGTATCTAAATATTTGAAGCATTGATGTAGAGTTGAAGGGACAATGTTGTGGTCATGGATCCACGGTCTTCCTAGCAGGATATTGTAGGACACCTCTGAATCAATGACGTAGCACGTAGCCACTGATCTAAGGTTGCCAATCTGGATCCTCAGGCGAATCTTCCCCAACGGTTTACTCCTTCCGGCGTTGAAACCCACGATTGTAGTAGTGGTATAGGCCAGTTCGCTGGTGGGGATCCTCAATGGTCTGAGTAGACTGTGAGGAATGATGCTGATTGACGATCCCGGATCTATGTGAATCCGGTCGACCTCCATGGAATCGATATATCCGGTGTGATAGAGGGGCCTGTCATGCCTGTTGTGTTTCAACAGCATGTCGTCTTGGGTGAAAGTGATGTTTGGTACCACTTCCATCACACTGTGGCATTAAGGGCACGCCACGGGTTCCTCGTCGGGGGACTTGAGCTGGGTCAAGTATACATCTGCCTGCATCAACGCTTCACTCAGGGCTAGACGAGTGTCTTGGGAGAGCCTGAGTAGCTCAAAGATGGACAACCTGGCTGGCGTATTGGCTAGTTGGGCCAGGATGTCGAAGTTGTACGGCTTTTTTAAACCTTTGTTTAGAATATTTTTCACAGGTTTATCGAAGCGCACTTCTTTTTGCTTCCCCTTGTCCGCTAGAGTTGGTCTTGAAGGACCGGTCTCTGGTATGGCGGGCTCGGGCTCTAAAGGTTTGGTGGCTGAAGCATTTGTCGGTGCATCCTCCGGGCTTCCTCCATAGTCCTTGAGGTAGGCTTTCCCTGAACGGGTTGCAGTAGCCAGCACCTCGTCTTCGTCTGACGTCGAAGAAGTTGTAACCATATGGCACGGTCTGTATTTGGAGTTCTTTTTGGACTTAGCTCTGGTAGCATTAGTCTCTTCCTCGATTTCAGACACAGATCGGGATGAACCCACATAATCTCGCCTTGCCGGGTAGTCAGGGGTACCAGGTTGCGGTTTTGATCCCTAGCTGGAGGAAGATTGAAGATGTTTATTGTTGTCCGAGAAATAGGTGCAACACCATCCAGGATCTTTTGGGGAGGCAGACTGCCAAACTGGAGAGAGATCACGTTGGCAGTGACCGTCTTCTCGGAGTTGTGCAGGGTGATAGCTTTAGCATCGATTAACCCCTGGATCTTTCTTTTCAGTACGTAACACGCCTTTGTCGGGTGGTGTACGTATCTGTGGAAGACGCAGTACTTGGGGTCGTCAGTATTACCGACTTCCTGGGGCCGCCTCAGCTCTGGAAGGGTGATCTTTCCACTCTTGACGAGACACTCGAATATACTTGGGACGTCGTCGTCGTCGAAAGAGTAGACTTCAACGGGCCTGGAAGTCCCGGGTCTCGCTTGTGCGGTTGCTGCAATCTTTGGTCTGGCCGTATTGATTGCCAGGGCTTCTTTCCCTTTGGGACCACGAGGATGGTCGCTGCTAGGAGATGACCTCTTCCCTCTGTCGGAGGCGGAGATCATGATGCCATTGTCGCGCGCCTTGCGACCGTTGTCTTCGGCTGCTACTGCCGAGGTGATGAACGAGGGCCAATCACGGAACTGATATGGTCCTGTGAACACCGAGACCACGGAAAGGAGGTTCTTTCTACAAATGTCCACCAATACAGAGTCGGGAACTCCTGGAGGCATTTGTAAGGTGGCCTGACGAAAACGTTCGATGAAGATGCGAACGTCCTCCTTTTCCTTCTGCTTGACTTCGATGAGAGAGGACATAGACATGTCCATTCCTCCCTCGTAGAATCGCGTGAAGAATAAAGCTCTGAAGTCCTCGAAGGAAGCAATGCAGTTGTCCGCCAAGCTACGGTACCACTGATAGGCCACTCCTGAGAGACAACCTTTGAATACCCGAGTGAGGAGGGCGTCGTTCCCTTGTAGCAACACCGTCATCATACTGAAATAGTTCATGTACTGGCTCGGTGATGTTTTTCCCTCGAACAGGGCCATAGTCTGAGGTTTGTACCTTGGCGGGAAAGGGACCTCCTCCCAGATAGCTGGGTAGGGCTGGTTGATTCCCAGTTTCTTGAGCTGATCCTTGTGCTTCAAGGCGTCGAACTGGGCTTTCAACTCCCGTACTGCCTGCATCGGATTTTCAGTCGGAAGCGGGGCCACGGAGTGGTGCGGAGTTGGTTGCATTGTAACTCCAGCGGGAGGTAAGGTATTCTCTGAGTGAGGAAGCGGAGGAACTGCTGACTCTTGATCTAGCGCGGGCTCTTGGCTCGGGTTGGATGGTGGTAAGTCCACCCCCACACGTATCTGAGTTGGCGGGACCGATGCTTAAGCCATGGCAGTTGCGTGCTGAGTTAGCATCATCTGGTGCATGTTTTCCATCATGGATTGCATTTGTTTCAGAGATGTCTCCAGTGTAGTGATGCGTTGTTCCGCGTTCCCTGACGGCGAAGCTTCCTCGCATTCATCTTCAACGGCGTAAGCTCCCATCTCCCTGGGCGTCATTGAAGGATTAGTATAGGCCGCTGTAGAAGTCGACTCTATGCTTTTTGCTTCTGATTCGGGGGCTTGGCGACCCCCAGCGTCGGAATCGGAAGAGGACGAAGCTGGTTGTCGTGACCTTGCGCGAGTGTTCTGGAACACTCTAGCTTCAGCGTTCCTGAGGGGCTCATTGGACCTCCTTCGGCTCGGGGACTTGGAGGGATGACGTCTTGAACTCGACCCTCCTCTACGCATGTGTGAGGCCATGTTTACAGGCGCATGCGCGGGTTCCTCTCCCTTGTGACTATTACAATGATGCTCGTTAGGAGGCATAATAGACATGTTGGAACGTCCCCTCTCTTTACGCTTCTGGATTAGATATTTGCGTAGGTCAGGAGGAGTTGTCGGAGAGGAAGACGAAGGCTTGCTTCTTCTGTTCCCATCAGCGGGCATGCGGAGATTGGCCACCCCGGTTTTCCCTATGCCACCTGCGTACAACCGGTTGGCCATCTGGGTGGCGGATAATCCCCTGAAAGGATGTCTTTCCACAACCTGAGCTTGTTTTACGCCGAGAGACTTTGTCTGGCATAATTTGGAGATTTGCTCAGACTGGCGTAAAGCTGGAGAGGCCCTCAGCCGGCCGTCCGCTTCTCGCGTAATCCAGAGGGTAGGCAGTCTGTTCTCTTGCTGACGTGAAGGCCGAGAGGTTGAGTACCCTGCCGCTTGCTTTCCCTCGCGGAGATCACAGCACTCATCTGGTGTACCGTAGAGGTCAGATGTTGTCTTGCGCGTGGAGCGTGATCTATACTTCCGATTTGGCGCCGAGGCACCATCGGAAGTTCTGTCCGTACCGCGTGGAGCGGGAGACTGATTTCTACGCGTGGAGCGTAGTGAATGCTTCTGGGTTAGCGCTGAGGCTTTGCCCGGAGTTTTGTCTGTACCGCGCGTAGCGGGAGACTGATTTCTACGCGTAAAGCGCAGTGGATTCTTTAGGGTTAGCGCTGAGGCTTTGCCCGAAGTTTTGTCTGTACCGCGCGTAGCGGGAGACTGAATTTTATGTGCGGGGCACGGAGGGAGCGATGCTACAACCTCATTGGTCGGAGAGATCGGAGAGTCCACAGGAATGGCGGAGGATGTCTTGGGCATCCACACCTTGCGTAGCTTCCTGTTGTCATGGACGGAGAGAGGGTGAGAGCTACCCCCGGTTCGGAGCATGTCTTCGTAGGCAGACTGGTCGAAATGAATGACCAGCGTCTTCTTCACGATTCCTATAGATACCGCATCATGTTGAGCAATTACTTCCTCATCAGAAGAGAAAGATGTCCCCAGCAGAGTCGCCATCTTGTTTGTGGTTTTAAACGAAAGAATGAAAGTGTATTTCAATGACGAGATTTATGCGAAACCCGCGCTCTTCTGTTTACAAACAAACTTGTACAATATAATCCTATACGAGGATGTGGGAGTACAATTTATTTAATCTGGGTATAAATTGCTATAGGTGTCTGATCTGCTGTCGATCACTTTAGCCCTTGGACCACACGATGTTGAAGAAGTGCCGTGGAAGACAGGTAGCAGCTTCGAAGGTTGCAGAAGAGGTTGGACGCACGATGCCAAGGTCGTCGTTCCCAGCTCTTTGCCTGATCTCTGGACTCTCTCTCTCTCTCTCCCTCTCTCTCTCTCTTGACTTCGGGTTCGACCTTTCTCAGAAGTTTGACCGTTTGATCTGGTATTGGTTCTCCTCACCAATTTTTTGACCTTTTTCGTCCTCTTTTTCCCTATTGATAGGGGTCTCTATTTATAGAGTTTTGGTGACAGTGACCACTCAGTCGGTGTAAAAACCGAGGAGTGGGAAGTACAGCACCCTTTTACACAACGGTTAAAATAACCAATCCCTGCGTATAGATGACCTTCTGAGTGAGCATATGACGCGTGTCCAACTATGGGGACAAAGCACGTATATCTGCTGCGAAGATCACGGCATAGAAGCCACGTAGGTAGGTATCCCTCGTATAGAAAAGGTTGGCGTAGAAGCCAAATGACTGTCACCCCGGCGTAGAAGCCGGATAGGCATAGAAGCCGAATAGGCGTAGAAGCCGAACAGGCGTTTGAAGCCGAAGAGTCGTAGAGACTGAGTGGGCGTAGAGAGCCGAAGAGTCGTAGAGACTGAGTGGGCGTAGAGAGCCGAATGATCACAGGTCTTGAATGGGCGTAGAAGCCGCTGCGTACCGTGCCTGAGTGCTGATGTGGATATCTTAGCCGGAACCACGGCTGTTGAAGATATAATCAAATCCCTTGCATTAAATGCAGAGATTTGCCATCATCCTGTGCATTAAATGTGGAGGCGTATTTTGAAGGTCTGCAGCCCTTCTGTGCATCTGTCGCAGAGACGTGCCTTGAGCGAAACTGTCACCGCCCTGTGTAATTAGACGTAGAGACGTGCCTCGAGCCCCGTACGATGTGCAGCTTTTGACGTGGTAGGCGGTTTGTCTACTGCGAAGCGTAAACCAGCTCATATTTGCCTGTATAAAATAAGGCAGCGTATCCCCCTGTACGCAAAAGAGCGGTTTATGCTGAGGGGACGTCAGTAAACGACGGTTCGGTGGTATCTTAACCAAATCCTCTGCATTAAATGCAGAGATCCGCCATCATACTGTAGTGCGCGTCCCGAGGAGTCTGTGCTTGTTTCTAGCCGTCGTCTGGGTAGCCGTGCAGCACTTTTTGTCAGGAGTCAGAGGCCAGGTTCACTGCGTGACTTGATAGGTTCATTTCGGGGAAGACGAAGCGTTCCTCGTACGCTTTTAACGCTGCTTTGAGAGCGGATAAGTTTTACGCCATGGGGGCGATGGAGAACCCCGTCTACGCTGAAGCGGCTTGGACGTATTGTACCTTACGCGGATGGTCCTTTGAGCTTTTATGCCTGATGGCTCTGAAGGCCTTCGTTCACGCTGCTCTGCATCAATATGCTGCGTAGCTTTTCCCAGCGTATTTTTTATGCTTCTATAACAGATCTGGTAGTTGGACAGTGACTTTAGCCGTGGCTAGATAGTACTGAATGTTGCATCACACTTGGGTGAATCTAGATTTAACTTTTGAGTGACAATATGGATTCGTATCAAGAGTGCCCATACTTAAAGTATGACATCTAAGAAGGAATGTTCATTTGACCACAGCATGGGATTCTAATTATCCTAGGGTTAACTAGGCAACTGAATTTGTCGAGCATTGGGAGGGAACGGTATCTCGAGATCGTGCATATCGAACCACCCTAATTTAGCTAGGAGTAAAAGCTGGCCACCACAGATACAGTATATCATCCACACTAGTGGAGTGCAGTATCTGATTTAATTATAAGAATGAGCCAGTATCTTTCCTATAGAAATCTTGGAAGTGTTACGGATTAATAATTAGCTCAGTGCCCTTGCAAGGGACTGGTGCATCATTTTACATATATATATATACTTGCTCGTATATTATTAGTTCAGCCAGCCATACTCGATTAGGGTACGATCTAAGGATACTCATATATTGCATTACTGGGATAACCCGGAGATTATATATCAAGCCGTAATACATGATTGGCCATCTAAATGGCTTATATTATATGTCTAGACAGGAAAGTGGGATATCGTAGTATAATGATTCAACCCATGTCCTTGTTTAGTTATTGGGTTGCTTCATCATGTTACGATAATCCATGGACCAAAGCTATGTTATTTCTTATATTGTATCTCTACTTACGTATTATGCCTTCCGTTGAGTGGAATTAGGAATACATGTTGTTATGGCACGATAGTTCAACTCATGTCCTTGTTTGGTTGTTGGGTTGCGCTGTTGTGTTACGATAGGTTGTGGACTGAAACTTCGACGTATAATTATTTTAGCTTGACCATAATCAAGGGACGTATTCTATCTTGATATGATAAGGCAATTCATATCCTTGTTTGGTGAAGAGATATCGTATCATGTAACGGATAGGACATATGTCATTAATTGTTGGCTCACGCATCTCATGCTATAGAACTGGTTTTATTTCTATATTTCATGCTTTCTTTGTGGTAATTATTATTTGGGGTCTGACCCCACTGATTTTGCTTGGCCAGGTATAGAGCTGGCACCTGAGGATCAAGCTTACTTATCCCTCACAGATGGCACGCACCCGAAGGCTGGTTACTGAAGGCCACGAGTGGGTTTCTTGTTTCACTACTCGTCTTTTGTAAACTATTTTTTTTTTTGCGTTTAGCCAACCGACACCCGTTAGCCAGAGAATCTGGATACTAGTTCCTTACATGATTGTATTATGTTCAGACTGAAACTGACTCATCATCATGTATATATTTGATTGTGTATCTGGCACATCATTCTGTATCACTGGATCTCTAGAATATTCTGATGCGGCGTTTAGGATGCCTTACTGCTTACTCTAAAATATTTTATGTTATTGATACTTGTTTGAATGATTGAAACAATAGACGTTCTTAACCCTAGGAGACTTGATTGTAGTATGCACCCCCTTGTCTCTAGACAACTTTAACACATTGTGGGTTACTTCAGTATTCCGCAAGGTATGGTTGGCTGAGTTATTCCCCCGCTCTCCAGTATTCTTGTTCTGGGTCGTGACAGGGTCTCTCGAGCAGTATCCTGGGGCACTAGGAATCGTTCGGCCTGGGAGAGGCTAATTGAAACACCCAAAGGCAATGAAGTCATCGTTATTAGGTGGGTGTTTGTTATTAGATGTTATGCCCCAGTCCTAAAATATCAAAGGACTAGCCACGTGGCAATGGCCAGCAACACAACTCCAATGGGCAAACCCAATTTAATGGACCCATTAAGAGTGCACTTTAGCTATAATATATATAAATAAGGGTCTAACACTTGTCACAGTTTATATATCTAATCTCATCCACAATAAAAATCATAATACAAGGGATAGTCCAGTCACAAGAATAATAAAAATGAAACTATCCATCAACAAGTGCAGTAAAAAAAATATCGCGGGAAATATCCTATCATCAAAATAATGAAAAAATAAATAAACCAAGTACATCTATCCAGTAGTCACTAAGCCAAGTCCAATGTCTAAATAACACTAAGCATAAATAAATAAATAAATAAATAAATAAATAAATAAATAAATAGCAGAGTGCTTAATAGAAGTCCTTCGGCACAATTCGTCCTCTGGTGCAAGTACTGCTCCAAAGTCAGCTCATGTCCCATAAACCTTGGGGTAGCTCTCCTCGTCTATACCTGGGGACATAATCCGGATCCAAGTCCTCAAGGGACATAGCAAGGTACAATAAGGTACAATAAACACTCAAGCCAATGTAATAATAAATAATAAATAATGTGCTTAGGGTACCTATCATAACCAACTAAGTGAATGCAATTGAGAACGTACTCGTCCGCTAAACCACTGGGGCATGTAGGTCTCATAGACAAGACAATAGCACATAGTAGTAGTAGTAGTAGTAGTAGTAGTAGTAGTAGTAGTAGTAGTAGTAGTAGTAGTAGTAGTAGGTACATACAGGTCATGTTGTCACGCACCAGTCCTAAAATACATAAGACTAGGAATACGTAAGCATGTCAGCCGTATATATATGGCAACTCCAATATATGGAAACCATAACACATACATACGTTGTATTATGAATAATAATTCACAAGTGATATATAATGTCATAAGTCACAGGCAATACTAATCTCATCCACAAAACCAAATAGAAATAAATAACCAAATACGGCAATGAACCAAGTATGAAATAGTCAAAAAGAATAATGGTTGGGTAGAGACAAATCCACTACCAACTAGAATATGAAAGAAAATATAATAAGTACATCATCCAATGATCAGAGAGCTCGAAGGGAAGACCTCCTCGAAAGAGAAAGAAGTAGCAAGTCCTGGTCCGTGCTTTTACGAATAGTTATGATCGTCTATACCTGGAAAGGGACCAGGTCCTCAGAGAGACATAATAAGACACATATAAATATGCCAAAAGTAGAGTAAATAAACATGCAAGAGAGACAAGAAAATAACCGCAAGGAACACTACAACTAAGACAAAGAGAATACTATGACATCTAAGATGGTGGCATACCATGAGAACAATGGTATCAGTTGTGGCTATAGGTAAATCAGGTAATAGGAACCGCAATCTGGTGAGGCACTAACAGTCATGTCACTAGTCTCAATCGTAGCCCGGTGAGGCCCTAACGACCGAGGGGTCAAGTGAACAAATCTATATCGAAGTCCGGTGAGGCGCTAACAAGTAAAAATTTAATCATAATAGCCAACGCCTAATAACGATATCCTCGCCTAGGGAACTAAGGAATCAAGTTAAATCGGTCAAGGCAAGGTCATGGACTAATGGTAAGTCAAGTTTAATACGAAACCACAAGATTATGTCAAGTCGTACACACAAGTGGAGCATATATCATATACGTGACGAGAAAGTAGAGACGAACAACATATATGGAAGTCAAATACTATACATGCACGTAACGACAAGAAAATAAGACTAGAGCAGTATGTGACAAATCAATTATAACAAAGAGCATCAAGAAACTATATACGACAAGAAAATAATAAATGAAAAGGAAAGAATATAAATATTGTACAAGAGTTGGCAAGGTATCTTGCCTGCTCCGAAAAATAATGAAGTCGCAACTCAAGACGTCGTCTGATCTATCCGTTACATAAATTAAACAAGTTAGATCTACAAAAGTGGTTAGATAGATTTTCTAGTATAATCTATTTTAATTCTGAATAAAATAACCTAAAATACTAATTTAATTTAATTATATTCTAATTTTAAGGCTAACCCTAGATTTTGGCTTAAAGAAAATTAATTTTACGAATTCTGAATCCATTGCACGCAAATTGAGGCATTTTGTTGACCAAAAAGTCAACCGATACAAAAATAGGATTTGTAAGTGAAATTCTGTATATTTTAGCACTACATAACTCTGGAATCAACAGTTTTATCAAATCTTGAACCGGTAAAGAATTATCGCCCATATGGCGCACATATGACAGTTTTTGATGGTTTTCTAGTTACTTTTAGTTTGTACAAATTTTCTATAATAGTAAAATAGTATATTTAATTCTGAGAAAAATATATTTTATATTTTATCATGTCACTTTTTCGAAACTTCAAACGTATCGTGATTCCGAGTTCGAGATCTCCCAAAATCTCGAAAACACCAAAACGTGTAAGATTTCGGACAACTGGCACTCAACAAATTTTATAGAATTTTGGATTCAAAATTATTTAAAATAAATTTAATATTCAGAAATTATACCTCGATACGGTTCCAAAGCGAGAAACAGGAATGTGTTTGGAGTCCGGAGCTAGGAGTTATGGCCTTACGAATTTGGGAGAAACCCTGGATGAAACTTCCTCAAAGTCTCTCTCTCTCTCTCTCTCTCTCTCTCTCTCTCTCTCTCTCCTCTAATTTCGGCGAAAATAATGAAACCCTACATATACACACATATATATAGGCAGTAGCTGACGGGTAGGCCCAGGCGGGTAGGTTAGGGCTGACTGTGTACGTTGACTGGATATTTAAATAGATTTTAATATCCAAAAATTTATTTATTAATTAGTTTTGACCTAATTAACTCCAAATAAATATGTAAAAATATTAAAAAAATTTAAAAAATTCTAAAAAATTCTAAAAAATGTAAAATACCATTATAAATTCTAGAAAAATACTTGGGGCCATTTTATAATAATAGGCTTCTACAGTAAATTCTAAAAGTCCTAGAAAATTAGTTATTAGCCTATTCTAAAACCAAATAAATCCAAATAAATTCCAAAAAATTCTAAATAAATTATATAAAATATATTTAAGTATTTTAATCCTAAAATAAATGTTTGGTAGAAAAATATATAAGTATGGCCTCACAGTAAATCATGGAAGCCCTAAAAAATTATGTTTTCTAGGTTTTAATTACCCAAAAATTCTAGAAAAATCCAAGAAATAGATAGCCTGAAGATAATTCTAAATAAGTATTTATATAAGTAATTAAATCAAAGAAGTTATTTTCTAATTAACCAACAAAATAGCCAAAATAAATCCAATATTTTAATAAAAATACTAAAATTATAAATTAAAAATTAAAAATTAAAAATTAGGGAGTTTACACCTGTCAAGGTACCTACAACACTATAGGGCCCAAAGCGCAAGCAACGGTAGCACGTATTGTGTGGTAGCCCAACGGTACGGTAGATTCTTCCCGATTCTCATGTATGTCGTATCTCATGTCCATAACACGCAAGACAAGTACTAACTATGTTTCGAGTCAAGAAAGATGATTCAATTGTAAACCCCCTGATTTTTTCAAAATTCTTCTAAAGCTTTACACAATTTTTTGCAAATTTGCTGGAATTAAAACTAAGGTATTTTATAATTTAATGATTTTTTAAATAATATTAATTAATATTAAAATATTATGAAAATAATATTTTCTGGTGTAAAATGAAAAACTAGACATAGGGTAATTTTCCGGGAATTTATTGGACCCCGTAAACATTTTTAAAACCCTAAAAACTAATTTATAATTAAACCGAATTAAACCCTGAATTGAACCCGGTTTATTTGAAAATAAACCAAACCGAACCGCTGTAAACCGAACCGAACCAAACCCAGCTCTTAACGGGTCGGGTCAGATCCGAAGTGATCCCGACCCGGACCCGAAACCCGGCCGAAACCCTAAACCCAATCCTAACCTATCTACTGTTCCGGCGGCTATAAATTCTCTCGAAACCCACGCTCCGCCGCCGAAAACCTAGTCTAACTTCCCCGACACCGCCCTGAACCCTAGCTCCGACCGCCCTGAACCCTAACTCCTCCTCCCTCATCTTCCTCCTCCAGATCTTCCTCCCCCGACCACCGTCCAGAACCTTCCCCCTCCATCGTATCCCCCGTCGGCCACTGCCTTCCCTCTCCACAACCTCCTCTACCGCCTGACCTCGAACCCCCACAGCCCTCTCCACCACCTCGTCTTCCTCCGTCGCCCTAGCCGTCGACGAACCCCCTCGACCAGAACTATCTCCACCATCTCCTCCGTCTTCTCCGTCCCCGACCCGCAGCACCCTGCTTGAACCCTAACCAGCCCCGACCTCGTCGACTCCCAGCAACACCTGAGCACCGGCCGCCTCAGCCCCAACGTAGCCCTGAGCCGCCACGGCGAGCCTTCGCTGAACCCTGACTCCGACACAGCAGCACGCGGATACGGACACAGTAGAATCCGGACACGGCAGAACCAGGACACAAGAAAACCTCGTTCCATGTTGCCCCGTTCAGGTAACCCGTTCTCTCTCCTCGTTGCTTTGTTTTCCATTTCGTCAGTTGTGATGCGTAGGATGTGTAACCCTCTCGATGCCCGTGCAACCCGCTCGGTGCGTCGCTTCCTGTGGCGATCGCGAACCGCGATCCAAAAACAGGAAAAATAACGCCCCTTCTTCACCCGGAACTGAGTACGCCCCGCCAAACGGGACAACTTGGTCGCATGCGGTCTTCACCGAAAGGTGCGCGCCATTGATATGGACGTGCAGAATTTTTTAGAAGTTGATTTGGATGTGCGTGCACACCGAAATTAACGCGTATCCGCCGACAACGCCCCATATCCGCCTGTTCTAGAATACGTTGTAACTTTGTGTACACACGTCGGATCGAAATGAAACTTGCGCCATCGGACTCGTAGCAATACGCTGGTCCTGTGACCCAAGTTTGGTTCGATTCTGAGAACGTTGATAAAATCGTGTATCGTGGGCCCCACAAGCTACACTTGACCGGCGATTTTGTGACCGGCTCATCGGAATCCAATTCTGGAAGTTCCGTTGGGTTCGTATCATCGTTCTGGACTTGTTGACACTAAGATTGACGAATTTGGAGACCATTGGTTCTGACACATTTTTCGGGGCAAAGCGGCCCATATGTGGACCTCGTTTTGACCAGAAACTGTCATTTTTGTCCCTGTGTCCAAATTGGACTCAAAGACAGGCGTTTCTAGCTATTTGATATTTTTTGAATCTGATGGTGATATTCATTACAGCAACCGGAGGAGTACCTGCAAATCCCACTGAAGTTAGAGCTACAGTTGGAGCCAGAACCACATGCAAGTGTACCTTGCCAACACTGCAGTTTTTGCTACTTATTTCTTATCTTATTTATATATTGTTGTACATGCTTAACCTAGGACCGTGTGACTTACTTAGCGTCCGATTAATAGTCGGGTGCCAACACTGTACGCAGAGTTGTGTAACATCACCTAGAGATGGACATTCGTGACCCTTTACATTCTCGTACTTGTCTTATCAAGTACATCATAACCCAGGACACTTGACACTATTCATGAGACAGAATCTTCCTGAGATATTCATGGTGATTCTGTATAGGATACATGTTTTATGACATAGACATTATATTCATAGATATTATATGACTTGTTGCATTAGCTATGATCTTGCATGACATGTACATAAGACGTTGTGGACATGAGATGTGTGGTTACATTGGGTGGGCAGAGACACACAGGCTACAGGCTATTTTATATATATCTATTATTATTGTGAGGCCGTAGACTCTCCAACAGAGCTAGGCACATTACGTGTTATTACTGCTACCGGCTCCCCGACACAGAGCTTGTAGCGGTCTCAGCCTGAGTACTAGTGATGCTCTCACTTACATTTTACATAGATGGTTACATATTTACCCTATTTATTTCATTTACTCTTGTACTGCATTTATTTTGGCTTATATTATTGTGTACCTTGCTATGTCCCCTGAGGACTTGGATCCGGATTATGTCCCCAGGATTAGCAGACGAGATCGACCCCGAGGTATACGGGACAGGAGCATTAGCAGGAGCAGGTGCAGACACTGGAGCAGTACCAGATCCAGTAGACGAGTGACCTCCGAGGGTATCTCCTGAGTATATACTGTTCTCCTACTCAATATTTGCAGTAGTTATCTTTATTCTTGTATCTTGACAGATGTATCAGACTCATTATCGGGTTATTTCCCGAGTTTATACTTTATTGAGATTGATCTTGCTCTATGATTCTGATATTGTTGTATTCATATCATGGATGAGATTAGTATATTTAGACCATTATTGTTGTACTACAGCTTAAGTGCGCCCTGATGGATCTATTAAATTGGGTTTGTCCATCGGTGTGTGCTGCTGGCCATTGACACGTGTCTAGTCTCTCGATATTTTGGAACTGGGGCGTGACATAGTTTTTGTGGTGGCCCATGCAGGTCAAGAGCATATTGTCTCGGTTACGTTATTGTACTGAGCAAGCCTGCAAATAGGATTAGAGTATAGGATCTCATCCACAACTGACTATGACTCATCCTCCTTCCAATCTATTTCGTTGAATAATTGCATCCTGCTTGATTCATGTGCTTCCCTATTAGTTCTTGAGTATAGCCTCT
This sequence comes from Iris macrosiphon, assembly GCA_036927795.1. NCBI lineage: Eukaryota > Viridiplantae > Streptophyta > Magnoliopsida > Asparagales > Iridaceae > Iris > Iris macrosiphon. The sequence goes on along the minus strand of JAYESA010000015.1, from coordinate 77,109,106 downwards.
CTTAGGATATATAAGTTCCTGTTGTTAGATGATAAGTAAGGTAACCTTCCTATTAAGAGTACTACTAGAGTGTTGACACCCCACTAAGTTTAGAATATCTAGTGAACCCAAGAATTCCTTATCTCTAGAATTGGTTCACCATTACCCCCGGATGTATTATGAAGACTTGAGAGTAGTATAGACACTACTAGAGTTAGTTAGAAGTTTTACCATAATGTTTGACCCTAGTATTAAGGAACCAATAGGAAACCAAAATTTAATATTAGGACTGAACCTAACCTTCGCAGTTAGATAAGTATTGGAGAACTATAAATTTAGATTCTTGTCTTGAGATAGGCAGACAGTGCCTTAGAAAGCCAAGAGCAATGTATAGAATATTTTCCTAATCATACCTCAAACATAGCAACTAGCATACCACTTCCCCTTAGAAAACCATGATGCTATCTAGAGCCCTCTATTTTAATTTTATGTATTGCTCCTCTACGACCATAGCGCTCGCTAGTGTGCGATGACTGATTACGTTTCTTCTCTTCATCTTTCAACTTGTGCCATCTGACACTTCTGATTATAGACCAAGTGATTTTATTCTATGTTAGGATATATATAGCTTGCTAGGATTTTGGTTGTTACTCTTGAATTTTTGAATTATGTGATTGGTAATTAGAACTTGACAGTTTAAGTTATTATTATAGATTATGACCTAATGATTACCCCTTAACTTTAAGTCGCATAATTAGTACCCCCACCTCGATACAAGTTAGATCCCTTCCCCTTGACGGCCAGTAACTCTTCTATCCTCACTATCGACACTTGTTCTATAAGCACTAAGACTAAGGCTTAAGACGACCATGACCTATGTAATATAGGAGGATACCCTAATAGGTACCAAGACCCCTTCTCGTAGACCTTAACAAGAGTTTCCACGGTATCCTTAAGACGATTTCAGTATTAGTTTATTGTTTTAAGTTGGGTAGTATGCCTCACAACATAGTATCACATAGCCCTATTGACCCATTGATGAAGTATAAGAGGATGACACAACTTTATACTTGCGTAAGAAGATAGTGTTTATTCAGACTGTAGAAATTATAGGTCAATGCCCCTATATTTGGTCGACTAGCAACTTAGATAAGGAGTAGTATGACAACTGTAGAGATTGTAGAATCTTAAGTTTGTATCTTGTTTGGTTTTGTGAACGTAAATTATTTTGTACCTCCTTTCATCATAATCTAGCATACTTATATTTTGTACTACCTCGACTTATGCTGCTGTTACAGCCTAGTTTTGCAAGCTCAATCTTTTATCAAGCTTGTTCATGACATATGTATTATTGGATGCGTACACTAATACATTTCAGAATCAGTGTATTAAGGTCTAGCTAACCTTAGTGCGCTTGATTCGCCCTTCGTATAACTACTTTACGTAGATTGAGATATATAATAATTAGTAGACAAATGTACTTGCCCTCTAGATATGTCTGACATATCGTATCGGTTACATAACTGTACTAATATGAGCATACGAACAAAGGATTACCAAACTAGGATTTCAATCCACAACTGTTTTGACAATTTCCATTTGAATTCTTTAAACGCCTTGATCCCGATACTTCTATTCTATTACCTCTCCCTTGAACTCTTTATTATTAATCTTCGTCTTCCCTTATTTCGAAAAGACGAAACCTCGTGCTTGGTATAAGTTTGATACACAGAGAGTACTAGATATACCCCATAGGCCGATCACATACTTGAGGATTATTCTTTCGTAATTAAGGATATATCATATGTGATATAATCGGCGTTGAAGTTTCGAGGATTGAATAACATGAGTAAATAAATTAAGGAATATTTTCTTAAGGTATATAGCCTTATGTGATAGATGGGTAAATTCTAAGTTGGATAGCAGTGCATTGTCAACTCGAGAGGAATTTCTTTTAGAGTGTGATCGAGTAAGATTAGATTGGGAGAGGTTCAAGCCATTTTAATTTTGAGAAATTTAGAAGAATGACTAAGATGATGAGGATTAATGAATTTTAAAATCTTGATACTGAGGACCCAATATTTATACCTTAAGTACATAATTTAAATTTTTGAGTATTGAAGGTAAAAGCATCAACTTGAATGTGGAGGATAAATATAGAATTTCAGACTTGAATATTGGTGGACTGCATTTAAATTATTTTTCAATTTGATGATTTAAATTAAGAATTAAAATTTGATGGTTGGACTACCTATTGGAAATATTGAGGATGTGAATGGAATTTAAAAAGTTGAAGAATACAAAAATTTATAAGTAAAAATAAGAATAATATGGGACTCGAATTACTTCTAGAGAAAATTATAATAGTTGGAGATCGTGAGGCAAATTTATATGCGTATTTAAATCTTGAAGATGTATATGGATTTAATTTAAATTTGCCTGTGGGTAATTTGAGAAAGTGAGAAGAGATAACCATAGGTTGAATTTTGATTGGAACAGTGATCATCTTAACCTTAAAGTGATTGCGATGGATATGATAGGGATTTTAATTATCGCAAGGAGATTGCGATTGACTTGCCTTATGTACATGAAGGATTAACAAATTATGCCTTATTTTAATTTTGAGGACGAGATTGTTCTATGTTGGCTGGATTGTGAAACCCCCTCACCCAAGAATTAGACTTACTTGGCTTAGATAGTGAGACTGAGGCTAGCTCGAATCCACTTAGAAATAGAATACGGTATTTTTATTTAGTTTTACAATATGGTATCACTTAGCGCACCTTACCATTGCTTCGATTATTGGAGCAACTCACTAGTCACTGCCTTCCTACAAATTCTACACCCTTATCGTAGACGTGCCCATCATCCAATTCCCATCTTGTGCAATTTTCTAATTGTTGGGCGCTTTTAAGCAAAAGAGCATTTAGGTGTCCACACTGTTGGACATGACACATGAAGAAACCTATTTTTCGCTCATGCAGATTTTTCCCGTGATTTTTTGGGATGTGCAACGCGCAACATCACCCACTCCTTTAAACCTGGCCTTGCATTTTGAATAATACAAATCTTATACCATCCTTGACTTCTACCGTGGCTTAATTTTAATTTCGAGGACGAAATTTTTATAAGTTGGGTAGATTGTAAACCCCCTGATTTTTTCAAAATTCTTTTAAAGCAATTTTACACAATTTTCTGCAAATTTGCTCGAATTAAAACTAAGGTATTTTGTAATTTAATGATTTTTTAAATAATATTAATTAATATTAAAATATTATAAAAATAATATTTTCTGGTGTAAAATGAAAAACTAGACATAGGGTAAATTTTCGAGAATTTATTGGACCCCGGAAATATTTTTAAAGCCCTAAAACCTAATTTATAATTAAACCGAATTAAACCCTGAATTGAACCCGGTTTATTTGAAAATAAACCAAACCGAACCGCTGTAAACCGAACCAAACCCAGCTCTTAACGGGTCGGGTCGGATCCGAAGTGATCCCGACCCGGACCCGAAACCCGGGCTAACCCTAAACCCAATCCTAACCTATCTACTGATCCGGCGGCTATAAATTCCCTCGAAACCCACGCTCCGCCCTGAACCCTAGCTCCGACCGCCCTGAACCCTAACTCCTCCTCCCTCGTCTTCCTCCTCCAGATCTTTCTCCCCCGACCACCGTCCAGAACCTTCCCCCTCCATCGTATCCCCCGTCGACCACCGCCTTCCCTCTCCACAACCTCCTCCACCGCCTGACCTCGAACCCCCACAGCCCTCTCCACCACCTCGTCTTCCTCCGCCTCCCTAGTCGTCGACGAACCCCCTCAACCAGAACCATCTCCTCCGTCTTCTCCGTCCCCGACCCGCAGCACCCTGCCTGAACCCTAACCAGCCCCGACCTCGTCGACTCCCAGCAAAACCCGAGCGCCGGCCGCCTCAGCCCCATCGTAGCCCTGAGCCGCCACGGCGAGCCTCCGCTGAACCCTGACTCCGACACAGCAGCACGAGGACACGGACACAGCAGAATCCGGACACGGCAGAACCAGGACACGAGAAAACCTCGTTCCACGTAGCCCCGTTCAGGTAACCCGTTCTCTCTCCTCGTTGCTCTATTTTCCGTTCCGTCAGTTGTGAGGCGTAGGCTATGTAACCCTCTCGATGCCCGTGCAACCCGCTCGGTGCGTCGCGTCCTGTGGCGATCGCGAACCGTGATCCAAAAATAGGAAAAATAATGCCCCGTCTTCACCCGGAACTGAGTATGCCCCGCCAAACGGGACGACTTGGTCGCATGCGGTCTTCACCGAAAGGTGCGCGCCGTTGATACGGACGTGCGGGATTTCGCAGAAGTTAATTTGGATGTGCGTGCACACCGGAATCAACGTGTATCTGCCGACAACGCCCCGTATCTGCCTATTCTGGAACATGTTGTAACTTTGTGTACACACGTCGGATCGAAACAAAACTTGCGCCATCGGACTCGTAGCAATACGCTGGTCCTGTGACCCAAGTTTGGTTCGATTCTGAGAACATTGACAAAATCGTGTATCGTGGGCCCCATAGGCTATACTTGACCGGCGATTTTGTGACCGGCTCATCGGAATCCAATTCTGGAAGTTCCGTTGGGTTCGTATCATCGTTCTGGACTTGTTGACACTAAGTTTGACGAATTTGGAGACCATTGGTTCTGACACATTTTTCGGTGCAAAGTGGCCCACATGTGGACCTCGCTTTGACTAGAAACTGTCATTTTTGCCCCTGTGTCAAATTGGACTCAAGGACAAGCGTTTCTAGCTATTTGATATTTTCTGAATCTGATGGTGATATTTATTACCGCAACCGGAGGAGTACCTGCAAATCCTACTGAAGTCAGAGCTACAGTTGGAGCCAGAACCACAAGCAAGTGTACCTTGCCAACACTGCAGTTTTTGCTACTTATTTCTTGTCTTATTTATATATTGTTGTACATGCTTAACCTAGGACCGTGTGACTTACTTAGCGTTCGATTAATAGTCGGGTGCCAACACTGTACGCAGAGTTGTGTAACGTCACCTAGAGATGGACATTCGTGACCCTTTACATTCTCGTACTTGTCTTATCAAGTACATCATAACCCAGGACACTTGACACTATTCATGAGACAGAATCTTCCTGAGATATTCATGGTGATTTTGTATAGGATACAGGTTTTATGACATAGACATTATATTCATAGATATTATATGACTTGTTGCATTAGCTATGATCTTGCGTGACATGTACATGAGACGTTGTGGACATGAGACGTGTGGTTACATTGGGTGGACAGAGACACACAGGCTACAGGCTATTTTATATATATCTATTATTATTGTGAGGCCGTAGACTCTCCAGCAGAGCTAGGCACATTACGTGTTATTACTGCTACCGGCTCCCCGACACAGAGCTTGTAGCGGTCTCAGCCTGAGTACTAGTGATGCTCTCACTTGCATTTCACATAGATGGTTACATATTTATCCTATTTATTTCATTTACTCTTGCACTGTATTTATTTTGGCTTGTATTATTGTGTACCTTGCTATGTCCCCTGAGGACCTGGATCCAGATTATGTCCCCAGGATTAGCAGACGAGATCGACCCCGAGGTATACGAGACAGGAGCATTAGAAGGAGCAGGTGCAGACACTGGAGCAGTACCAGATCCAGTAGACGAGTGACCTCCGAGGGTATCTCCTGAGTATATACTGTTCCCCTACTCAGTATTTGCAGTAGTTATCTTTATTCTTGTATCTTGACAGATGTATCAGACTCATTATCAGGTTATTTCCCGAGTTTATACTTTATTGAGATTGATCTTGCTCTATGATTCTGATATTGTTGTATTCATATATGTGGATGAGATTAGTATATTTAGACCATTATTATTGTACTACAGCTTAAGTGTGCCCCGATGGATCCATTAAATTGGGTTTGTCCATCGGTGTGTGCTGCTGGCCATTGACACGTGTCTAGTCTCTCGATATTTTGGGACTGGGGCGTGACATCAATCAAGTCAACTAATCACATATCACGAGTCATGTCCTAACACAAAAGCCGAAATCCTCGAATATCTCAAGTAAGACTTCTGTACATAAGGGTCGTGTACAATGTCCTAAGGTATATCGTGCAAGAGTTGCACGTATAAGGTATATGATGACAATGCAGTCTAACGATACCTGATTCCGCGTACGAAAGTTGGCACCCGAATATACTTCGGATGCTAAGTATCATAACAGTCCTAGGGTCACAACAAGTACAAACAAAGAAATAGAAATAGAATCAATAACTGGTAGTAGCAATAAGCACAAAATACTGGAACAAAGGCAAGGTACACTTGCCTGCTACCGCGGTACTGTCTGACTGGTGTCCCCAACCGAAGGTGCAACGAATCCAATTTGTCCTATTATAACATGTTCTAGTCAATACACCATCTAATATGATTAACGTAAAAGAATAGGATTGTTCGCACGATATCAACTAGTATGGTGACGTTCATGCCAACGATCCAACAGTTACGGGTCAAGGACCAACGTGCCAATAACCACGTACCCTGGCACTGTCTAGTACATTGCAGGGTCTCATTCATTGTATTTTCTTACGTATATATAGGCACCTATATGAGTTCCGACACGTGTAATCCTATATATACGTAGATACGATACGATGTCCCAAAACTTACAACAATGCTAAACTATATCTCGAACATGTATGCCAGCTCTCAAACACGTATGTCAACATCCATTAATACTGAATAAAAATAATTTAATCTGACATTATGGTTTATTTAGTGAAAAAAAAATACCAAAATGGCACCGTTGCACGCACAAAGTTATTTGCGTGTCAACTAGGTGTTCTAGCTACTTTGGCAACTAGTTTGTGCATGCAAAATTGCCAACTTACATGAAAGATTTATTTAATATATAAAATATAATAATTAATATTCTAAAAATTATTTAATAATTTTTGGAAATTTATATTTAAATAATAAAATAGCAACATCTATTAAAACTAGGTTATTCGGGTTTACACATTGCCATGTATTGGTTCATATGTCATCAAAGAGTAGTTTTTATGTAAAAAAAAATTAGGGTTTCTCATACATGAGATTTCTTAATTGTCATATAATTATATTTTTTGGTTCAAATAAGGGTTTTAAAATGGGAAAATAGATATTAAAAAGAAATTACAAAACTTATGTGTTCTTGATTACGGCGGAGCTTCTTCTTGCGACACGGACCTTTTGGAGCGTCAAACGGACTCCAAACTCCACGAAACTTGAAAGAAATCTTGGGGGCTTCAGGTATGATATAAATCTAGGAATTTTAGGGGCTTTTGCTGCTATGGGGGTTCCCAAACTTCTGCTGCAACTAGCAACCAATATTCGGCCCTAGAAAGGTGGTCGAATGCTCCTGGGGTGTTCGAACACCTTGGGGACTTGTGTGGGGGCTTTGAGATGATAGATAACTGAAGTAGAGGAGGAGTAGGGGGCTGTGAGGGTCGTGAGGTTGGGAGAGGGGGTCGGCTAGGAGGTGGCGGCCAATGGGGGAGTTAGGGTTACGATTTTGTAAAGGGGATTGCTATGTATATATATAGTTATTTATTGGGCCCTTTTTGGTTGAGTTTTTAATGGGATTTAAGGTTTGTTTCAGACCTAAGAGGTTTGTTTTAGCCATTAGTAGGGATTTGGGTACACTTGGATCTAGTTGTGTGGATATTGGTTGAGCTTGAGTGCAAGTGCACAAGAAGGTTCTCTATCGGTACTTCAAATAGGTCATTAGTTGTGTTATTATGTTATTGTGCATGTGAGAGGGTTTAAGTGTGAATAATATATATAAATAATTAAGGATGAGTGTGAAATAATTTACATGTCTCATGAGAATTGGTTTGAGAGTCCAAGTAGGGTGTTTAGGCTCGATTGTGTTCAACTAGCCAATTGAAGGTAATTTTGCTATATCAATGGTTCGAGATGTTTGTCCATATTTTTGGAGAATGTGGGAGATCAAATTTAATGCAACACTCATGTCAAAAGTGTATTAGGTACAGTCAAGGCCAATAATGTGAATTTGGTTGGAAGAGAAAATGTCCTGCATTGCTCAAAATATCCAAGCCATGACAAAGTGTCATATATATATATATATATATATATATATATATATATATATGGATTCTATAAATTAATACTTTAACATTTTTAATCAATTAAAATAATAAATAAATTGAAAATACCAAATTACCCATATTCTAAAATGTGGGGGTTTACATTAGTTAGCTAGTTCACGTGTCAAAGCAGACATTTTGAGCGTATTTTTGTGTAGTGCTGGGCCATGATGACACCGGTACTAATCATGGATTTCTCATGGCCATCATATAGTTAGGGCACATGCTAGGATTTTAGCCTTTTTGCATACCTAACTGTTTGATGTAGAGATGAACAGAAAATGTCACTCATATATTTTTGTAAATTGCTGCTAACTTGTATATCTGTTGCAGGGATAACCATTCGACGAAGGTAAGAATCACTGAATAAGTGATGTATTAATTTTTGACTATGCTTGAATTGTGTACTGTCCCTAGACTTGCATGTTTCACTTGATTATGTTGTTGCCCCTTAATATAGAATGAATAGTCCACTAGATGCACTACTGTTTTGAACTGAGTTGAATAGTCTACTAGAGAGCTTATGTTCCTAAGAGTTAATGAATATGGTTCACGATACATGCTGCGCACTGCACGATAGAATATTGTTCCTATTGTATGTTGAATGTATTAAATATGCAAACTATTTTCAAAGATATATTTTTGAAAGAAGTAATCTGACTCTAATCCTGTGCTGCACGAAATACACCTAGGTAAAAAGTAGCAAGATCACTAGTAATGTAATATTTTATCATATGCTTACTTAGGGTTGATTTTAGAGAGTATTACTTCTGTTCGTTGCTTTTATATTCACATTACTATCCCCAAAGTGCTGACCCCTACCAGTTCTATTCGAAGGTGCTAGATCGTCCGAAAAAGCGATAGCCGAGCCTCATCCTCAGGAGCCGGAGATGTGGGTCGATGCCTTGAGTTATGTCGAGATATTTTGAGCTATTCCTGTATAAAGGTATGTAATGTATGAAACGATGTCATTGTATTCTGTATTGATGTAAGCCAATTGGCAAGCCTTGTAATTATTTCAGATATCAATAAAGAGATTTTTTTCTTATACCATTCTGTTCATTTACTTTTCTGTATTATTGTGCAACTGCTTCTATCTTGAATAGCTTACTTATCCTTGTTCAAAGCCTTGGTCTTGTGCAAGCGCAACTTAGGCTTGCACGATATAACGCCCATGCGAGGATGATCGATTCTGCAAGGCGCTAAAGCGAGGACGATCGGCCCTTACGGGAATCGAGGCGTGACACAAGCTACCCGACATACGAATACACCAGTACATATATTCACGATTGTCGCACGATTGTCGCCTGTAAGGATAGGATAGGATTATCCAAGACTATAAATACTTACTACAAGTAGGAAGAAGACAGTTTACATTATGATCTGAAAATCTCGTTACACTCCAAGTTATAAGCTAGTAGCCCTGAACATGTCAACATAGAAGAAAACATTAATTTATACAAAATGAAAGGAAAGAACGTCAAAGTATAAGCCTTTAGCTCCAACGTTTCATTCATATTATATATTCTCCTTATACCATAGGTAGCCACTACGGATTTATCTTCAGTGAACAAATACTAGGTCATCAAATAAAATGTAAGCTCCAGCCAAAGAACGCTCGGGAAGTAAAATATGGATATAAAATTGTGATTTGATAGATAAGGAAGTGGTATAAATCATCATATTATTAAAGCCTGCAATTCCTAGCACTTCGATATACATCACAAGAGAAGTCAACCAATCATAACTATTAATGTCTATAAGTCCTTAATACTCCAATCACAAACATATGCAACTTAGTAAACAAATACTTCTATATAAAATACAGTTTGGGGAATATTATGGGTCAGATCTATTCAATTTCTCGGGATCTCATTGTTGCTATGATTGACATAGTGCATAGGTTGATCTCACATAGGATGTGGACAAAAGATATATTGATTTATTAATCTCAACCAATACTCAATCGAGATAAGAATCTTAAAATGCACAATCGAGTTAACAACTTTAAATCAATTACAAGATCAATTAAGGACTACATCAAGTACATCATAGAAAAGTAAGCTAAGTATCACAATCTCTTTTCGTAAGGCCTTACAAAGAACGCAATACTGATTAGCTTTTGGTTATAAATTATATTGCTAAACTTGTATCCAATGTGACCCTAATATTCTCTCCCTCCCCATGCTAAATCTTAATAATCACAAGTGAGACATATCTCTTATTATCTTGTAAAGAATCAAGTTTGTATTTTGATTTGTGTGTAGTCAAGGGCGCAATATGATATGAAGACACTATAATACGGAGTACCCGCTGCAACGAAAATTGTTACATTCCATAGAATCAAGACTTGAGAATTTTGTTTCGCTTATGTGTCCGTGATCTATACGTCCTAAGTCCAAGTATCAACCCTTACGAATTTTAAGATTATGGGTAAACCTAGTGTAGTTCAATTTTGAATAGGCAAATATTCATTGGTTTTTGGTGAAATTGAATTTAACTATTTTCGAGTCATGAAATGGTTCTCTCCCAGATTTTTGAAAAATTCGGCAAAGTCTCCTTTATATATATATTGATCAAAAATAACTTAAATATAGTTATATCTACCTGGAGTAACCCTCTATAGAACTTATATATTTTTTGTGTGGAAATACTCACACCAGAATTTATATAGACAAAAAATATCATATCATGAATTTTTTACGGTAATTAACGAGAAGTCTTACAAAGAATGCTTATCTCACTATGTCGAGCAAAAAATATGCGATAAAATGCTCAAAACATTACAAAAGAACTAAGAGATATCAATGGCTAGCAATATATATAATTATAACAAGATGTGTGAGATAGTAGAGTTTTAGGTCACGCGCCACTTATAATTAGGATGACACCTGAACTCAAGTCTAAAGTTTATGATTAATCATCAAAGAAGAGTTAAATGATGATTTTTATTGAAATACTAAGAAATGAACTAAAATATTCATTTTTCGAGTTTCAGATACCGACCGAACCCTAAAATACTATATAGGTTAATCAAGTGATGATATATGCATTAAGGCCTTGAATTTGAACCATTCATCTCAAATGATGTGCGTCTGAGATCGCGTATTTTTTTAGATGTCAAATTGTATTTGTCACCTGATCTAATATATATATATATATATATATATATATATATATATATGAGAAAAAATAGCTTTATTATTATCTTTTAGTTTTTTCTATTATTTTAGATCGAGAAGAAGACAAGATAGAGAGATCCACTTTAGAGTTTTGGCATCGCACCATAGAAACTCAAAAATAGGTTTCTATGATGTGATGAAAAAACCCTAAAATGGATATCTCGATCTTATTTCATTCTCCGCTTCCGACGTTGACGTCTCCAACAGTATTCCTAATTAGTATTTTGTATTTCTATTATAATTTTTGTGATAAATTTATAATAGTTTGTTGTTCACTCTTCAATTAAAGCTTTTGCACCCAAATATTCCTAAATCCTTAATTTCATAAAAATTATCTCCTTTGGGTTTTCGTACTGCGTCAAATTGGTATCAAAGCTAAACCCTAGTTTAGGAATATTTTTATACATGGGTAGGTAAGATCCAAGAATGTCTACACAAAATTCCTCGCAACCATTTTGTGCAAAAATCGTTGATGTTTATGATAAAATGCTTGTTAAAATGAAAAAATTGCTTGAAGAATTTGTATTCTAAATAAAGTAGAAACTATTGATAACAGTAATCATATATCCTTACAAAACTCATTAGTTGAAACTAACGAACCTAAAATAGTTGACTTATCTACACAAGTAGAGTTTCACCCTGAGTCGGCCACGTCGTTAGAGTATACATTAGTTGAATCCAAGGAACCTACCATAGTTAAGGCACAAATTAGGTATGGGGTTGAAACTAGGTCTAGATTTAAAACCAAATTCAACTTTGATATTTATATATCATCATTAGAAGAATTAAATAGGTCTAATTATTTCAATGAATTTAAAGAACCTATTGCATCTTCTAAATATTTTGAACTTTTCCCAATAATTAAACATGTAAACAATTTCTATTATATATTTGTTACAAATAATTATAATAGTTTGTAAAAAATAATAATTGATTATAAGGACGATCATTTTGCTTTTCTGGAGGCATCGAGACATCCACAAGTTATTGAAGTGCTTGATAGATCCATGTTGGATATTCTACTTCTTCCACTTCCACAATCGTAAGTATCATCGTAGATTTTTTTTTCTCTTGTCAGAAGCCTCAATGTTAACTACCTTGTCAAAGCAGTGGCCTCCATCTTGGCAGATTTCGAGGACATCACTAGGAGTATAATTATTGGCTTTTACGCTTACAGGATTCACCAGGAGATAAAAATTTTGAAGCCAAGGAGAATAATGGAATACAAATATAGCTTTATTATTATTTTTAAGTTTTTTCTGTTATTTTAGATAGAGAGTATATTTATGTTTTATTAGTCAGAATTTAAGATAATTATAGATTGGCTTTATCTTCTTTTATTTTCTGAGAGCCTATATATAGTTTGTAACTCCATAAGTTATGAATCAAATAATTGAATGAGAAATCTATTTTTGAATTTCTATGGTGCGATGTCAAAACCCTAAAATGGATCTCTCTATCTTGTCTTCTTCTATTCCTCCTTCTTCTCCATCGAAAAGACGCGTAATCGTGATCCAACACAACCTATTCTCAAAATCGAGTATTTCTAATTATTATTCTTGCATTTTTATTATAATTTTTGTGATAAATTTATAATAGTTGATTGTTCACATTCCTTTTAAAAGCTTCTGTGCCCAAATTTTTAAAAGTTTCCAATTTCATACCCTTTAGGTCTTTGTTCCCCACCAATATATATATATATATATATATATATATATATATATATATATATATATATATATATATATATATATATATATATATATATATATATTAGTAAATTCATGTGTAGTGCATTTTTTCCTTCTGATATTAATATAAAATATTTAAATATTTAAATATATTTAATTTAAAATTTATTATACATATTTTTATATTTTTATTATAATTTGTTATATATTTGATTATAATTTAATTATAATTAGTTATGCATATATTTCTACTTTCATAAAGATTCTTGAAAACGGTTATCTACATAATATTATCTAATTATAAACAAAAAGTACTTGTAATCATGTGGTTAAGGTGAGGAGGTATTCTCCCTAGTTGGCCGAGTTTGAACCCTGTAGAGTTACTTATAACATATTTAATTTTTTTCAATAAATTTTTATGTAATATTAATTTTTTTAAAATAATAAATTGATCATATATATACAAACGGCTTAGACGGATCACTTTTGAGCCGTTTTAAAGCCTCATTATATATATATATATATATATATATATATATATATATATATATATATATATATATATATATATCAAAAGTTTCTAATTTTATACCATTTATGTCTTTGTTCCACATCAATATATATATATTTATATTTATATTTATATTTATGATGGTAGAGAGAAGTAGAGAGAAGTAGATTAGTAAAATGATTGATGCAGTAGGATATATTTGATTTAGATTTGGATTGTAATATGTATATATTCAACGATTATTATTTGGTTATAAGAAAAGTATTATATTTAAATAGATTTGGTTTTGTTTGAATATGGTCTAACTAGATTTGATTATATGAGTTTTTATATATGGCAGGTATCTAAATAAGGAAAGGTTTGTCATAGATGGCGATACATGAATTTGCTATAGTTGATTAGCTAATAATTTAATATATAGGGTTGGACCAAGATCTAAGAAAAAAATAGAAACATAGGTTATAATAAATAGAATTTAATTTATTTAATTACCATAATTAGTTTTAATTCCTAAAAATTGTTTTAGGGTCAAGGTTTATACCTAATGTCTTCTACAATTTGATCAAATTTAATGTCGTGTTCCATAACTATTTTCTTACAAAACTTGTTCTACTCGCCAAAATTGATACATAGAAATATGTAATAACCCCACATGGTTTGAGGATGTTTAGCAACTAGATTTTATGTTGGAGTTTATAAGGACCTGGATGAAACATAAGAATACATTTATTTTAGCAGAAAGGAGGAGGTTCAGTTTTCTAACCTTTCGAACTCTATATCTTTTATTATTTATATATTTTTGGGAGTTATATTTTGGTCCCTTTTTTGTTAATTATCATGAATATTTGTATCTGTGTGAATTTTCCCACAGATTTCCTTTTTATGTGGAAAAGACATATATCAATAATAATATGATCTTACATATGGACATTTCCTCAATATCTTCTTCATTCACAATGAAATATTTTCTTAGTCCCAAAGGAAGATGAAGTTAAAGATATTTGAGTTTTGGAAATTTTAGCCTAACTAGGATGCGGACCAAAATACAACTTTACCAGATCCTCAAATACATGAAGATGGGTTCTTGTTCTTCACTTTAAAAGAAAGATGAAAGTTGATTATATGCAAATGGGATCCTAATCCAGGTTACCCATGTATGTTAAGGTAATAAGAGGTTTAAGTTGAACGGGATGCTCCGAAGAGAGTTAGATGGCAAGAAGAGATTCTAGTTGAATGGGAGGATTTGAAGAGGGGTAGGCGTTTGTATGAGTACCAATAATGAGGGGTTTAAGAAATTTTTAGTAATGCAAGGTATTCAAATTGAAGCAATTGCACATATCCACCATTCCCAAGTGTCCTAAGCTTAATTATTGAAGGTATTTGGCACACCCATCTCTAGGATTTCAGTGAATTGCTGTAATATGTTACATATAATATATATTATTATTTCATCTATAACAGATTTTGGTCGTCAAGCAACTAGCAGAGAATTATATTTCTACATCTAAAATTTATTAAAGCTAGAAATTGCCATATAGATGTGAATAGATGAAGCACGTTGGTAAATAGATTAATGGGCAGATCATATGTGTACATGAATAGGAGAATTTTCTCTCCTTTACAAGCAGTTTTTCCTAAAATTTCCTCTCATGAATACTCTGTCAGTTCAAAAGTATGTTGGCCCGCACCCTAAGAATGTTATCTTTCTGGCCTACGATGCTTTTGGAGTGCTACCGCCCACGAGCAAACTGAGCCTTGCTCAGACCATGTACCATTTCATCAGTGGCTACACTGTTTTGGTGTGTGTTTTAAACTCTTTTGGTTCTAGAATCCCTTTTAAGTACACCCTAGTTTAATTTCTTCTCTGTTTTATTATATCGATACCAGGTGGCTGGAACCGAGGATGGTATAAAGGAGCCACAAGAAACATTCTCAGCTTGCTTTGGTGCAGCATTCATAATGCTCCATCCCACTAAGTATACTGCAATGCTTGCTGAGAAGATGCAGAAATATAGTGCCACCGGTTTGCTCATGAACATTGGTTGGTCTGGTGGAAGGTGATAAGTACATACGCCTAGCTAGCTTAAAAGATGAAGGTCGATAATTTTGAATTTTTGCTTCAGAGTTCGAAAAAAGATTCTAGAATCTGATTCAATATGGTGTTGGCAATCGCATCAAGCTACCGTACACTAGGAAGATCATTAATGCCATTCACTCAGGCAGCCTTCTGGATGCTAATTATGTCAAGACGGAGGTGTTTGGGCTAAGGATAGCAACTAAAATCAAAGGAGTACCATCAGAGATTATGGACCCAATGAATACTGTAAGTTGCTGCAGCCTCATGACAATAAGATTAAGCTAACAAAGAACATATGAATTACTCATTTGATCATGTCTTGTTTATTGAACAGTGTAGGGATAAGGTGGCCTATAAGGAGACTCTGCTGAAGCTCGGTGGTCTTTTCAGGAAGAACTTTGAGGTTTTTGCCAACTCTCGGGCCGCTCGTCCTAAATGTCTTCAGGGTGGAGGTACTCACTATATCATGCAGGAGTGTATATTATTACTAAAACAAGGTGATTTTATATTTTGAGTTTTTTATTATTATGTGGACATATAGTTAAGGAAGCTCGATGCATGACAAAAGCTAGACAGCTTGTTTTGCAAACTCCATTACTATATATTATTACTAAAATAAGGTGATTTTATTTATGAATTCAATGGACATTACTACTGAATTCATAAATGAATTATATTCATTCTCTCAGGTCATAATCAACTTTGGTCTCCGACCCTTCCGGAGGATAAAGCTGTAGACTTGTATGTGCTGGAGAGGGCCTTTCTATATGCATTCATTTTGCAGGAGCGTGGTAAGCCAAATTGTTTTTAGAAGTTTGTTTAAGCATTACACTTTGCCTTTGTTATTCTTTTGGCCATGTAGTTTAATATTGTTCTTTTTAATAAGAAGTACAAAGTTATACTTGATTTCCTATCCCTGAAATCACTGTACAAAGTGTTCTGTCTTCAGCAGAGTACTTGCTTGCATTTGAAAGCCCACACTTCCTTTTTTTCCTTCTCTCAAAAATAAGTGATGGAAAAACACAGTTAAAACTATTAATTTTTGTTACAATCCAAAATTATGCAAATATATGGAATGGGGGAGATTATAGACTTGAACATGTCATTTGAGTGACTGAGGTGGAGTTTGGAGATTTCCAGGATTTGGAATGGAAGATAAGTCCTAGATAGCTCTCAATTTATCTATACTATAGAGAGGATAGAGTTTATGTTGGAGTTTATAAGGACTTGGATGAAACATAAGAATACATTTATTTTATCAGAAAGAAGGTGGTTAAGTTTTCTAACCTTTCGAACTCTATATTTTGTATTATTTATATATTTTTGGGAGTTATATCTTGGTCCCTTTTTTGTTAATTATCATGAATATTTGTATCTGTGTGAATTTCCGCACAGATTTAGTCTCAAGGGAAGATAAAGTTAAAGATATTTGAGTTTTGGAAATTTCAGCTTAACTAGGATGCGGACTATAACACAACTTTACCCGATCCTCAAATACATAAAGATAGGTTCTTATTCTTCAGTTTAAAAGAAAGATAAAAGTTGATTATATGCAAATGGAATCCTAATCCGGGTTATACCCATGCATGTTAAGGTAATAAGAGGTTTAAGTTGAACGTGATGCTCCGAAGAGAGTGAGGCGACAAGAAGGTATTTTGCACACCCATCCTTAGGATTTCAGTGAATTGATGTAATGTGTTACCTATAATATATAGTATTATTCCATCTATAACATATTTTGGTCATCAAGCAACTAGCAGAGAATTATATTTCTATGTCTAAAATTTATTAAAGCTAGAAATTGCCATATAGATGTGAATAGATGAAGCACGTTGGTAAATAGATTAATGGGAAGATCATATGTGTACATGAATAGGAGATTTTCCTCTCCCTTATATGCATTTTCTTCCTAAAATTTCCTCTCGTGAATACACTGTTAGTTCCAAAAAGTTGTCTGATGCATATATCTGAAGCACATAACACCAAAAGTAATTTAGCTTTCGTAGGTGAGAAAGTTAGAGAGGAATAAACTTAAACTTTAAATAAACACAACTAGTGATTTATTGTATTATTAGCATCTATTCCAATATGGTGTTGCATCGGCCAGGAAATAATGGACCATCTTTCTGGATTTTTTTTTTTTTTTTTGAATAGCCAAGTTCCAAAAGTATGAAGAGTGCAAGATTATTTCAACCTTAAATTCACCAAGTGGCAATTCGTTCTTGGATATCCTATCAATCATTACACCCCATTATGCTAAACTAGTCTCGATGTCTGATTTGTTGTCGGCCAGTTTTCAAAAGTAAATAATTCACTCTCGAATACCCATGCTCTATTTTGGAAGAAATCACACATTGAAGTATCCTATACCCTTGTTTTACCTCATAGTCATCTTTGATATCTTCCTTCAATTCCATTATCGTTTCTCTCCTCTAAAAATTGTCTTCGGCTTGTACAAGTCATGATGCTCGGTGGCGACTTATCGATTCTGCAAAATCGGGACGTGACACTTGCCATTAATGGCTAATATTTTTCCTAGTAGTTGGTCTTCAATATCTTGCCAATTTCAGTGTCCTAGTTATTTTTCTTTCAGTAAATATCAAAATATGTAGGGTAGCAGATGAAAGCCTTTGGAAGAAGCCATGAGTGGGACTAGATGCCTCTACTCTTTTCGTTCTAAATGCTAGGCATTAAGTTATCTGAAATTAGAGGCATTACTTTGGAGATGGTTCTATGTCTAGGATACATGTTTAGGAGTCTCTATTTAGGACTAGTCTATATCTGTCCCTTAAGTATGTGTTGTTATCCTGAAAGGTCGTATGTGTTCTAGATTTCACTTTCAAGTGATGTCATCATATATGTTAAGCATACTTTATAAACATGAGATATTTTTATATTTCAAGGCTTCCTTTGGTGTCAAATGTGGCTAGGACTATGTGAGAAATTAAGTGAAGTAAAAAGATGGGGGTGCGTTTGAGGGGTTGGGGTCAGGGGGTTGTGAGCGATATAGATCATTGACATGCCTCCCTCCTTTCTCCTTTCTCTATTTTTTTTGTTTATTCTTTTAACTTTACCTTCACTTATAAGTTATGTACTGTAAATGTAAAGATGCTTTATTTGATCAATGAGTTTTCCATTTTGGCACCTTCAGGACTTACATTACAAAATATTTTGTAACTAAGAGATAAAATGAAACAATAGCAATTACAAAGGAGATGCCACTCTGCTCATCCATTTACAAGGAAGCTGTCCTTGAAAAATTCCAGAAAGCACTATATTTTAATACATTAATTGTTACAAGCTTCAATTCCCATTTTAGCTTTCAGGAATTCACAAATTTTGAAAACTGGCAACTCCCTAATGCATCTTCCTATGGAAGTTGTAATTTTATGAACTAGAGAGTAATTGTAATTGCTTATGGTCGATTGATAGAAGCTTCGATCCCAATATGACAGTACAAGTGCTACATTGTTGCTACATGCGATAGAGACTTTAAGCGGCAGATACGCAAGATACAAGAGATAAGGTACATTGTTGCTAACAGGACACCGCCCGATTTTTTCTTGTTATAGGATGATGGATCTAATTATTCTATATACTACAATAAAGGGCAACTCACTGACTTTCTTGTCGATCCGAATGGAGTATTAGATGTGGTAAGTTCTAATATCACCATGATTGGTGGAATATATATTGTTCTTTTAATTTGAAGTAATTCTTGTAATGGTTTGTGGAATAGGTACCTGTAAATTTGGTTGTGAATACAACTTGGCAGCAATGGGAAGCATTGGCAGAGCAGGGATAGCGGAAGGATACTCTTTAATGAAGATTACTTTCCTTCTCGACACCTCCATGTAAATTTGAGTTTTGCTAGTAAAATTCTTCACATTTCTACCTTGAATCATATTATAAAATTTTATAGGCAAACTATTGTCCTTAAAAGTAATTTTATATCTGATTACAGGTTATGTCTTGGTGCATGGTCAGAACATGGGGAAAGAACTGGTGGTTTATATTCTTGTAATAACTATGAATCAGCAAAACATGAGGCTGCCAAAGCCGTGTTATTTATGTGCTTATAACTCATTGGGGTTTATGCTTAATCCTTGACCTCGTATTTGTCGCTCTATTTTTCCAGTATGATGAATCTGAAAGGAGGAGAGAAATGGAAAAGAACTCTCTTGAGAGATACACCCATTAGTATGAACGATAGACAACCAATCAGTCGGCAGGTCATGTTTTATTGTAACCTTCATATCAATATATTATTATCTTTTTATTGTGTTTTTTTATGTTGCATATGTTCGTCCTAGTTACTGATTTTAGTAATTGTCAATCTTATTCAGTTTCAACAATAACCTTCCCTTGCAGCATTTGTTGATTTGGTCTCCCACAAACACCTTGAAGTTTCGCTTCAGACTGAACTAATCAATTATGTAGTTTTGGGAAGTCATATAGACAAGATGCTACTTTTCATTGACATGGAGCATGAAGAAGACAAGGCAAATGAACTTTTAATCGGGAAAAAATGGTCCGACTTCTCTTGCTAGAGGTAGTGTTCATGGTTCCCCGTTGGGCAAAGCATATGTTATTGGTCAGTATAACATAAGATGAGAGAGAGGTTTAATAATGTAAAGATTTTTTAGTTCATTTTGTAATTGATTGGAGGAAGCTCAATGATGTAAAGTGCTTTGAGTTTATTTTGTCAACGATGAGATATACGTTTAATGATGTTTTATAAAGACTAATTTTTTTTGGTAATGCAATACTACAAGATGCAATTGAACTTATATAGTTAGTTATATATGAATTTTGTTATATATGTATTTTAATTATGTGTTTTATAGGTGGAACATGTAAACAATAATTTCATAATAATTAGCATAATTGTTATTACTTTTTGAGACGGATCTCTAATTGTCCAAAAAATGAATTACATCCTTTCATGACCATTCTCAATTCATAAATATTTATATTTTGGGACGATTTTTATTCGTCATAAATACTTATATTTTGGGACGGTTTAATAATCCGTCATAAAAATATAATAATTTAGACTTTTGGGACAATTAGTTTTTTTGACCCTAAAACCCAATTAAGACGGTTTTTTCCGTCCCAAAACTTTTTGCCACGCCACCCTAATAGCACGGTTTCAATCTATCCCAAAATCTGTCCCAAATAATAATTGGGACGGTTAAAACACTTTTTAACATAGATTTCAGTCATCCTAACAGACCACTCATTTGTAGTGGTTTATGTTTACAAAACCAGTTTCATTTACAAAATCTCTTTATGTTTATAAAACCAAATCTCATTTACAAAATTCATTTATATCTTCAAAAATCAGTTTATGCTTATGTTATGTTATCGGTTATCTGCTTTAGTTTTTTGGGATGTGTACTATGAGTACTAGACAAGCGTACCCTTGGCCATCCGGGTTGATTGCAGTCTCGGTGGTAGCGATATTCTTTAAAGCATGCATCTGTTAGTAACTAGGTTTGTGATAACCTTAGTTAGTTAGTTTTAGCAAGCCGTAGGCATATTTGGTCGTATAATAAATGTTTGTCTATTCGTTAAGCTTGCCATTTTATTCTTTCTTTTGGCACGTGGTTAGAGTGCAAAGTTCTGCTCGGGTGAAGGTCTACAACCCCGGTCCTTGTTTAGTTTAAGGATTATGGTCCCGATCCAAAGTAATTCCTATGTCCACTTACCGCTCGTAGCCTTACTTTCATTTATAGCACTTATTATCAGTTCTTCTAGTTATATTTTGAGACAAGTACATTGGTATCGTATAAGTCTCGATCCGCATTTATTATGTCTCTTTTCCGCTATACGTTGTGATATGTTTGGTCTATCACCCTGAGCTCCTTTGTGGTACTTGTTGCTTAGGGTTCTGACCCCACTGGTTTTGTATGGCCAGATTATATCGAGGAGAACTAGGGTCCACCGCACTTACAGCAAGATGGCTTGGACCCGTAGGACTACGCGTGAAGTCCGCGAGTGGGTTTCCTTCCTCCACCCCTCGTAGTGTTATTTTCTTTTTGTTGTATTTTAGCAAGAGGCAATGTTAGCCCCTTATTTTAAGATCACTTCTCTGACTTTGGTCAACATGATGTATATATTAGACATATACTCTGCTAGTGCAATATTTTGTATTTACTAGCTTCATGATCATATGTGGTGTGTAATTTGGGATGCCTTTTTACTTTCATATATGATATACTCTTGTACTTGTGTTAATGGATTAAGATACTAGGATTTGTCGGCCTTAGGACTGACGTTATAGCATGCTAGAGTCCACCCATTTGTCTTCTAGACAACCTTAGCATATTGCGGCTTACTTCAGTTTTTTGCAAGGTGTGGTTGGCCATGTCAGTCCTCGTATTTATCCAGTATTATGGGAGCGAGGCGTGATAAGATTTTAGTGGTGGCCCATGCAGGTCTGTTTTCTAGACTTGTTGGAGGACTCATCTTGTTAGTATCTCAATCCTCTATTTTAACTTTGATTGAACTCCACTTGTAACCTGTACTTCCCACTTCCCTTGAACTGTAAACTTGCTTGACATGATTGTTCAATTCTCGTCCCTTGTTAATATCCTTGGTGTCCATATTATCTAGAGATATTATTCCTATTCCTAAGGATCCTTTGTCAGAATCTCATCAATCAGTGCCAATGGTTGGCCAACAGTCAGTTGAGGCAATACTAGAGTAAAAGAAGCTCATGCCACCGGTACAGTCAGCTAGGCGAGCAGAGGTAGTACCAGATCATCCTGATGTGCATTCATTATTAGGGATTATTAAGGATATAATGGAGTCACAGCAACAACGCGATCTCATTCTCCAGCAGAGTATCCATATGTTGATAAAGCACAGTAGGCAGAGAATGCTAGAGGCATTTCAAGCCGAGGACTTACAGCCAAAGGAGATACATATTGGAGTAGGACAGCACCGGTCATCCAGTTGGTCAGCATATCCAGCCCAGCCTACCGTGGAGGTATCACGAGGGAATGAGCCTATATCCGAGAAGACCACATTAGCAGCCGAGGGTCGTAAGAGGAGTCGTGCGTCGATGTCAAGCTCTTCAATTCATCATACTTTACCAGCACCATCTTGCAATCATCCATACCAGGAGATTCTAGTTGTATGTTCCTTCTGTGGTGTCACCCCCACGTTTTGGATTAGGGGTATTTTTGTATTTTCATAATTAATGTGTAAATGATTGTATAATATTTAATTATAATTAATTGCCGTAATTTTATTTAATTATTGCGCCTTACCGTTGCTTCGATATTTGGGGCGCTACCCTATCTTTTGTCTTCCAACAGATTTCACAACCTTGCCCTAAACGTGCCCGCCTTCCATTCTGACCTTTTTGTAACTCATAATTATGCTCTCTTGTGCTTCATTTTAGCCGCACAATATTCGTCGCGGACGTTTATTTAATTTCTAAATAAATTCCAACTTTGTATCGTTGTGCGTTCCAATCAAAATTAGAGGCAATCTCGACCCATTTCTCGTGCAACCTAAATTAGGGTAATATTCTGTTCTGAGTCTTCTTCACTAATGATATTTGTGACCCAACCTAATTTTGGCCCCATGTACTCCTAATTAATTTTAGAACACAGCTTGTATTTATTTCTAATTAAATTGGGGATACCATTTTGACTAATCCTGTTTAATTCCGATTTAATCCAAATACTCCACTAATTAAGCCCATACAAAACATACAACACCCCCCTCACCCTACAAAACGCCAAACACCAAATCGCCCACCAAATTTTCATTATTTCATGTGTCTGTGCAAATACCCAAATTTAAGGGGGCTAATTTGCAAATATTGCATTAGGTGTCAATACCCCATTGGTTCAAACCAAATGGAGAGCCCAAATATTTGACTACTCAACAACCCTCATCCTTACAAGAAGAAATTCCTCCATGTCAAATCCTGACCACCCATTCAAAATGGGTGCATCAACACCACTCACTTCCCACTTACCATCCTATTTAATGTCACTTCACACACTCTTCCCAACCTAGACCTAATCCCCAAACCTAGGGAAGCCCCCATCTTCTCTCTTCTCCCTCCTCACAAGCCCTCAACCGTAGCCACCCTCCTTCCTTTTATTTTTTCCTTTTCTCTTCTTCTTCTTCTTCCCTTCTTCTTCTTCTCCTTCTTTTTGAATTTTAGAAGGGGGGAATACCACAGCCCACTGTTCAGTCCGAGCCCGGCCCTCAGCTCCGGTCGACCCGCCGGAGCATCACCCCGCTCTACCATCCCGAGCTCTGCTCTCCTCACTCACATCCCCTCCTCCGGCCAACGGTTCGAGCCCGGCCCGTTGTAACTCCACCTACACAGCCGGCCAGTCGAGTCCCGAGCTCCGACCCCGACCATCCTCCCGTACTACCAAGCTCCTCCTACTCTTCTTCCCCGGCCAACTCCCACCACCGGCACCACCACACGACGACCCTGCTCTCCTCCCATCTCCCTCGCGTCGAGCCGGCTCCGGTCACGACACCTCGGCCGAGCCACCCTCACCTGAACCCGATCCACCATCCATCTCCTCCCCTTACATCCTCTCCTCCGGCCAGCAGTTTGAGCCTACACCGCCGCCACTGCATCTCGGTCGACTCCAACCCGAAGCCCCGGCTTCTCCTCCAGCTCCTTCCCCGGCGGCCTCCTGTTGCACACGACCACCACCACCATCGGAACCACCAGCCTCACCGTCGAGCCAACCACCGTGAGCCTCCCTCTCCCTCTTCTCTCTTTCATTAGTATTATATACATATGTATTAGTATAATACTTAGTGTATATGTATTCATATACATATATGTATTATTTTGGTATAATTTCATATAGAATATATGTAATAAAATACGTATTTTGGTATATGTATATACATATATATATATATGTATTATTTGGTATGTAATTATATGTAGCATATATAAAATTGTAATTTGGTATATATATATATGTACTTGTATACGTATATAGTATAGGTATATTTTCCCTTGTATACGTATAAATATTGGTAGTATATATATAAAATGTGTTATGAATATGTTTACCTATGTATATATATAATATATATTTCTATTTAGTGTATATACACTCAAACATATTTTGTACGTAATTATTGATATATACTTATATATATATTATGTATGTATTTAATTGATATATATATGTGTATATATATTTTGTATATGTATGTATTTATTATTTGGTATATGTATATATATATTTTGTATATACACTTAGTACATTTTTAATATATATAATTGGTATATATGTGTATATATATATTGTTCAACTAATATATATATTATACATGTAATTAATTGGTATATATATATATATATATATATATATATATATATATATTGTATATGTATTTAATTTGGTGCATGTATATATTATAAGTATTAATGCTAGTTAATAATAGGTATAATATGTTTTATGTGTCTATCTACTAGATGACCCTAGCTGACCAGTATCATACCTAGCGTAGTCCCGAGTTCAGTGTATTTTTGATTATGTGATTAGTGTAATGTCTGATACAATGTCGTATTATTTTATGATATGTCTATAGGACTGTTGGATCATCCAGACGATACTCTGGAACAGGAGATTGGTGTTACCAGCTAAGGACCCGAGGCGAGTACATTCTCTGATAATTTTTCCAATTATTTGATAATATCTATAATTCCAGTATCTAGAAGTGTTACATCTGATTCTTGACACTGTGCTACACGGACTAGTATATAGATTGGATCCACTGTACTAGTTAGGGGCAGAGAAAATATTAGTAGATTATGTGATCATACCCAACTCTACATGCATCATAGCTCACCCCACATCTCACGTCGGGTGCGGCCTGACCATTACATGCCTCATAGCTGTTATATATGATTAGCCTGACCTCTACATGCATCATAGCTAACCAAATGGTTAGCCTGACCTTACATGAATCATAGCTAATCATATGTAGCCAGCCTGATCTTGTCCCAAGCCAATCACATGATAGACTGATATTTCAAACACTTAGAATAGTTACAGTTCTCTATTTTAGACCATATACTACACCACCTGTATATGATATTGTACCTCATTTTCTTCATTTCAGATGAGCATTGACTGTTTCATATTGTCTATATTGTCTGTCTCTTTACATTGCCTGTCTCTTTATTTTGCTATTGCATTTATTCACTGTCTTCTCTCAGTATATAGCATTATCTGTTTATTGTTTTATAGTCCTTATCAATTAAATGGAAATATTATTTGAGATGTACTTTGCTCCTTCCTGACTGGAAAATATTTTCCAGACTATGCCTAGAGGACTGGTGTCCGACACTTATGGACCACAGGGTGAGTAGCTGAGACTTGGACTTGGTAGTTCAGTTGTGATTCCGGGAGGTTTAGCCAGAATCACTAGTTATTTAGTTAGTTCTTTTAGCATATTATTTTTGGTACCGGATTTGTCTCCGGCATACTCTCTGAGACTTGGATTATGTTGTTGAGTTAGACTACTTCTATTTTTGACTTGTGTTGCATTTTATCTTATTTCTGAGATCTTATCGTGCTGTAGTTACATGATTGAGTATGTTATTCATATTATTTTGTGATTATCCGTGTCTCCGTATGGAGTTGGATATCCATATGAGATTGATTAGATAGTATCATGACCTAGACAGCGTTCTACCGCCGATGCTGCGGCGTAGGCTGGACGTACCCACGCTCTCGTGCCCCTATACTGGGTGCGGGTCGTGACACATTTTTAGTGGTGGCCCATGCAGGTCAAACTTCGCAAGTTGTGCAATGTCGTGGTAGTGCGACGTTATAGTTGTACTACTGCGTGCCTGCTATAGAATATAGGACATAGGATACTAGGATGAGAGAGGATACTCAATCACAAAATTCTTGAGAGATTCCTGGGACGACCCCTTGAGAATCTTATTACAATTTCTAATTTTAATCCTTCGCCCTTGTTTCCGTTCGTCCTCACTCATTGATATTGAGTTTGATTCTTGTTGACCAGTTGTTAACTTTAAATTATTGGTATCATTGTTGAGTTGATCTTATATCGAGATAAATTTTACGGGCTAAAATTTACGGTATCATCTGATGGCATATATTGATGAGGACAGTGAGAAAGGTAAAATGTCTACTTTGGTTATGGAACCTAGAGTTTATCGCAGCCATATTAGCTGTCGTGACGAGAACGTAGGAACCTGTAAACACCCTATTTTTTCTAAAAAAATTAAAAACATTTTTCCCAATTTTTCGGTAATTTTCTGGAATTAAAACTAAGGTATTTTATGATTAAAGGATTTTTTAAATGATGTTAATTAATATTAAAATATTATGGAAATAATATTTTATGGTGTAAAATGGAAAACCGGACATAGGGTAATTTTCTGTGAATTTATTGGACTCCGAAAACATTTAAAAGCCCTAAAAACCAATGTATAACTAAACCGATTTAAACCCTGACTGAACCCGGTTTAATTGGAATTAAACCAAACCAAACCGACTCAAACCGAACCAGACCAACCCAGACTTAACGGGTCGAGTCAGGTCGGATCCGAATCGAACCCGACCCGGACCCGAAACCCTAACCGAACCCTAGATTCTGAATCCCACCGGATTTACTGTTCAGGCCTATAAATGCCTCGACGATCGTGCCCAGCCGCCGCCGCAAACCCTCTCTCATCTACGCCGCCGCCCGCAGCCAGCTCCGACGAACGCCTCGCCTGAACCCTAACTTCCCCCGCCGTCTTCTTCGACCAGATCACAGCCGACCGCTTCTCCACCCGATCACCGCCTCCACAGCCATCCTTCCGCCGATCCCTCGACCTCTCCACCCGTCCTCAGCCGAGCCGACCCAGCCGCGGCGAGTTTCCCCGCAGCACCGCCGTCCCTCCTCCGGCTGTGCCCTAGCCCAGCACCACCTCGATCACCCTTTCGTTCTCCCCGACCCCCAAGGCCACCGGAGCTCGATCCATCTCCGCCCATCCGAGCCGCAGCACCCGAGCCCGGCGAGCCTCTGGATGCAGAACCCGGACACGTCCAGGACACAAATTATCTGTCGAATCAACACGCGGACACGCGCAATCCTGTTTCGCGAAGCCCTGTTCAGGTAACCCGTTCTCTCTCCTCGCTGCCCCATTTTCGGTTCCGTCAGTTGTGACGCGTAGACTGTGTAACCCCCTCGATGCCCGTACAACCCGCTCGGTGCGTCGCGTCCTGTGGTGATCGCAAACCGCGATCCAAAAACAGGAAAACCAATGCCCTGTTTTACCCCGGAACTGAGAGCGCCCCGCCAAACGGGATAACTTGGTCGCACGCGGTCTTCACCGAAACATGCGCGCCGTTGATACGGACGTGCGGGATTTCGCAGAAGTTGATTTGGATGTGCGTGTACACCGGAATCAACGCGTATCCGCCGACAACGCCCCGTATCCGCCTGTTCTGGAACACGTTGTAACTTTGTGTACACACGTCGAATCGAGACGAAACTTGCGCCATCGGACTCGTAGCAATACGCTGGTCCTGTGACCCAAGTTTGGTTCGATTCTGAGAATGTTGACAAAGTCACGTATCGTGGGCCCAACGGCTCCACTTGACGGGCGATTTTGTGATCGGCTCATCGGAATCCAATTCTGGAAGTTCCGTTGGGTTTGTATCATCGTTCCTGACTTGTTGACACTAAGTTGGACGAATTTGGAGACTTTTGATCCTGACACCTTTTTTGGTGCAAAGTGGCCCACATGTGGACACCGCTTTGACCAGAAACTGTCATTTTCGCCCCTGTGTCCAAATTGGACTTAAGGACAGGCGTTTCTAGCTATTTGATATTTTTTGAGACTATTGGTGATGTTTATTACAGCTTTTGGAGGAGTACCTGCAGGATCCACTAATACAGGGACAACTGTTGGTATTCAAACTCCAGGCAAGTGTACCTTGCCAACTTTGCAGTTCTTGTTATATTTTCCTTGATTCATTTATATTGTTGTACATGCTTAACCTAGGACCGTGTGACTTACTTAGCGTTCAATTAATAGTCGGGTGCCAACACCGTACGCGGAGTTGTGTAACGTCATCTAGAGATGGACATTCGTGACCTTTACATTCTCGTACTTGCCTTATCAAGTACACTATAACCCAGGACACTTGACACTATTCATGAGACAGAATCTTCCTGAGATATTCATGGTGATTCTGTATAGGATGCAGGATTTATGACATAGATATTATATTTATAGATACTATATGACTTGCTGCATTAGCTATGATCTTGCGTGACATGTACATGAGACGTTGTGGACATGAGACATGTGGTTACATTGGGTGGGGAGAGACACACAGGCTACAGGCTGATCATATATATAAAACCCCTATTATTGTGAGGCGCAAGACTCTAAACCCGAGCTTGGCCCATTACTCATTATTACTGCTACCGGCTCCCCGACACAGAGCTTGTAGTGGCTCAGCCTGAGTACTAGTGATGCTCTCACTTGCATTTTCACATAGATGGTTACATACTTACCCTATTTATTTCATTATTTGATGCACTGCATTTATTTTGGCTTGTATTATCTTGTACCTTGCTATGTCCCCTGAGGACCTGGATCCGAATTATGTCCCCAGGATTTACAGACGAGATTTATCCCGAGGTATACGGGACCGCAGCAGGAGCTGATACAGGAGCTGTACCGACACCCGAGGACGAGGTGTTAGCTGAAGACTTTTCCTGAGCATCCATGTTTCATGCTTAGTATTTACTTTATTCAGTCATTTATATTTTGGTCTGTTGAACCATTGTATCAGATTTTTATCGGGTTGTTCCCCGAAGCACTTTGTTGAGACTGGTTGATGATTTACATTTCTTATATCTGTGGATCATATTTTATCTTGTATGGATGAGATTAGTTGTGCCATATTGTCGTAGACTTTATTATACAGCTTAAGTATGCCCTGATGGATCCATTAAATTGGGTTAGTCCATCAGTGTGTGCTGCTGGCCATTGCCACGTGTCTGGTCCCTCGATATTTTGGGACTGGGGCATGACATGGTTTTTGTGGTAGCCCATGCAGGTCTACGACTAAATTGTTCGGTTTCAACTTAGGGACCGAGCAAGCCTGCACTAAGGATAGGATAAGTTATAGGATCGCATCCATTATTGGAACCATTTTTGAACTCTATATCGAACTCGAACTAATTGCTTGATTTGCCTCCTGTGTTGATTCCTCTGAGCGTTCTTATAGTTTATCTTTCGATTGCAGAGTAATGGATCCCAGGAACGGAGATGAGAATCCCTTGGATAAACCTTTGAAAAACATTCAAAACAAAGGTTTAGAGAAACCATACAACTTTGACATCCTGGCCCAATTGGCCAATACACCAGCAAGGTTGTCCATCTTCGAGCTACTCAGGCTCTCTCAAGACACTCGTCAAGCCCTGAGTGAAGTATTGATACAGGCGGATGCATACTTGACCCAGCTCAAGTCCCCTGACGAAGAACCCGTGGCGTGTCCTCAATGCCACATTGTGATGGAGGTGGTCCCGAATATCACTTTCACTCAAGACGACATGCTGTTAAAACATAACAGGCATGACAGACCCCTCTATTACACCGGGTATATCGGTTCCATGGAGGTCGACCGGATTCACATAGATCCGGGATCATCAATCAGCATTATTCCTCATAGTCTGCTTAGACTGCTGAGAATTCCCACCAGCGAATTGGCTTACACCACCACTACAATCGTGGGTTTCAACGCCGGAAGAAGTAAGCCGTTGGGGAAAATTTGCCTGAGGATCCAGATTGGCGACCTCAAAATGGTGGCTACATGCTATGTCATCGATTCAGAGGTGTCCTACAATATTCTGCTGGGTAGACCGTGGATCCACGACCACAACATCGTTCCTTCAACTCTACATCAATGCTTCAAATATGTAGATACTCAAGGAACGGTACAAACAGAGTTTGCTGACCTGAACCCGTTTAGAGGAGTAGAATCCTACTACTCAGATGCTGTGTTGTACTCTTAAGACTACACGGAAGAGGTGTCAGCCGAAGCAGAGAAGGAATCCCACCGGGAGCCAGAAGAACCCTCTGCCGAACAACCGCTGTCAATTAAAGTGAAAGGGCGAACTACTCGTCCAAAAGCCATGGAGCCTATGGCTATCCACCTGAACGAAACCAGGTCAGGAAGAAGATGTCATCCTCTGGTGATCACTTTGAACCAGAAGCCTCCACCCTTGGTCATCAACCTTCGGCGCGACAGGCAGCCGACTGATGTAAATGCAACCAGGGATGCGGTTTCTGATGATAATAAAGCTCCTCTTTTTCAGTATATTGATGCTCAAATTCCAAATCAGGAATCCTCTCCCCATGACGATGTAGAACCTATAGCACAAAAATTCTTGGAAGCTATAGACTCCTATCGTCCGTATGTTTGGGAAGTGGCATCATCATCCAATGTCATCACGATATATGGACCACATGAGGATTCTATCTTCATTGTCCCGCCTGCCTACAGTAGTCAGCGTTCAATAGTCTTCGGCCGCATGCGCAATAAACTGACTGTCCAGGAAGATTCTTTCGATGACGATGCTGGAAAAATGCAAGTTCACCGATACAGCCCGCAAGCGTTGAAGATCATGCAAAGTATGGGTTATGACTTGAAGCTGAAACCAGGTCTCAACTACGGGAAAGGCAGACGAACGCCGCTGCACGGCAATCCCCACTATCAACAAACTCATTTTGGGTTAGGGTATGCCACCTCCCTTGCAACTTCTAAGTCGGACGAGGATATCTTTTCCTGTTTTAAGAACGGCTCGTCGCCCTCCGACTCACCTGATGCTCTCGAACGAACATTATCAGTAAATATGGTAGTGACAGATCCCTTCGAAGCAGACGCACAGGATTCTGGGCCGTTTAAGAATGACACTTGGGCTCAACAAATGGATACACAGTGGGAATTCCAGTTCGAGCAGAGAGAACCTCCCACTAAAGATGAAGTTATCCAGATTGATGTTGGGGATGAACTTTCGCCAAAGCCGATATTTATCAGTAACAATCTTTCCCCAACTGAAAGGGAAAAAGTTATTCAGCTGATAAAAGAATATATCGACGTCTTTGCGTGGAATTATGAGGATATGCCAGGACTTGATCCAAAAGTGGCTACTCATAAACTCAACATATTGCCCGATTCGAAGCCTATGAAGCAGCACCAACGCCGGTTCCGCCCGGATATGATGGACGCCATTGAAGCTGAAATCAAGAAGTTGATAGCCTGCGGTTTCATCCGGGAAAAACAATACCCTGATTGGGTCGCCAATGTTGTCCCGGTCATGAAGAAAAATAGGAAAGTTCGTGTCTGCATCGATTACCGATATCTGAATGCAGCCTGCCCCAAGGACGAGTTTCCTCTTTCCATTACGGACGTCATGATTGACAATACATGCGGTTTTGAACGTATGTCTTTTATGGACGGATTTTCAGGATACAACCAAATCAAGATGCATCCTGAAGACGAGAAGCATACTGCCTTTCGGACACCATTGGGGGTATATTGCTATACGGTCATGCCCTTCGAATTGAAGAACGCCGGGGCTACGTACCAACGGGCTATGAGTAACATATTCCATGAGCATTTACGCAAGACAGTGGAGTATTACGTGGACGATGTAGCTGTCAAAAGTCGCCTCAAGGATAATCACATCCAAGACTTGAAGACAGTATTTAAATTGATGTGCCAACATCAACTCAAAATGAATCCTACAAAGTCCTTTCTGGGGGTATCTAGTGGCAAATTTCTGGGATTTGTCATTATCGCCAAAGGCATTCAAGTGGACCCTGATAAAGTCAAGGCCATCTTAGAAATGTGACCGCCCCACAATCTGAGAGAACTCAAGGGATTTCAAGGTCGTCTGGCTTATATCCGGAGATTCATATCCAACCTCTCTGGGAGATGTCAGCCCTTTTCTGGTCTCATGAAGAAAGGTGTATCCTTCGTATGGGACGAAGCCTGTCAGCAAGCGTTTAATGATATCAAACGCTACCTCACTAGTCCGCCAGTTCTGGTGCCTCCAGTCATAAGAAGACCATTCGTGCTGTATGTTCGAGCAATAGATCATTCTCTGGGAGCTCTTCTCGCACAAAAGAACAATATGGGTCACGAACAGGCTATTTACTACCTCAGCAGGATGATGGTCGGAGCCGAACACCGGTACAACCCAGTAGAGAAAGAATGCTTGGCTCTGATGTTCGCTATTCAGAAAATGCGACACTATATCACAGGCCAGACGATTCACATCATCTCCAGGATCAATCCTCTTCGGGTACTGATGAACAAGCCAAGTGTTCTTAATTCCCGACTCGCGACATGGGCGATGTTATTAACACCGTATGACATGGTGTACGTCCCTCAGAAGTCCGTCAAAGGCCAAGCATTGGCTGATTTCCTAGCTGCTCATTCGATCCCGGAGGCCTCCAGGCTATACGAGGATATTCCCGACGAAGTTGTAGAATGTAATTCTGCGATGGAAAATGATGCGTGGCAACTATTCTTCGATGGTGCCTCCAGGACTGGTCCCAGGGGAAACATGGTTTCAGGAGTAGGCATTGTCCTGGTGACTCCTGACAAGCTCGTCATCTATCGAGCATATTCTCTTAGCGAGCCCTGCTCCAATAATGTCGCGGAGTATAACGCTCTACTAATCGGGCTTCAAGTCGCTAAAGAATTGGGCGTCGAATCTCTGGAAGCTTTCGGTGACTCTCTGCTGATCGTCAATCAAGTCAGAGGAATATATGAAGTCCGAAATCCAGACCTCATCCCCTATCAACGAGCAGCGGTCAAGATAGCCATGACATTCAAAGGGTTCTTCCTAGAGCATGTACCTCAATCTCGGAATCTGGAAGCTGATGCCCTAGCCAGTCTAGCTGCAGATTTAGCTATCCCCATAAGAAGGCAGAATTCGATGATCCTTCTTAACAGAGATTTATTTTGTGTAAAAAATAACTTTAACATAGAACGCAGCTACGCTGTGAACACCGATCCTCCTACGAGAGACTGAAGAAGCCCCTTTATAGATTTCGTGGCATATGGAATCTTGCCGGAGGACCCTAAAGAAGCAGTATCCGTCAAAAGACGATCATTACGCTTCTACTTCGATGCGTCTTCACAGTGCCTATATCGCCGGACCTACGACGGACTGCTATTGAGATGTCTCTCCGATGACGAGGCACAGCAGATTATCCATGAAGCTTACGACGGCGTATGCGGAGCACATCAACCCGGTCCTAAGCTACAGGATCGCATCAGGAGAATGGGTTATTACTGGCCTACTATGATCGCGGATGCGATAAAGTATGCAAGGCAATGCAGAGCCTGTCAGGTTCATGCAGACTTCATACATCAACCTTCTGAACATCTATATCCTACAGTTGCATCTTGGCCTTTCGAAGCATGGGGTATGGAGATCATTGGTCCTATTCACCCATCTTCTTCCAGAGGCCACCGGTTCATACTGGCCATCACGGATTACTTCTCCAAATGGGCAGAGGCGATCCCTCTTGCTGAGGTGAAGACATCTAATGTGATCAGCTTTATCAAGCATCATGTCATTTATCGCTTCGGGATCCCCCGAAGGATAATTCATGACAATGGGCCTCAGTTCATCAGCCATGCGTTTCACCGATTTTGCGATAAGAATCGGATACAAAATATGGCCTCTACGGCATATAATCCTGCTGCTAATGGTTTGGCGGAAGCTTTCAACAAAACCATTATCAAGCTCTTGAAGAAGTTCGTCTCTTCGAACAAGAGAAATTGGAACGAGAAGCTGGGAGAATGTCTCTGGGCATACCGCACAACGGTACGAGCACCGACAGGTTGCACCCCATTCTCATTAGTTTACGGGAGCAAAGTAGTTCTTCCTATCAAAATTCAAATTCCGTCACTCAGAATCGCAGTCGCTAATGAGTTGACTCAGGAAAAGAATGAGTGTTAGACGAGAAGGATTAGACGAGAAATGCCTTCAAGCTCAATAGCGCATCGCGTTCTACCAAGCACGCATTTCCAGAGCTTTCAATCATAAAGTAAAGGAAAGAGTGTTCAAAGTTGGCGAGCTAGTGTTAGCTGTCAGAAGGCCAATGATCATTACTCACAAGAGTAAGGGTAAATTCTAGCCGAAATGGGAAGGCCCTTATGTGATCGAGACGACGTTCTCAAACGGCGCTTACTGGTTAGCCCAGCCTAATGGAGACTTGTTAATGGCTCCTATCAACAGCAAATTCCTGAAAAGGTACTATGCTTAATCTCCTTCGCTTAAGTAGAATATGGCAAAAACCTTATTCTGACAAAACTACTTCCAAAACGAAACTAGTTGGATCGTATTCTATCATGTCCATATAACCTCTGAATAGATATGTTCGACTAATTTGGAACTTCAAGACCTATCACGTCCATACTACCTCTGATAGTGTTTTGTGTACAAACTTTAGTCAAAGCATATTCTATCATGTCCATATAACCTCTGAATAGATATGTCCTGCTAAAGCATATTCTATCATGTCCGTATGACCTCTGAATAGATATGTCCTGCTAAAGTTTACCGAGAGTATATCACGTCCATATTACCTCTGATATCACTTTCACCCAAACCTGTCATTTATATTCCAAAATGATGGGTCCACAAAGTCAGATGAAAGCCTCTTTATTATTCCCAGAAAGAGCAAAATTATATTAAAAAGCAAAAAAGTACATTATTTGGGGGGAGCGGTTAGGTCACGAATCTGTCGTGCCAGAGCAGCCATCCTCTCATCCTTGGAGCTCAGGACGTCGGCGCAAGCCCGCTCCAACCTTGCTGCATCATTGTTCAAAGCAACTAGCTCAGACCGAGCCTGCACGAACTCAGCATGGATAACACCCACATGTGTCAGGTTCTGCTGAACAGTCGCCCGTCGCTCCTTCAGCACATCTCGGGCTGCCGACAAAGAGAGAGCCTTCGCCTCTACTCGAACGAGCTCCTCCTTCAATATGCGGGCCTTCGCTGCCGCTTCCTCATATTCGGCTTCGCACTGGGTTAACTCGGGAACGACATACTCTAATTGGGCATGCTCCTGATCCATCTCCTGTCGCTGAGCCTCGATGGACTTATTCAGAGACTCCATTTGCCCATCAAAATCTGCAGTCAGGGAGTCGTACCTAGCTTGAACGAGACCGTCAATGCTGCCTCGAGCTAGCTGCAGATATTCGTTAATGGGTTGCTCCAAACCATTAACTATCTCCTCCATGGCGTCAGCTACCCCAGTGTCGTTAAATTCTCGGATCGGCACTATCGCGGCCCGGGACGACCTCCTCAGCGCCTCGAAGCTCAGATTCTTCGCCAACACCATTGACATTAACATTTTCAAGGTGTTGTAGAAGATACTAGTGTACTGCTCGGTCAGCGCAGCTAGATCCGAATGGACGCTGGGAGTGGCCGCGATATTGGCGAATCCCCCTCCAGGAATGATCGCAGACGATGTGGCCACGGTCATCGCCTCAATATGTGGTGCGACAAAAGAAGAAGCACCAACGACGGGCTCGTCCTCCTTTTGAGATATCAGAATCTCTTCGACGGGCGAGCCGGCACCCGAAAGAGTCTCCTCTTCAAAGTCAGGCACCTCTGTATCGCCGCCAGGACCTAAAATAGTGCCAAAAGATGCGACCAATCTGCCCTCCCCGAAGAGGTCTTCCCCTGAAAAGAAGACAAAAGGAAGTTAATATCGAAAATGATGTTAACTCTCCAAAAAAGAGACGTAAAGACGACGTTTACCCATGGCCGATGGTGTATATGTCGCGTCTGCGGCCCGTACAGCTAAATCATTTCTTAATGATGCTAGGCAAGCTGTCATACCTGGAGAAGGGGGTGTGCTAACTGGCATCGGCAGGTATTCTCCCGAGTCTTCACCCAGACTTAATCGAGGTTCATCAGCTGGAATCTCGCTGGGTGCACTTACAGACACGGCTGGGATTTCTCCCATTGCCGGTCTGGATAAAGATGCCCTTGTTGGGCTCAGCCTGGTAGGCGATCTCGTGCCACTGCCTGAAGCGATAGCAGCAACAGCAGCCTCAAGCAGGAGTTTTCCGGCACCGCCAGCCGGAACTAAGGAGGATCCCTCTCTAAAAGGCGAGGAACCTCCAATCAAAGAATCATCCCCAACAGGGGGAGATGCAAGCTCACTCCTAGGAGCCTCATTTCCAGGAATCCGGAGAGGACGAGTAACCATCTTTTTCTTCCTCTTGCGAGAGGGAGTCTCCTTCGGAACAGGAGCCCTTCGCTTACCAGAGATGACCAAAGCCCCTGCAGGCGGAGGTATGTCACCCCTCGGTACTGCCAACAGAGGCTCATCCGGGTTGGCGAAATCGTCACCCTCATCAGAGGAAACTGATGGAACATCGCCTATTTCCGCGGACTTGGAGGAAGGCACCCTAAAACTTCCATCCATATCAAAATCGCGATGGAAGGTGTTGGTCACCACATAGAACTGGGCATACGTGTGGAGGATGCGCAGCTCCGTGGAGAGTGTAATCACGGGCGCGGTAAAAATTGCTCCAATGCAACCCATGATGAAGTATCGCCAGCCTCTCGCTCCATCAATGAGTCCACCCCTGGACCTGAAGCTGGTGACGGCATTGCCCACATGCAATTGGTCGTACCCAAACTGCCTGGCAAACCGACTAGGCAGGTAGGGCTCTAAGAAGCAATGGTCTTCGCTTCTGTACAGCAAATGGGAAGGTCTAATGCAGACCAACCAATTAAAAGCCTCAAGAGAAAGAATGGTCTTCTCTCTACCTGAATCCTCAAGCCTAATCCCCGATTGATTGCGATGTACAGAGGGGACAGTGCAGAAAAGCTTCCAACTATGGCCGAAATTCAGCACCCGCCGACAGTCTAGGACTGTAGTCACGTTCCAGAAGGATTTCTTGTAATTCAACAAGAAACTACCCCCCGAACTACTGCCAGACCCGGGAGACATCACCTGGGGGTTATGGAGAATTAACCATCCCATCAAATACAGGTATGGTAATTCCACCCTGGGAAAGCTATCATGCCGAGTTTCATCGACGAGCAGCCCCTCAGTCATGGCCCTCAAGCCAGCTTGGATGTGGCACACCATGGCAGGGAGCAAGCCCAGTCTTGCCCCGAACACCAGACGCACTGCAGGCCATAGGGTGTTCCGGTGAATGCGGTCCGCAGATGCGATGCCGGGCACTACTACTCGACGCAGCCATATGGAGAGAAAGCCAGCCAGTTGAGCTTCCTTGGACAGAGGCCTGCAGCAGTGCCTCAAATAGCTGTAGGCCTTAGTGCCTGCAGGTTATTTCCCTACCCCTTCATCGAGAATCAGATCCGGAGCCCCAGCATCCTCCATAAGATCGTCGACTACCTGAGCACTAAGCACGCTTAGAAAATTCAAAGGCTGGTCCTTCGTATCCAAGACCTTCTCTGGCTTAGCAGTCCTAGCCCGGTGAAAGAAGAGGTAGGACGCCCATTTATTGGTATGAGCCAAATCTGAAGGCTCATCATAAAAGGTGGTGCACGCCAGGTAGTGACACATCAACTCCTGGTAAACTGCCACTACCCGAGGATCTGAATCCCCCAGCTCCCGGTTTATGGGAACATACTCCTCATAAGGAGTATCCCCCATTGGCAGTCTCGAGATCTCTGCCATCTCGTGAAGGGCCAATCCCAACTCCCCCAGTGGAGTGGCAAAAGTCCCGGTGAGCGGGATATATCGCTCCATCAGAGCCAGAAACAGGTTGGGGTTGTGAGGTAACCCAACACTGGTGGCATTCACAGCTGCGAACAGACCAATCCTCTCCAGCTCGATCTGAAAATACTTCAGGGCCCAGTCAGTTAAACGAGCCCATCGAAGGTTTGTTGGGGTGATCCACCCATTGCACCGAGGATTAACCTTGGGGTATACTCCTCTGCGCCCCTTGAAATCATTGCAGAAGGTCGGTAATTGTACCGGCTGGAGCACCAAGCTGTCTTCACTCGGGACACTGCCCGGGTACAATCCCCTGAACGGCATTACAGGGCCGGAAGGGCGGCTGACAAATAGGCCAGATCCTTTCTGATAGAAGATCTTCCCCGGCCTGCCGTGAAGATCGGGAGTCAGCGTCCACGACATCCTCCTGGATGAGTAGCATGGAAGAATGCCGAGATGGGATAATCTCTCGGCATCTTGGGCAGATGCAAGACCAAGCTCTCGGCAGGGAAAACCCAGAGTTCTTTCTTGGGCTTCGTCTGGGACTGCTTGTCAATCATGTCTCTGAAGAGAAAAGCCGGCTTTATATACTGGTCCCCGTCTATGTACGTCAGGGGCTCTCCATTAATCATGTTCAGCAGCGTTCGCTCGCCCTGAGCCGATATCAAAATTTCCCTTCCTTCGGGATACTGGGGCCCGGAGATAGGAAATGTCACGTGAGACAGATCCTCCAGGTAGTTGGAATGCAGCATACCAGCGGCAGAACCCATCACATCGGCTAACAGAGACTCATGCAAGTTAACTGCAAGAGTGCAAGAAAAACACGTCAGTTTCTATACTAGACATTACAATCTTGCAACATAAAGCCAAAAATCAACAGTCTGTGCTTTACGCCAAGACTGTAAAAACTTGATCATTTACGCTGGAATCTATTTCCTAAAGCGTAAAATTCAAGGATGGCAGTATACAGTCTGTGTTTTACGCCAGACTGCCAAAATTCGAGTTTATTACGCCAGAATTTTCATCCAGAAGCGTAAAACTCAAATTTTATAGTATACGCCAAGTTTTCGACAATCAAAGCTTTTTACGCTCAACTGCGAAAATATAGAGTCTTTACGCTGACACATTCAAAATATGGGAGTAAAAGATGAAACGTCTCCGTGCATCATCTTCCTCAAAGAGGCTATCAGCACAGAAGATGACCTAGCGCGGTCATGTTCAACTTGTGCGAAGGATTTTTCGGTCGTTCTTTTTCATCCCAAAAAGCTCTACCTCTAAGGTCGGGTGCGCTGCTCGTCGGCGGGACACTTCGTTCAGAAGGAAGCTCGCCTTGCCCGACGGAAGTCGCTTGGCCAGAAGAACGAGAAGAAGAGTCGACCTTCTTTCCCTTAGAGGAGGAGGAGATCGGTTTCGGGGCCATTGCTGAAAACTCTGAATACTGGGAGAAGAAACGAAGAAGAACTCGAACAGTCGAAGGCTTTCTCTCGCAGAAGACGGATGAAAAGTTTTTCTCCCAAAAGCTTGGGATATATATAGAGTTCGGATGGACTCCTCGAATCCCTAACCAAATCAGACAATTAATATTCGGTTATGATTGGGGACAACGTCAGCCTATTATTCTCGAAAGGCGGACAGTCGGCGAATTCGAAAAGTTTTCGTGCAAAGCAGATTCGTGGTTCTACGCCAAGGAGCTTTCTACGCTCGACAGCTACAGATCTACGATTTTACGCTGAGAGACTATAAGTCTATGATTTTACGCCCGGATGCCTTTGTGCTTGGTAGCTTTTACGCTCGAGAGGCTACAAACCTACAACTTCACGCTCAGAAGCTATAAATCAGGATTTCACACTCGGTGGCTTTTATGCTCAGAGGCAACAGATCCACAACTTCACGCTCGAAAGATTTCCTTTTCAGAGGCTACAAATCTACTGGTTCTACGTCAAGGAGCTTTC
The DNA here is from genome assembly GCA_036927795.1 of Iris macrosiphon. Lineage (NCBI taxonomy): Eukaryota > Viridiplantae > Streptophyta > Magnoliopsida > Asparagales > Iridaceae > Iris > Iris macrosiphon. The sequence goes on along the minus strand of JAYESA010000015.1, from coordinate 77,068,774 downwards.
TACGCTCGACAGCTACAAATCTACGGTTTTACGTTCAGAGGCTACAAGTCTATGGTTTTACGCCCGGATGCTCTCATGCTCGGTAGCTTTTATGCTCGAGAGGCTACAAACCTACGACTTCACGCTCAGTAACTACAAGTCTATGATTTCACGCTCGGTGGCTTTTACGCTCGATAGGCTATGAACTCAGGATTTTCCGCCCATCTACACTACGGATCTCTGACTTTCCGCATATCTCAAAATACGCAGGCCAGAACATGCGTATACCAATCCCAAGGCGGTCAATTGAAAGAGTTCACACAGAGGAGACTCCTTCTTGGCCCCAAAATATCCCAAGTACCAGAAGCATACAGAGTTCAGGTTTGAAAATTACTCCTCTTCTTGGGTCGATTGTAAGTTCATCCAGAATCCAGTCTGAATATTTCATCTACAGATTCAAGATGGCGACTCAAGTTGACGGCCATTTCTCGCCCTGTTCCAAGGGATTTTTGAGAAATCATTCTTGAAGATGAAGTCTGAACAAAAATTCTTCTTATCAGAAGTAACGGATCAGAATTCTACGCAGCTCCCCCATTTCTAAATAGCAGGATAGTTCAAATACTCGAACGCTAAGCGGCTTTCTACGCACCCTTAGTTATGCGTAAAAGACAGGACGGGACCTAGCACTCTTTCTAACAGAGTCGGCGTAAAGCTACCAGACGTGTCGAAGCTACATATATTCAGACTCCATCCAGAGCGTTTTAAATTATGAGGAACGTTTCATGCTTCGTTCAAAGCGTTTCAAATTACGAGGAATTTAAAAGCTTTGAAGGGGGTCTTGTAGAAGCATGAAAAATATGCTGATAGCTATACGCAGCATATTGATGCGGGGCAGCGTAAAAAGATGACCTCAGAGCCATCAATGTGCAACAGAGCTTTTCCGCTGAGCACAGCGTAAAATACAAACTCAAGGACCATCCGCGTAAGGCAGTACGTCCAGACCGCTTCAGCGTAAAGAGGGTGTTATATCGCCTTTATGGCGTAAAACTCATCCGCTCTTAATGCAGCATTGAAGTGTACGAGGAACGCTTCATATTCCCCGAAATGAACCTGTCAAAATTATGCGGTGAACCTAACGGTCTGAATCCTGACAAAGAGTACTGCACGACTATCGAGACGACGGCTATAATGATGGCAGACCCTCGGGACACGCCTCTGCATTTAAATGCACAGGATAATGGCGGATCTCTGCATTTAATGCAGGAGATTTGATTAAATGTCACCGAACCGTCGTTTAGTGACATCCCCTCGGCGTAAACTGCTTTTACGCATACAAGGGGATACGCTGCCTAGTTTTACACAGGCAGACGTGAGCTTCTTACGCTCCGCAGAAGACAAACAGACCACCACGTCAAAAGCTGCTCTTCGTACAGGGCTCGAGGCACGTCTCTGCATTTAAAGCACAGAATGTGGCAGGCCTTCGGGACACGCTTCTACATTTAATGCACAGGATGATGGCAGATCTCTGTATTTAATGCAAGAGATTTGATAATATCTCCAAACCGTCGTTTACTGATATCTCCTCAGCGTAAACTGCTTTTACGCAAACGAAGGAATACGCTGCCTAGTTTTACACAGGCAGATGTGAACTGTTTACGCTCTGCAGAAGACAAACAGGATGCCACGTCAAAAGCTGCTCTTCGTACAGGGCTCGAGGCACGTCTCTGCATTTAATGCGCGGAATGGTACAGGGCTCAAGGCACGTCTCTGCATTTAATGGCAGACCTTCGAGACACGCCTCCGCATTTAATGCGCAGAATGATGGCGGATCTCTCCATTTAATGCGAGAGATTTGATTATACCTCTTGCACTCGTCTTCTATGCCTACTCTCGGCTTCTACGCCTACTCGGCTTCTACGCCCACTCGGCTTCTACGCCTACTTGGCTTCTACGCCATGGTGACAGTTATTGGCTTCTACGCCAACCTCTTCTACACGAGGGATACCTACCTACGTGGCTTCTACGCCGTGATCTTCACAGCAGTTATACGCGTTGTCTCTTAATTGACACGCGTCACACGCTTATTCAAAAGGTTATCTATACACGGGCAACGATTATTTTAACCATCGTGTAAAAGGGTGCTGTACTTTCTACTACTCGGTTTCTACACCGACTGAGTGGTCACTGTCACTAAAAATCTATAAATAGAGACCTCTATTGACAGAGGAAAAAGGTCAAGAAAAATATAGATCCAGGGGTCGAAAAATTGGAGATTGAAGAGAAGTCGAAGAGTCCTTGAGAGAGAAGAATCTAGAGCTCAGGCAAAGAGTAGTGATCGACGACTTTGGCATCGTGCATCCACCCTCTTTTGAAACCTTCGAAGCTGCTTTCCGTCTTCCACGGGACTTCTTCATCATCGTGTGGTCCAAGGGACAAAGTGATCAACTGCAGATCAGACTCCTATAGCAATATTTACCCAAATTAAAAAATTGTACTCGACATCCTCGTATAGGATTAATTGTACTTTCTGTTTGTAAACCAAAGAAACGGGTTTCGTATAAACCTCGTCTTATATATCATTCTTTCGTTTATCACCACAAACACCCTCATCCTTACATGAAGAAATTCCTCCATGTCAAATCCTGACCACCCATTCAAAATGGGTGCATCAACACCACTCACTTCCCACTCACCATCCTATTTAATGTCACTTCACACACTCTTCCCAACCTAGACCTAATCCCCAAACCTAGAGAAGCCCCATCTTCTCTCTCCTCCCTCCTCACAAGCCCTCAACCGTAGCCACCCTCCTTCCTTTCATTTTTTTCCTTTTCCTTTCTTCTTCTTCTTCACTTCTTCTTCTTCTCCTTTTTTTTGAATTTTAGAAGGGGGAAATACCACAGCCCACTGTTCAGCCCGAGCCCGGCCCTCAGCTCCGGTCGACCCGCCGGAGCATCACCCCGCTCCACCATCCCGAGCTCTGCTCTCCTCACTCACATCCCCTCCTCCGGCCAACGGTTCGAGCCCGGCCCACTATAACTCCACCTGCACAGCCGGCCAGTCGAGTCCCGAGCTCCGACCCCGACCAGCCTCCCGTACCACCAAGCTCCTCCCACTCTTCTTCCCCGGCCAACTCCCACCACTGGCACCACCACACGACGACCCTGCTCTCCTCCTATCTCCCCCGCGTCGAGCCCGCTCCGGTCATGACACCTCGGACGAGCGACCCTCACCTGAACTCGATCCAGCATCCATCTCCTCCCCTCACATCCTCTCCTCCGGCCAGCAGTTCGAGCCCGCACCGCCGCTACTGTATCTCGGCCGACTCCAACCTGAAGCTCCGGCTCCTCCTCCAGCTCCTTCCTCGGCGGCCTCCTGCTGCACACGACCACCACCCCCATCGGAACCACCAGCATCACCGTCGAGCCAACCACCGTGAGCCTCCCTCTCCCTCTTCTCTCTTTCATTAGTATTATATACCTATGTATTAGTATAATACTTAGTGTATATGTATTCATATACATATATGTATTATTTTGGTATAATTTCATATAAAATATATGTAATAAAATACGTATTTTGGTATATGTATATACATATATATATATATGTATTATTTGGTATGTAATTATATGTAGCATATATAAAATTGTAATTTGGTATATATATATATGTACTTGTATACGTATATAGTATAGGTATATTTTCCCTTGTATACGTATAAATATTGGTAGTATATATATAAAATGTGTTATGAATAATTTTACCTATGTATATATATAATATATATTTCTATTTAGTGTATATACACTCAAACATATTTTGTACGTAATTATTGATATATACTTATATATATATTATGTACGTATTTAATTGATATATATGTGTATATATATTTTGTATATGTATGTATTTATTATTTGGTATATGTATATATATTTTTTGTATATACACTTAGTATATTTTTAATATATATAATTGGTATATATGTGTATATATATATTGTTCAACTAATATATATATTATACATGTAATTAATTGGTATATATATATATATATATATATATATAATAAGGGAGGTGAGATGGTACCTCACTCTCAAAACAAGGGTGGCGGTGACGTGGCACAATTACAACCACACATTTCATAATTGGCAAATTGCACTTAACCCCCTCCCCTCGTTTGTGTGGTTGTGATTGTGCCACATCACCGCCACCCTTGTTTTGAGAGTGAGGTGCCACCTCACCTCCCTTATTCTATATATATATATATATATATATATATATATATATATATATATATATATATATATATATATATATATATATATATATATATTGTATATGTATTTAATTTGGTGCATGTATATATTGTAAGTATTAATGCTAGTTAATAATAGGTATAATATGTTTTATGTGTCTATCTACTAGATGACCCTAGCTGACCAGTATCATACCTAGCGTAGTCCCGAGTTCAGTGTATTTTTGATTATGTGATTAGTGTAATGTCTGATACAATGTCGTTTTATTTTATGATATGTCTATAGGACTGTTGGATCATCTAGACGATACTCTGGAACAGGACATTGGTGTTACCAGCTAAGGACCCGAGGCGAGTACATTCTCTGATAATTTTTCCAATTATTTGATAATATCTATAATTCCAGTATCTAGAAGTGTTACATCTGATTCTTGACACTGTGCTACACGGACTAGTATATAGATTGGATCCACTGTACTAGTTGGGGGCGGGGAAAATATTAGTAGATTATGTGATCATACCCAACTCTACATGCATCATAGCTCACCCCACATCTCACGTCGGGTGCGGCCTGACCATTACATGCCTCATAGCTGTTATATATGATTAGCCTGACCTCTACATGCATCATAGCTAACCAAATGGTTAGCCTGACCTTACATGAATCATAGCTAATCATATATAGCCAGCCTGATCCTGTCCCAAGCCGATCACATGATAGACCAATATTTCAAACACTTAGAATAGTTACAGTTCTCTATTTTAGACCATATACTACATCACATGTATATGATATTGTACCTCATTCTCTTCATTTCAGATGAGCATTGACTGTTTCATATTGTCTATATTGTCTGTCTCTTTACATTGCCTGTCTCTTTATTTTGCTATTGCATTTATTCACTGTCTTCTCTTAGTATATAGCATTATCTGTTTATTGTTTTATAGTCCTTATCAATTAAATGAAAATATTATTTGAGATGTACTTTGCTCCTTCCTGACTGGAAAATATTTTCCAGACTATGCCTAGAGGACTGGTGTCCGACACTTATGGACCACAGGGTGAGTAGCTGAGACTTGGACTTGGTAGTTCAGTTATGATTCCGGGAGGTTTAGCCGGAATCACTAGTTATTTAATTAGTTCTTTTAGCATATTATTTTTGGTACCGGATTTGTCTCCGGCATACTCTCTAAGACTTGGATTATGTTGTTGAGTTAGACTACTTCTATTTTTGACTTGTGTTGCATTTTATCTTATTTCTGAGATCTTATCGTGCTGTAGTTATGTGATTGAGTATGTTATTCATATTATTTTGTGATTATCTGTGTCTCCGTATGGAGTTGGATATCCATGTGAGATTGATTAGATAGTATCATGACCTAGAGAGCGTTCTACCGCCGATGCTGCGACGTAGGCTGGACGTACCCACGCTCTCGTGCCCCTATACCGGGTGCGGGTCGTGACATGTGGGAAGGTAGGACACACCAGTGTAGCTTGTCGGAGGGCCAACCATCTATGTTTGGTTTGTGAAGCGCCATATTACGTGGTTGCTTATTTTCTACGACGACTACCCCCCGGATGAAAATAATCACCCCAGGTCCCAGTACCGAAATATTACCAGCAAAAGTATCAGGCAGAACCAGAAGGTTGTACCTACTGTGGGAAGATGGGGTATCTTAGATCAGGTTGTTGGAAGGCTAATGGGCAATGTTTCAGATGTGCAACTAAAGGTTATTCAGTTGGCACTTGCCCATATCCGTCATCTCGAGGACGATCACCTACACCCGATGGACCACCACATGTATTTCAATTACCTCCTGTAGTGGTTGATCAGAGTGAGCACTAGCAGTACAACCGTTGGCGCAACAACCTCTGCTATCTCGAGCTCAGAGGGTTAGGCAGTGCAGAGCGCAGTTGTATGCACAGTTTCAGGGGCAGCTTCAGTATCCTATCCAGCATGAGGGTAGTACCTCAAGGGTTGCATGTAGCATCTTCATGATTTTATCTCAGTTGTAATTTTCATTAGCCAGCCAGGCGTTGGTAGTATATCTTGGGTTCTTGTCGGCGGCTTTGTATTCCCTTTATGCTTGGAGTACAATGGTCAGCTCGACTTATTCGACGAGTGAATGCGAGTTTCTTGGCCAACTCTTCTGCCTGCTTATCTCGTGATACGTAATGTCTATCATGTGTCCCGACTACGAAGATATATCCTGGATTAGAGTCATATCCTCGGTATAGTCGTTGGTACCGACTTACTGCTAGGCTTGGCTCTTATCCATTTTGTGAGTCAGCATAGACAAGCGAGGATGAGTTCCTATTTGACTGACTCTGGGGTATATGTATCTATATACCTCTATTTTTCATGTATGTTGCTTTGTGCATTTTATTCATTAGTTACTTTCTGCAGTTATCTTTTATTTTAGTTACTTGCTTTGTATAATCCTTTGATTAGTGACATATAATTTCTTGATCTTTCTCGTGTGTTCCAGCTCGACTAGCCTTGGTAAAATTTTGAGGATAAAAATTTTCTATAGCATGAGATGTGTGAGCCAACAATCAATGGCATATGTCCCATCCGTGACATGATACAACACCCCTTCACCAAACAAGGACATAAATTGCCCTATCATATCAAGATAGAATATGTTCCTTGATTATGGTCAAGCTAAAATAATTCTGCATCATATTTTTAGTCTACATCCTATCGTAACACAATAGCGCAACCCAACAATCAAACAAGAACATGAGTTGAACTATGGTGCCACAATATCATGTGTCCCATATTCCACTCAACAAAAGGCACAATACGCAAGCAAAGATACAATATAAGAAATAATATAGCTTCGGTCCCTGGATTATCGTAACATGACGACGCAACCCAACAACCAAACGAGTACATGGGTTGAATCATCATACTACGATAGCCCACTTTCCTGGATAGACATATAATATAAGCAATTTAAATGGTCAATCATGTATTACGGCTTGATATGTAATCTTTGGGTTATCCCAGTAATGCAATATATGAGTATCCTCAGATCGTACCATAATCAAGCAGGGCTGGCTGAACCAATAATATACGAGCAAGTATATATATATGTAAAATGATGCACCAGTCCCTTGCAAGGGTACTGAGCTAATTATTAATACGTAATAGTTCCAAGCTTTCTATAGGAAAGATACTGGCTCGGTCTTATAATTAAATCAGATACTGCACTCCACTAGTGTGGATGATATACTGTATCCGTGGTGGCCAACCGTTACTCCTAGCTAATTTAGGGTGGTTCGATATGCACGATCTCGAGATACCGTTCCCTCCCAATGCTCTACAAATTCAATTGCCTAGTTAACCCTAGGTTAATTAGAACCCCATGCTATAATCACATGAATATTCCTTCTTAGATGTCGTACTTTAAGTACGGGCACTCTTGATACGAATCCATATTATCACTCAAAAGTTAAATCTGGATTCACCAAAGTGTGATGCAACATTCAGTACTATCTAGACACGGCTAAAGTCACTGTCCAACTACCAGATCCGTGCATAGAAATAATTACATATATCACGTGTAGAAGCATGAAAAATATGCTGGATAGCTATACGCAGCATATTGATACAGAGCAGCGTAAACTGAGGACCTCAGAGCCATCAAGCGTGCAACGAAGCTTTTTTTCGCTGAGCCCAGCGTAAAATATAAGCTCAAAAGACTATCCGCGTAAATGCAGTATGTCCAGGCCGCTTCAGCGTAAAGAGGGTGCTACATCGCCTCTATGGCGTAAAACTCATCCGCCTTCAATGCAGCATTTAAGCGTACGAGGAACGCTTCGTATTCTTCGAAATGAACCTGTCAGATCATGCAATGAACCTGACGTCTAGACTCCTGACAAAGGGTACTGCACGACTACCCAGACGACGGCTATAAATGATGGTGCGGCACTGCAACCCAAGTTGTCATTTACTACCATTTCCTTTGCGTAAACCGCTTCTACGCATACAAGGGAATACGCTGCCTAGTTTTACACAGGCAGATGTGAGCTGTTTACGCTCCGTAGAAGACAAACAGCCTGCCACGTCAAAAGCTGCACTTCGTACAGGCTCGAGGCACGTCTCTACATTTAAAGCACCAAAATACTGACAGATGCCCGAGGCACGTCTCTGCATTTTGATGCGGAGGAGGATGGCAGACCTTCAGGACATGCCTCTACAATTAATGCATAGGATGATGGCGAATCTCTGCATTTAATGCAAAGAATTTGATTAAATGTCACCGAACCGTCGTTTAGTGACATCCCCTTTGCGTAAATGCTTCTACGCATACAAGGGAATACGCTGCCTAGTTCTACACAGGCAGACGTGAGCTTTTTACGCTCGGCGGAAGACAAACAGCCTGCCACGTCAAAAGCTACACTTCGTACAGGGCTCGAGGCACGTCTCTGCATTTAATGCGCAGAGCGGTGACGGTTTCTCGAGGCACGTCTCTGCATTTAAAGCGCCGAAATACTGACAAATGCCCGAGGCACGTCTCTGCATTTTAATGTGCAGGAGGATGGCAGACCTTCAGGACACGCCTCTACAATTAATGCACAGGATGATGGCGAATCTCTGCATTTAATGCAAGGGATTTGATTAAATGTCACCGAACCGTCGTTTAGTGACATCCCCTTTGCGTAAACGCTTCTACGCATACAAGGGAATACGCTGCCTAGTTCTACACAGGCAGACGTGAGCTTCTTACGCTCGGCGGAAGACAAACAGACTGCCACGTCAGCAATTACTCTGCGTACAGGATTCGAGGCACGCCTCTGCAATTAATGCACAGGATGATGGCAGACCTTCAGAACACGCCTCTGCAATTAATGCACAGGATGATGGCGGATCTCTGCATTTAATGCAGAAGATTTAATTATATCCCCAAGAGACGTAATTCCGGCTAAGGATCACTCAGGCTTCTACGCCCATTCGGCTTCTATGCCTGCTCGGCTTCTACGCCCATTCGGTTTCTATGCCTGTTCGGCCTCTACGCCCATTCGGCTTCTATGCCTACTTGGCTTCTACGCCATAGTGACAGATATTGGCTTCTACGCCAACCTCTTCTACACGAGGGATACCTACCTACGTGGCTTCTATGCCGTGATCTTCGCAGCAATTATACCCGCTTGTCCCTTAGTTGGACACGCGTCACACGCTCATACAAAAGATCATCTATACGCGGGCAATGGTTATTTTAACCATCGTGTAAAAGGGTGATGTACTTTCCACTACTCGGTTCCACTACTCGGTTTCTACACCGACTGAGTGGTCACTGTCACTTAAACTCTATAAATAGAGACCTCTATCAACAGAGGAACAGGTCAAAAAATTGGTCAAAAAGATCAAGAGGTCGAACTTCGGAAAGATCGAGCAAAGATCGAAAATCGAAGATTGGTCAAAGAGTCTTTGAGAGAGAAGAATCCAGAGCTCAGGCAAAGAGTAGTGATCGACGACTTTGGCATCGTGCATCCACCCTCTTTTGCAACCTTCGAAGCTGCTTTCCGTCTTCTACGGTACTTCTTCACCATCGTGTGGTCCAAGGGCTAAAGTGATCGACTGCAGATCAGACACCTGTAGCAATATTTACCCAGATTTAAAAATTGTACTCGACATCCTCGTATAGGATTAATTGTACAAGCTTGTTTGTAAACCAAAGAAACGGGTTTCGTATAAACCCTGTCTTATATATATTCTTTTTTTCGTTTATTACCATAAACAAGATGGCGACTCTGCTGGGGACATCCTTCTCCTCTGACGAGAAGGCAATTGCTCAACACGATGCGGTATCCGTGGGATCCGTGAAGAAGACACTGGTCATCCAGTTCGACCAGTCTGCCTACGAAGATATGCTTCGGACAGGGGGTAGCTCTCACTCTCTCTCTGTACAAGACAACAGGAAGCTGCGCAAGGTCTGGATGCCCAAGACATCCACTACCATTCCTGTCGACTCTCCGATCTCTCCGACCAATGAGGTTGTAGCATTGCTCCCTCCGCGCCTTGCGCGTAAAATTCAGTCTCCCGTTCTTGGCGAAACAGACAAAACTTCTGGCAATGCCTCAGCGCTAACCCAGAAGTATACTCCGCGCCTTGCGCGTGAAATTCAGTCTCCCGTCCTTGGCGGAACAGACGAAACTTCGGATAATGCCTCAGCGCTAGTCCAGAAGCCTACACCGCGCTCTGCGCGTAGAAACCAGTCTCCCGTCCCTGGCGGAATAGACAAAATTTTTGATAATACCGCAGCGCCAAATCAGGAATCCCAAACGCGCTCCGCGCGTAAAAATGCATCTGCCTTCCGCAGAAAAGCAGATGATCCCTGCAATCTACGCAAGGGAAAGCAAGTAACGGACTGCTCAACTTCTCGGCCTCTACGCCAGTAAGGGAAGAATCTGCCCACCCTCCGAATTACACGAGGAACTGATGGCCGACTGAGGGCCTCTTCGGCTCTACGCCAGCCGGAGCACAGCGCTAAATTATGCCAGAAGGAGCCCCTCAGCGTAAAGAAGGCTCAATATGCAGAAAGACACCCTCCTCGGGGATTGTCCGCTACCCAGATGGCCAACCTGTTGTATATGGGTGGCACAGGAAGGACTCCAGTTCCCACCATCCGCATGCCCACGGAGGTGAACAGATGGAACAAGCGATCTCCTTCTTCTTCCTCCTCTGTAAATCCTCCTGACCTGCATACATATCTGATCCAGAAACGCAAGGATAGGGGATCTTCCAGCATGTCTATTACGCCTCCTAGCGAGCACTATTGTAATAGTCATAGGATTGTAGTTAATTATTGCTGTTCTGAAGTAAGACGGTCGGTTTTCGACCGGTTAAGCTACTCTCCGTCTTCCCAAGAAGAAGAGCCCACACATGCATCGGTGAACATGGCTTCACATATACCTAGAGGATGATCGAGCTCAAGACGTCATCCCTCTAGAACTCCAAGCCGAAGGAGATTCAACTAGCTCCTTAGAAACACTGAAGCTGGGGTATTCCAAAACACCCGTTCGAAGTCACGACAACCGGCTTCGTACTCTTCTGATTCCGATGTTGGGGGTCGCCAGTCTCCCGAATCAGATGCTGAAAGTATAGAGTCAACCTCTACGGAGACCTATACTAATCCTTCGATAACACCCAGGGAGATGGGAGTTTATGCCATTGGAGATGAACGCGAGGAAGCTTCGCCATCAGGGAGCCTGAAGAACCCTCTGCCGAACAACCACTGTCAATCAGAGTAAAAGGGCGAACTACTCGTCCAAAAGCCATGGAACCTATGGCTATCCACCTGAACAAAACCAGGTCAGGAAGAGGAGGTCGTCCTCTGGTGATCACTTTGAACCAGAAGCCTCCACCCTTGGTCATCAATCTTCGGCGCGACAGGCAGCCGACTGATGTAAATGCAACCAGGAATGCGGTTTCTGATGATAATAAAGGACCTCTTTTCCAGTATATCGACGCTCAAATTCCAAATCAGGAATCCTCTCCCCATGACGATATAGAGCCTATAGCACAAAAATTCTTGGCAGCTATAGATTCCTATCATCCGTACGTATGGGAAGTAGCGTCATCATCCAATGTCGTCACGATATATGGACCACATGAGGATTCTATCTTCATTGTTTCGCCTGTCCACAGCAGTCAGCGTTCAATAGTCTTCGGCCGCATGCGCAACGAACCGACTATACAAGAAGATGCCTTCGATGACGATGCTGGTGAAATGCAAGTTCATAGGTACAGCCCGCAAGCTTTAAAAATTATGCAAAGTATGGGTTACGACTTGAAGCTGGAACCAGGTCTCAACTACGGGAAAGGCAGACGGACACCGCTGCTCGGCAATCCCCACTATCAACAAACTCATTTCGGGTTAGGGTATGTCGCCTCCCTCGCAACTTCCGAGTCGAACGAGGATATCTTTTCCTCTTTTCAGGACGGCTCGTCGCCCTCCGACTCATCCGAGGCTCTCGAACGAACATTATCAGTGAATATGGTAGTGGCAGATTCCTTCGAAGCAGACGAACAAGAATCTGAGCCATTTAAGAATGACTCTTGGGCTCAACAAATGGATACACAATGGGAATTTCGGTTCGAGCAGAGAGAACCTCCCACTGAAGATGAAGTTATCCAGATCAATGTTGGGGATGAACTTTCACCAAAGCCGATATTTATCAGTAACAATCTTTCCCCAACTGAAAGGGAAGAAGTTATTCAACTGATAAAAGAATACATCGACGTCTTTGCGTGGAATTATGAGGATATGCCAGGACTTGATCCAAATGTGGCTACCCATAAACTCAATATATTGTCCGATTCGAAGCCTGTGAAGCAGCACCAACGCCGGTTCCGCCCGGATATGATGGACGCCATTGAAGCTGAAATCAAGAAGTTGATAGCCTGCGGTTTCATCCGGGAAGAACAACATCCCGACTGGGTCGCCAATGTTGTCCCGGTCATGAAGAAAAATGGGAAAGTTCGTGTCTGCATCGATTACCGAGATCTGAATGCAGCCTGCCCCAAGGACGAGTTTCCTCTTCCCATCACGGACGTCATGATTGACAATACATGCAGTTTCGAACCTATGCCTTTCATGGACGGATTCTTAGGATACAATCAAATCAAGATGCATCCTGAAGACGAGAAGCATACTGCCTTCCGGACGCCATTGGGGGTATATTGCTATACGGTCATGCCCTTCGGATTGAAGAACGCCGGGGTTACATACCAACGCGCTATGAGTAACATATTTCATGAGCATTTATGCAAGACAGTGGAATGTTACGTGGACGATGTAGCTGTCAAAAGCCGCCTCAAGGACAATCACATCCAAGACTTGAAGACGGTATTTGAGCTGATGCGCCAACATCAACTCAAGATGAATCCTATAAAGTCCTTTCTGGGTGTATCTAGTGGCAAATTCCTGGGATTTGTCATTACCGCCAAAGGCATTCAAGTAGACCCTGATAAAGTCAAGGCCATCTTAGAAATGCGACCACCCCGTAATCTGAGGGAACTTAGGGGATTTCAAGGTCGTCTGGCTTATATCCGGAGATTCATATCCAACCTCTCTGGGAGATGTCAGCCTTTTTCTCGTCTCATAAAGAAAGGTGTATCCTTCGTATGGGATGAAGCCTGTCAGCAAGCGTTTAACGATATCAAACGCTACCTCACTCATCCGCCAGTTCTGGTGCCTTCCGTCATAGGAAGACCATTCTTCCTGTATGTTCGAGCGATGGACCATTCTCTGGGAGCTCTTCTCGTGCAGAAGAACGATGTGGGATATGAACAGGCTATCTACTATCTAAGTAGAATGATGATCGGAGCTGAGCACCGGTACAATCCAGTGGAGAAGGAATATTTGGCTCTGATGTTCGCTATTCAGAAGATGCGGCATTATGTCACCGGCCAGACTATTCATATCATCTCCAGGATCAATCCTCTTCGGGTACTGATGAACAAGCCAAGTGTTCTTAACTCCCGACTCGCGACTTGGGCGATGTTATTAACACCGTAGGACATGGTGTACATCCCTCAGAAGTCCATCAAAGGCCAAGCATTGGCTGACTTCCTAGCTGCTCATCCGATCCCGGAAGCCTCCAAATTATACGAGGACATTCCCGACGAAGTTGCAGAATGTAATTCCGCAACGGAAAGTGACGCATGGCAACTATTCTTCGATGGCGCCTCCAGGACTGGTCCCAGGGGAAACGTAGTTTCAGGAGTAGGAATTGTCCTGGTTACTCCTGACAAACTCATCATCTACCGAGCATACTCTCTTAGCGAGCCCTGCTCCAACAATGTCATAGAGTATAACGCTCTGCTAATCGGGCTCCAAGTCGCTAAAGAGCTGGGGGTCGAATCTCTGGAAGCTTTCGGTGATTCCCTGCTGATCGTCAATCAAGTCAGAGGAATATATGAAGTCCGGAATCCAGACCTCATCCCCTATCACCGAGCAACGGTTGAGATAGCCATGAAATTCAAAGGGTTCTTCCTAGAGCATGTACCTCGATCTCAGAATCTGGAAGCTGATGCCCTAGCCAGTCTAGCTGCAGATTTAGCTACTCCTATAAGAAGACAGAATTCGATAATCCTTCTTAACAGAGATTTATTCTGTGTGAAGAACAACTTTCACATAGAACGCAGCTACGCTGTGAACACCGATCCTCCTACGAGAGATTGGAAGAGTCCCTTTATAGATTTCGTGGCATACGGAATCTTGCCGGAGGACCCTAAAGAAGCAGTATCCGTCAAAAGACGATCTTTACGCTTCTACTTCGATGCATCTTCATAATGCCTATATCGGCGGGCCTACGACCGACTGCTATTGAGATGTCTCTCCAATAACGAAGCACAGCAGATTATCCGTGAAGCTCACGACGGCGTATGCGGGGCGCATCAACCCGGTCCTAAGCTACAGGATCGTATCAGGAGAATGGGCTATTACTGGCCCACTATGATGGCAGACGCAATCAAGTATGCCAGACAATGCAGAGCCTGTCAGGTTCATGCAGACTTCATACATCAACCGTCTGAACATCTACATCCTACGGTTGCATCCTGGCCTTTCGAAGCATGGGATATGGATATCATTGGTCCTATTCACCCGTCTTCTTCCAGAGGTCACCGGTTTATACTGGCCATCACGGATTATTTCTCCAAATGGGCAGAAGCGATCCCTCTTGCTGAGGTGAAGGCATCTAATGTGATCAGCTTCATCAAGCATCACGTCATTTATCGCTTTGGGATTCCCCGAAGGATAATCCATGACAATGGGCCTCAGTTCATCAGCCGAGCGTTTCATCGATTTTGCGATAAAAATCGGATACAAAATATTGCCTCTACGGCGTATTATCCAGCTGCTAATGGTTTGGCGGAAGCCTTCAACAAAACCATTATCAAACTCTTGAAGAAGTTCGTCTCTTCGAACAAGAGAGATTGGAACGAGAAGCTGGGAGAATGCCTCTGGGCGTACCGCACAACGGTCCGAGCACCGACAGGTTGTACCCCATTTTCGTTGGTCTACGGGAGTGAAGCAGTTCTTCCCATCGAAATTCAAATTCCGTCACTCAGAATAGCAGTCGCTAATGAGTTGACTCAGGAAAAGAATGACCTATTAAGGCTTCAGGAGCTAGAAGGATTAGACGAGAAACGCCTTCAAGCTCAACAGAGCATCACGTTCTACCAGGCACGCATTTCCAGAGCTTTCAATCGAAGAGTAAAGGAAAGAGTGTTCAAAGTTGGCGAGCTAGTCTTAGCTGTGAGAAGGCCGATGATTCTCACTCATAGGAGTAAGGGCAAATTCCAGCCCAAATGGGAAGGTCCTTATGTGATCGAGACAACGTTCTCAAACGGCGCTTACAGGTTAGCCCAGCCTAACGGGGACTTATTGATGGCTCCTATCAATGGCAAATTCCTGAAAAGGTACTACGCCTAACCTCCTTTGCTCAAATGGAGTATGGTGAAGATCTCATTCTGACAAAACTACTTCCAAAACGAAACTAGTTGGGTCATATTCTATCATGTCCATATAACCTCTGAATAGATATGTTCGACTAATTTGGAACTGCAAGACCTATCACGTCCATATTACCTCTGATAGTGTTTTGTGTACAAACTTTAGTCAAAGCATATTCTATCATGTCCATATAACCTCTGAATAGATATGTCCTACTAAAGCATATTCTATCATGTCCGTATGACCTCTGAATAGATATGCCCTGCTAAAGTTTACCGAGAGTATATCACGGCCATACTACCTCTGATATCACTTTTACCCAAACCTGTCATTTATATTCCAAAATGATGGGTCCACAAAGTCAGAAAAGAGTCTCTTTATTATTCCCAAAAAAGAGCAAAATTACATTTACAAAGCAAGAAGGTACATCATTTGGGGGGAGCGGTCAGGTCGCGAATCTGCTGCGCCAGTGCGGCCATCTTCTCAGCCCTGGAATCCAAGACATCAGTGCGGGCCCGCTCCAGCCGTGCCTCGTCATTAATCAGGAGGGACAGTTCGGCTCTAGCCCGAAGGAGACCAGCGCGGGCGACTCCTGCACTCGCCAAGTTCTGTTGTGCTATAACCAGACGGCCATTCACCACATCTAGACCTTCCGACGATTGAGACGCCCACTCCTGTCACTACCACATTCTGAAAACAGGGGTATTTTCGAATTTTTTTCAATATTTAATATTATGTTATTTACAATTAATTAATTGCATGATAGTGTATTGATTTAAATAATTTTGTGCGATGAGTAATTAAATATATAATTATATGCAATGTTAATTATTTTATTTTAGCTAGCAGACTAGACCTAGAAGCCCAGTAGACGAACCCCTGTCCGAATTATAGAATTCTGGATTTTATTATTTTATTTAGAAATTGATATTTGGAGATTGTAATTAATTACTGTATTTTATTTAATATTTTGCGCATTGCCTTTGCTTCGATATTTGGAGCACGATCCAGACTTTTGTCTTCCAACAAATTTCACAATCTTGCCCTAGACATGTCCGCCTTCAATTCTGCTATTTTTGCAACTCATAATTTTGCTCCTTGTGCATTGTTTCTAGCCGCACAAAAATCGTCGCGGACGTTTATTTTAATTTCCTATTTTTGTATCGTTGTGCGTTCCAATCGAAAATTGGAGGCCATCTTGACCTATTTTTCGTGCGGCCCAAATTAGGGTAATGTTCTGTTCTGAGTCTTCTTCAATATTGGTATTGATGACTTGATCTGATTTTGGCCCCAAGTACTCCTAATTAATTGTTGAACACAACTTGCATTTTATTTCTATTTAAATTGAGGATACCATTTTATCTGATTTTAAAATCCCAATTTAATTCCAGTGCCCTGCAAATTGAGCCCGTACCAGTCTTACAGTACCCCCTGACCCTACAAAACTTCGGACCCCAAATCGCCCGCCCTATTTTCGTCATTTCATGTGTTTGTGCAATTTTCCAAATTTAAGGGGCTAAGTTGCAATTATTCAATTGTAGGTGCCAACACCTAATTATTTTAATCAATGAGGGAGCCTATTAATTTTAATTAAGAACCCTCATCCTCCATGAATAATTTCCTCATGTACAATCCTAGCCATTCATTTGAAATTGGCCCATCACCACCCTTCATCACACCCTCTCTCATCCTATTTAATGACATGTCTACCTCAACCCTAATCCCAAGAAACCTAGAAACCACCACCACCTCACAAGCCCCCACATCCCCTCTCCCATACGTAGGTAATTTTCTCCTTCTTCTTTCTTCTTCTCTTTTCTTTTCTTCTCCTTCTTCCTTTCTCCTTCTCTTTCCTTCCTTTTCTTCTTCTTCTTTTTGATTTGAATTTGAAATTCAAATCATTAGGGGGAACACTGTTCCTGTGCACAGTGGCTGACTTCCCTGACCCGACTTCACGGTTCTCCGGCGGGCGGCCCTCTCCCCGGCCAAGCCCGCTGCACCCAGGCGGCCAACCCCTTGCTCCCGACTGCTCCCCTCCCATCTCCTCCGCACAGTCCGGCGGCTACCCCCTGCCCAGTCCGGCGGCGCTGCCTCGACGACTCCGGCGGATCCAGCCACCCCGCTGGCCTGTCCTCCCTGACTCCCCTCACGAGCGCCAGCCGGCGGCGACTGCTCAGCCCGGCGACTGCTCAGCCCGGCGGCGCACCACTGCTCCTCCTCTCGCGAGTCCTCCCCGGCGGCCAACTCCGGCGGCCACTCCGGCAAGCCCCCACTGTAAGTCTTCATCCCTTTATATATATATATATATATATATATATATATATATATATATATATATATATATATATATATGTATGTATATAATATATAACTTGTAATATATTAACTTGTAATATATGTATTAGTATATATCTATGTATAGTGTACGAAGGATTTTATTTATGCATTAGTATATATATTTAAATTGTATAAAATTAAATTAGTGTATATATGTTTTATATATATATATCTCTACATTTTAATACATATGTTAATATAAATGTATAAGTATTGTATATAATTAATTAATGTATATACTAGTATATGTTAGTATATATAGTATAGTGTATGTATAAATATATATATATATATAATGTATATATATATATATAAATGTTGTTTAAATATTTAATTAATGTGTATATAGATTAATTTGGTATAATGTAAGATATTGTATGTATTTAAATAAATGGTATAAATATGTATTTAATTTAGTAGTATATATAATATTGGTATATATATAATTTGTATAAGCTAGTATATGTATTTGTATGTAATTAGTATATGTAAATAAATTAATTTGTATATATATAATGTAAAGTATTTATGTATTTAATTAAGGCAAATGTATATATATAACGTAATTGGTATATGTATTATTTTTTGGTAAAAATGTATAAATATGTAAATTGTATATTATTTAATTATTAGAAATCAATTGTATAAGTATAGTATATATTTAAATAAATTCTATAATTAAGTTGGTATATATAATAATATATTTTGTATATATATATATATACTTGATATAATTTCAAACATATATATGTTGTACATACATTTAAAATATTTCTATATATATATATGATTGATAGATAAATACGTGTTCTAATATAAGCATTTTTTTTTATATAAACACTTAGCATATTTTCAAGATATATTTAATTGGTATATAAAAAAATAATAGTATACGTACTATTTTGGTGTATATATATATATATATATATATATATATATATATATATATCTTTATTGTTGTTCAATTGACATAGCTATATATGTGTAGGCATATTTTGTATAAAACATTAGTACATTTTTATATATATATACATGTATATTTTGCAGTTGTATTTGATTGGAGATATGTTGTGTGTACATACAGGTATTAGTTTTATTTAAAGTGTATATATTTATACTTATAGTTATTATTGTAATTAAGGGATATTATAGATATAGTTGGCCTATCTAGTAGATGACCCCTACCGTACCTAGCGTAGCCCTAAGGCCAGTGTGTTTCTATTGTGTGTTAGGATAGCTTCTGATACAAATGTCATATTGTGATGTGTTTATAGGACTGTGGGTTTACCAGGGGATACTCTGGAACAGGACATCCATAAATACCAGCTAAGGACCCGAGGCAAGTACATTCTCTGATAATTTCCAATTCTTGATAATTGCTATAAGTTCAATGATCTTGAAATGTTACAACTGAATCTTTGACACTGTGTTACACGGACTGGTATAGCTTGGATCTGCAGTCATGAGATGTTACCTTGATTATCGTATTGACATTGTACACGACATGTATATTTAGACATTGTACATGATAGACTTGACTTGCTCGTGTATCGTGACGTGTCATGGTTGGATCCACAGTACTAGTTGGGGGCGGGGAAGTAGTTAGTAAGAAATGTGATCATAACCTCTTATTGTAGTATATAAAATTGTAAGTGTTAATCATGCTCTTCACCCATGATTAGCCAGGCCCTGTAGCTACTGTACATGTTCCCAAGCCGATCACATTTCGAAACTACTATTTCAAACACCTAGAATAGATTACAGTTCTCTATTTTTAATCATATACTACATCACCCATATATGATACTGTACCTTGTTCTTCCATTTTTATACATGCACTGACTGTACCATATTGCCTATTGCCTGTCTCTTTACACTTGCCTGTCTCTCTTAAATTACCATTGCATTTATTTCACTGTCTTCTCAGTAGCTAGCATGACATGTTTTATTGTATTATAGACATTATCAATTAATGGAACTGTTATTTGAGAGTGTTACTTTGCTCCTTCCTGACTGGAAATATTTTTCCAGACTATGCCTTAGAGGACCGCTGTCCGACACTTTATGGACTATGGTGAGTAGCTGCAGACTTGGTAGTTAGCTGTGATTCTGGAAGGTCTAGACGGAATTATTATTTCTTGTTAGTTCTTTTAGTAGACTATTTGGTACCGGATTTGTCTCCGACATTTTGATGATTCTTGGATATTGTTAAGTTAAGTTATTTCTTGTGGACCTGTGTTGTGTTAAATTTTAATTTCTGTTTCGAAATCTTATCGTGCTGTAATCCTGTGATTGAGTATATGTTCATCTATTTGTGTCATCCGTGCCTCCTAATGGAGATTGGATAATTGCGTGACATTAGTTAGATAGTATCAATACCTAGACAGCGTTCTACCGCCGATGCTGCGGCGTAGGCTGGACGTACCCACGCATTCATGCCCCTAAACCGGGTGCGGGTCGTGACACGTTTTAGTGGTGGCCCATGCAGGTCAGACTTCGCGAGTTGTGCGATGTCGTAGTAGTGTAGCATCCTTGTTATACTACTGCGTACCTGCTATAGAATTTAGGACATAGGATACTAGGACGAGGGCAAATACTCAATCACAATTCCTTGAGAGATTCCTGGGATGACCCCTGAGAATCATGTTAAAACTTCCAATCTACAATCATTCCCATGTTCTGTCCATTCTCACTTATTGATATTGAATTTGATTGTTGTTGATTTGTTATTAAATTAGGATTTTGGTTTCACTTGATTTGATTGTTGTTAATTAGGTATTTAAGTTAGGATTTTGGGTTTCATTGTAGGGTTGATTTCATATTAAGAGGAATTTATAGACTGATTTATGATATTATTTGATGATGCCGTCAATGAGGACAGTGAAAAGGATTAACATTAGAGCTATTTGACTACAGAAGGTGGATTTAAAATTTTAATTGAAGATTGAAAATGAATTTCAAATTTTAGGATTCTAAGAAGATTGAGATTGTTATTAAAATCTATTTTAAAGATTTCAATGAATTGCAAAATTTTGAAATATGAGGAGTTGAAATATTGTTATTAAAATTTTATTTTGAGGATTCAGATTCGATTCAATAAACCTAGACAAGTCTGTAAGGATCTTTAAGGTGATTAAGTTTTAATTTCAGTATTTAGATAATTAATCTTGAGGAAAGTGTATACATTTTACTTTAAAAGTTTATTCGAGGAGTTATTTGAGGAATTTTATTTAAGGATAAGATTTTATAGTGAGAGAGATATATTAGTATATAGTAGATGAGATGCATGTGTAAGATCTGTTGGCTTGAGCGTGATTGAGATTTCACTGCAAACTGGCTTGGGTGTTCAACTAGGATTGTATTAGAGAGAGAGCAGTAGTTAGTATGGTGTGTTGAAATTGATATGCACTTGAGTGATAAGGATAACTAGTATTAGCGATTGCAGTAGGTAAGGAAACTAGCAGTGAGTGTGCTTGTGATAGAACTGTGATACCTAAGGGATAGAAGTATCAAACCTTGGATGCATCTTGACCTGTGCAATCACAACTAGGGTTTATTTCCAATCTATCTATCTATTTATCTTGAATGTTGCTTCTTTAGAACTGTACTGTCCTTCCTTGATGGTATCGTATTTTTGCCTAAATTGATTCTTTGGGATCTGTCTTCAGGATGTCGCCGCAGACAAGGTCTATGAGAGCGGGAACATCAGCTTTAGAGGGGTCTGCCACCTCTCTACCTGAAGGACAGACAGCTGTAGTTCCTCCTACATCTCCGATGCACGTAAGTGATCCTCCTCCACCTGTTCAGAAGATTGCCGCAGCTGTAACAGACAACCTTCCTCCTCCATCAACTCTGATTCCCGGAGGTTTGCCCATTGACGGAACGCAGATGTTTACCTTGATCCAGGGCATGGTAGATGCCCAGAGAGTGACGGCAGACGCTCAGCGAGTTCAAGCTGAGGCTCAGAAGGTGCAAGCAGAAGCGTACCAGGCACAAACCGAGCTGATGAAAGAAAACATGGAGAATGCTCATCAAGTGACTCTCCAAGCCTTGGAGAGAGTAGCACAGTACCAGCAGTTTCCTGGCCAGCAACAGCAGAGATCAGGCACTATAGTGGATTTCAAAAGGATGATGCCTCGAGAGTTCAAGGGCACCGAAGGGATACTCTACGCTGACGACTGGCTAGAGGATATAGAGAGAAGCTTGCGATTGACCCAGATTCCGGAAAACTTGAAGATAGAAGCCGCTGGCAGTCAGATGTTCGATATCGCACTCACGTGGTATCGCACGGAGCCAAGAATTACTGCGCAAGGACTTACTTGGGAGACCTTCAAGGAACTCTTCAAGGAGAAGTTCTTTCCCGACGTGGCATTGGGAACCTTGGAAAGTCAGTTTCATGACTTAGTTCAAGGAAACATGTCGGTCGACGAGTACGCTGCAGAATTCTGTAGATTGAGCCGTTTTGCATCGTCTATGATTCGAGACCCAGGAGATCGAGCCCGGAAATTTAGAAAGGGACTGACAAGAGAGATTAAGTCGCGCACTTCTGGTCGTCGTACCGCTACCTTTGAGGCTATCTTGATGGATGCTCAGATCGCAGAAGAGGATCTGGATCTCAAGCCTAAGAGGAGCCACAATACTTTAGAAGATACGAATGGTAGCCCAGGACCAGCCAAGCATCCCCGTATTCAGCACCAACAGGAGTACCAAGTACCATTTCATATTCAGCAACAACCATGGACATTTCAGCATCCACCGCAGTAC
Organism: Iris macrosiphon; assembly: GCA_036927795.1. Lineage (NCBI taxonomy): Eukaryota > Viridiplantae > Streptophyta > Magnoliopsida > Asparagales > Iridaceae > Iris > Iris macrosiphon. The sequence goes on along the minus strand of JAYESA010000015.1, from coordinate 77,045,962 downwards.
CTAGCACCAGTTCCTATCCAGCGACAGCCCTGGGCATTTCAGTATCAACAGCAGTACCCGGCACCAGTTCCTGTACAGCAGGATCAACGAACTTGTCACTTCTGTAAGAAGCCAGGTCACCTTTGGGAGAGCTGTAGAACGAGGCTAGGACTTTGTTTGCACTGTGGCGCTGCGGGACATCGAGTAAGGGATTGTCTTCGAGTCCCTCATCTTCTCAGCCAACACGCAGCTTCAGACTATAGAGATCCAGTTAGGCTACCTGTGGAACCGTACATTGCTCAGTACCTGCAAAGGGAACCACCCCAGCAGGACAGGCATTTGCGATGACGGTCGAGGAGACCGATACTGCAGGTAATGTGTTAGCAGTTTCTGTTCTTTCCTTTATTCTGTTCCTATCTATTTGATTGATTGATTGCTTAGTACCATAGTTCGTATGCATGATTCTTTGTTATAATGTAGTTAGTAGTACACCCTGATACATGGACTGCAACACCCTAACAAATGAGACCATAACCATGAATGTTCCCCCTAGATTGTATGTGGTATGACTATAGGTAGAATTTCCTTAGACCGTGATTCTTGGTGTTGACTGTAGTGAAGATTCATAAAGGAGTTATGACTTGACAGGAGGAACAAGATGATAAAATTTGAGGATAATTATTGATTTAAATAAATGGTTAAGAAATTAGCATGGCATAATTGGTGGTTAATTAATTCCAAGAAAGATTATGACATGTTTAAGTTGGTTATTAATTTGGAAATTTGGAGATTTATCAATGTATTTATTTAATTGCAAGTTATGAATTTAGAACCTTATATTTGGATATCACCTTTGGAGACTCCTTAAATAGCATATTGTTGAGTATTTTGAGGAGTGGATATTAAATCCCGGACACTGAATTATTAACTCAAAACTTTCAAGGAAATTTTAATAAAAAGGGACTTTGATTCTATGTCGAGGATTTTTACAGAATTTTTGAAAATTGTGGAAAGACCTTGTGAATTGTTAACTGAGTTCGTGATTGAAGAATTTAAACTTTGAGGAAATAATAATGATGTGTATGATAAATGCTACTATGAGGATTTTAAATTTCGAGGACGAAATTCTTTTAAGGTGGGTAGACTTGTCACTACCACATTCTGAAAACAGGGGTATTTTCGAATTTTTTTCAATATTTAATATTATGTTATTTACAATTAATTAATTGCATGATAGTGTATTGATTTAAATAATTTTGTGCGATGAGTAATTAAATATATAATTATATGCAATGTTAATTATTTTATTTTAGCTAGCAGACTAGACCTAGAAGCCCAGTAGACGAACCCCTGTCCGAATTATAGAATTCTGGATTTTATTATTTTATTTAGAAATTGATATTTGGAGATTGTAATTAATTACTGTATTTTATTTAATATTTTGCGCATTGCCTTTGCTTCGATATTTGGAGCACGATCCAGACTTTTGTCTTCCAACAAATTTCACAATCTTGCCCTAGACATGTCCGCCTTCAATTCTGCTATTTTTGCAACTCATAATTTTGCTCCTTGTGCATTGTTTCTAGCCGCACAAAAATCGTCGCGGACGTTTATTTTAATTTCCTATTTTTGTATCGTTGTGCGTTCCAATCGAAAATTGGAGGCCATCTTGACCTATTTTTCGTGCGGCCCAAATTAGGATAATGTTCTGTTCTGAGTCTTCTTCAATATTGGTATTGATGACTTGATCTGATTTTGGCCCCAAGTACTCCTAATTAATTGTTGAACACAACTTGCATTTTATTTCTATTTAAATTGAGGATACCATTTTATCTGATTTTAAAATCCCAATTTAATTCCAGTGCCCTGCAAATTGAGCCCGTACCAGTCTTACAGTACCCCCTGACCCTACAAAACTTCGGACCCCAAATCGCCCGCCCTATTTTCGTCATTTCATGTGTTTGTGCAATTTCCCAAATTTAAGGGGCTAAGTTGCAATTATTCAATTGTAGGTGCCAACACCTAATTATTTTAATCAATGAGGGAGCCTATTAATTTTAATTAAGAACCCTCATCCTCCATGAATAATTTCCTCATGTACAATCCTAGCCATTCATTTGAAATTGGCCCATCACCACCCTTCATCACACCCTCTCTCATCCTATTTAATGACATGTCTACCTCAACCCTAATCCCAAGAAACCTAGAAACCACCACCACCTCACAAGCCCCCATATCCCCTCTCCCATACGTAGGTAATTTTCTCCTTCTTCTTTCTTCTTCTCTTTTCTTTTCTTCTCCTTCTTCCTTTCTCCTTCTCTTTCCTTCCTTTTCTTCTTCTTCTTTTTGATTTGAATTTGAAATTCAAATCATTAGGGGAAACACTGTTCCTGTGCACAGTGGCTGACTTCCCTGACCCGACTTCACGGTTCTCCGACGGGCGGCCCTCTCCCCGGCCAAGCCCGCTGCACCCAGGCGGCCAACCCCTTGCTCCCGACTGCTCCCCTCCCATCTCCTACGCACAGTCCGGCGGCTACCCCCTGCCCAGTCCGGCGGCGCTGCCTCGACGACTCCGGCGGATCCAGCCACCCCGCTGGCCTGTCCTCCCTGACTCCCCTCACGAGCGCCAGCCGGCGGCGACTGCTCAGCCCGGCGACTGCTCAGCCCGGCGGCGCACCACTGCTCCTCCTCTCGCGAGTCCTCCCCGGCGGCCAACTCCGGCGGCCACTCCGGCAAGCCCCCACTGTAAGTCTTCATCCCTTTTTATATATATATGTATATATATATATATATATATATATATATATATGTATATATGTATGTATATAATATATAACTTGTAATATATTAACTTGTAATATATGTATTAGTATATATCTATGTATAGTGTACGAAGGAATATATATATGCATTAGTATATATATTTAAATTGTATAAAATTAAATTAGTGTATATATGTTTTATATATATATATCTCTACATTTTAATACATATGTTAATATAAATGTATAAGTATTGTATATAATTAATTAATGTATATACTAGTATATGTTAGTATATATAGTATAGTGTATGTATAAATATATATATATATAATGTATATATATATATATAAATGTTGTTTAAATATTTAATTAATGTGTATATAGATTAATTTGGTATAATGTAAGATATTGTATGTATTTAAATAAATGGTATAAATATGTATTTAATTTAGTAGTATATATAATATTGGTATATATATAATTTGTATAAGCTAGTATATGTATTTGTATGTAATTAGTATATGTAAATAAATTAATTTGTATATATATAATGTAAAGTATTTATGTATTTAATTAAGGCAAATGTATATATATAACGTAATTGGTATATGTATTATTTTTTGGTAAAAATGTATAAATATGTAAATTGTATATTATTTAATTATTAGAAATCAATTGTATAAGTATAGTATATATTTAAATAAATTCTATAATTAAGTTGGTATATATAATAATATATTTTGTATATATATATATACTTGATATAATTTCAAACATATATATGTTGTACATACATTTAAAATATTTCTATATATATATATGATTGATAGATAAATACGTGTTCTAATATAAGCATTTTTTTTTATATAAACACTTAGCATATTTTCAAGATATATTTAATTGGTATATAAAAAAATAATAGTATACGTACTATTTTGGTGTATATATATATATATATATATATATATATATATATATATATATATATCTTTATTGTTGTTCAATTGACATAGCTATATATGTGTAGGCATATTTTGTATAAAACATTAGTACATTTTTATATATATATACATGTATATTTTGCAGTTGTATTTGATTGGAGATATGTTGTGTGTACATACAGGTATTAGTTTTATTTAAAGTGTATATATTTATACTTATAGTTATTATTATAATTAAGGGATATTATAGATATAGTTGGCCTATCTAGTAGATGACCCCTACCGTACCTAGCGTAGCCCTAAGGCCAGTGTGTTTCTATTGTGTGTTAGGATATATTCTGATACAAATGTCATATTGTGATGTGTTTATAGGACTGTGGGTTTACCAGGGGATACTCTGGAACAGGACATCCATAAATACCAGCTAAGGACCCGAGGCAAGTACATTCTCTGATAATTTCCAATTCTTGATAATTGCTATAAGTTCAATGATCTTGAAATATTACAACTGAATCTTTGACACTGTGTTACACGGACTGGTATAGCTTGGATCTGCAGTCATGAGATGTTACCTTGATTATCGTATTGACATTGTACACGACATGTATATTTAGACATTGTACATGATAGACTTGACTTGCTCGTGTATCGTGACGTGTCATGGTTGGATCCACAGTACTAGTTGGGGGCGGGGAAGTAGTTAGTAAGAAATGTGATCATAACCTCTTATTGTAGTATATAAAATTGTAAGTGTTAATCATGCTCTTCACCCATGATTAGCCAGGCCCTGTAGCTACTGTACATGTTCCCAAGCCGATCACATTTCGAAACTACTATTTCAAACACCTAGAATAGATTACAGTTCTCTATTTTTAATCATATACTACATCACCCATATATGATACTGTACCTTGTTCTTCCATTTTTATACATGCACTGACTGTACCATATTGCCTATTGCCTATCTTTTTACACTTGCCTGTCTCTCTTAAATTACCATTGCATTTATTTCACTGTCTTCTCAGTAGCTAGCATGACATGTTTTATTGTATTATAGACATTATCAATTAATGGAACTGTTATTTGAGAGTGTTACTTTGCTCCTTCCTGACTGGAAATATTTTTCCAGACTATGCCTTAGAGGACCGCTGTCCGACACTTTATGGACTATGGTGAGTAGCTGCAGACTTGGTAGTTAGCTGTGATTCTGGAAGGTCTAGACGGAATTATTATTTCTTGTTAGTTCTTTTAGTAGACTATTTGGTACCGGATTTGTCTCCGGCATTTTGATGATTCTTGGATATTGTTAAGTTAAGTTATTTCTTGTGGACCTGTGTTGTGTTAAATTTTAATTTCTGTTTCGAAATCTTATCGTGCTGTAATCCTGTGATTGAGTATATGTTCATCTATTTGTGTCATCCGTGCCTCCTAATGGAGATTGGATAATTGCGTGACATTAGTTAGATAGTATCAATACCTAGACAGCGTTCTACCGCCGATGCTGCGGCGTAGGCTGGACGTACCCACGCATTCGTGCCCCTAAACCGGGTGCGGGTCGTGACAACTCCTTTGCCTGAGCAATCTTCGTCTCCAGTTTACGGACCCTCGCTACATTCCCGTCATGCTCGGCCTGGCACTTCATTTGAAGAGCGGTAGTCTCCTCCAAGACGACTTTTTCTTCATCCATCTCCTGCTGATTTGTCTGGATGAATTTATTCAGGCCTTCCATCTTCTCAACAAGATACGTAGTCAAGGATTCGTATCTAGCCTGGACCATAGCTTCAACGCTGTCTCGAGACAGCCGCAGATATTCGTTAATGGGTTGCTCCAAAACATTAACCTTCGCCTCCAGGGTGTCAGCTAACCCAGTATCGCCAAAGTCCCTGATCGCCTCTATCGAAAACCGAGAAGACTTCTTCAGACGCTCAAAGTTTAGATTCTTCTACAACACCATTGATATCAGCGTTTTCAAGGTGCTGTAGAAGATACCAGTGTACTACTCGGTCAGCGCAGCTAGATCCGAATGCATGCTGGGAGTGGCTGCGATGTTGTCGAACCTCGCTCCAGGGACGACCGTAATCGATGTGGCCACAGTCGTCGTCTCAACAGGTGGCGCGACAAAAGAAGATGCGCCAACAACAGTCGAAGTCATCGGCATACTCGAAGGAGGCGATGTCGCAACGACAGGTTTATCCTCCTCTTGAGATGTCGAAACCCCTCCGGGTGAGCCGGCACCCGAAGATATTTCCTCCTCGAAGTCGGGCACCTCAATATCGCCGCCAGGACCTGACACGGAGCCAAAAAGCGCATCTACACTTCTCTCCCCGAAGATGTCTTCCCCTGAAAAGAAGATAAGAAAGTTAATATCGACACGATGTTAATCTCTCTAAAAAGAAGGGCGTAAAGATGACATTTACCCATGGCCGACGGCATATATGTCGCATCTGCAGCCAGTACAGCTAAATCATTTCTTAGTGATGCTAAGCAAGCTGTCATACCTGGAGAAGGGGGCCTGCTAACTGACGCTGGCAAATAGTCTTTCAAGTCCTCGTCAAATTCCAACCGAGGCTCATCGGCTGGAATCTCGCTAGAGGCGCTGACAGGCACGGCAGGGGTCTCTCCCGATGCTGATCCGGATAAAGGTATACGGAATCTTATTATACTCAGCCCCGGAGGCGACTTCGATCCACTACCTGAAGCAGTAGCAGCGACAGCAGCCTCCAGCTGAGATTCTCCGGCACCGCCGGCCGAAACTGTAGAAGGTCCCTCTCTAAAAGGCGAGGAACCTCCGATCAAAGAATCGTCCCCAACATGGGGAGAAGCAGACTCACTTCCAGGAGCCTCAATACCAGGAATCCGGAGAGGACGAGTAACCGTCTTCTTCTTCCTCTTACGAGGGGAAGTCTCCTTCGGAGCAGGAGCCCTTCGCTTCCCAGAGATTACCAAAGCCCCTGCAGGCGGAGGCACTTCACCCCTCGGTACCGATACAAGAGGCTCATCCGGAGTAACGGACTCTTCACCCTCGTCGGAAGAAACCGAAGGGACTTCGACTCTTCCCCCAGGCTTGGAAAAGGGCACCCTAAAACTTCCATGCATATCAAAATCGCGATGGAAGGTGTTGGTTGCCACATAGAACTGGGCATACGTATGGAGGAGGCGCAACTCCGTGGAGAGTGTGGTGACGGGCACAGTAAAAATTGTACCAGTGCAGCCCATGATAAAATATCACCATCCCCTCGCTCCATCAATGAGTCCACCTCTGGACCTGAAGCTGGTGACGGCGTTGCCCACGTGCAACTGATCATACCCAAACTGCCTGGCAAACCGACTAGGCAGGTAGGGTTCAAAGAAGCACTGGTCTTCACTCCTGTACAGCAAGTGGGAAGGTCTAATGCAGACTAACCAATTAAAGGCCTCGGGAGAAAGAACGGTCTTCTCTCTACCTGAATCCTCAAGCCTAATCCCCGATTGATTGCGATGTACAGAGGGGACAGTGCAAAAGAGCTTCCAGCTATGGACGTAATTCAGCACCTGCCGACAGTCTAAAACTGTGAGCACATTCCAGGAGGATTTCTTGTAATTCAGCAAGAAACTACCCCCCCAAGCTACTGCCGGAACCTGGAGACATCACCCGGGGGTTATGGAGAATTAACCATCCCATCAAATACAGGTATGGTAATTCCACCCGGGAAAAGCTTTCACGCCGAGCTTCATCGGCGAGCAGCGCATCGGTCATCGCCCTCAGGCCAGCTTGTATGCGGCACACCATGACAGGGAGCAAGCCCAGTCTTGTCCCGAACACCAGACGCACTGCAGGCCACAAGGTGTTGCGGTGAATACGATCCGCAGATGCGATGCCGGGTACCACCAATCGGCGCAGCCATATAGAGAGGAAGCCAGCCAGTTGAGCTTCCTTGGACAAAGGCCTGCGGCAATGCCTCAGATAACTGTAGGCCTTAGTACCTGCAGGATATCTTCCTATCCCTTCGTCGATGATCCGATCTGGAGCCCCAGCGTCTTCCATAAGATCATCGACTACCTGAGCAGTAAGCACGCTCAGAGGATTCAAAGGCTGATCCTTGCCTTCCAATACCTTCTCCGGCTGAGCAGTCCTGGCCCGGTAAAAAAAGAGGTAGGACGTCCATTTACTGGTGTGAGCCAAATCTGAAGGTTCACCATAGAAGGCGGTGCAAGCAAGGTAGTGGCACATCAGCTCCTGGTACACTTCCACTACCCGAGGGTCTGAATCCCCCAGCTCCCGGTTCGTGGGAACATACTCTTCATAAGGAGTATCCCCATCGGCAGTCTCGAGATCTCTGCCATCTCATGGAGGGCCAATCCCAACTCCCCCAGTGGAGTGGCGAAAGTCCCGGTGAGCGAAATATATCGCTCCATCAGTGCCAGGAACAGGTTGGGGTTAGGAGGTAACCCAACACTGGTGGCACTCACAGCTAGAAAAAGACCGATGCTCTCCAACTCGGTCTGAAAATGCTTCAGGGCCCAATCAACTAAGCGAGCCCATCGAAGATTCGCTGGGGTCATCCACCCATTGCACCGAGGATTCACCTTGGGGTATACTCCTCCGCGCCCCATGAAATCATTGCAGAAGGTCGGCAATTGCACCGGCTGGAGCACCAAGCTGTCTTCACTCGGGACACTGTCCGGGTACAATCCCCTGAACGTCGTCACGGAGCCGGAAGGGCGGCTGACAAATAGTCCAGATCCTTTCTGGTAGAAGATCTTCCCCGGCCTGCGGTGAAGATCAGGAGTCAGCGTCCACGACATCCTCCTGGGATGTGTAGCATGAAAGAATGCCGAAATGGGATAATCTCTCGGCATCTTGGGCAGATGCAAGACCAAGCCCCCGGCAGGGAAAACCCAGAGTTCTTTCTTGGGCTTCGTCTGGGACTGCTTATCAATCATGTCCCCGAAGAGAAAAGTCGGCTTTATATACTGGTCCCCGTCTACGTACGTCAGGGGCTCTCCATTAATCATGTTCAGCAGCGATCGCTCGCCCTGAGCCGATATCAAAATTTCCCTGCCTTCGGGATACTGGGGCCCGGAGATAGGAAATGTAACGTGCGACAGATCCTCCAGATAGTTGGAGTGCAGCATCCCGGCAGCAGAACCTATCACATCGGCTAGCGGAGACTCATGCAAGTTAACTGCAAGGGTGAAAGAAAAACACGTCAGTTTCTATACTAGACATTACAATCTTGCAGCATATGCTAAGAGGCAACAGTTTGTGCTTTATGCCAAGACTGTAAAAACTTGATCAGTACGCTGGAATCCATTTCCTAAAAGCGTAAAAGTTCAAGGCTGGCAGTATACAGTTTGTGCTTTACGCCAGACTGCCAAAGTTCGAGAGGTTACGCCGGAATTTTCATCCATAAGCGTAAAGCTCAAATTTTATAGTATACACCAAGTTTTCGGTAGTCAAAGCTTTTACGCCCGACTGCAAAAATATGGAGTTTCTACGCTGGCACATTAGAAATATGGGCGTAAAAGATGAAACGTCTCCGTGCATCATCTTCCTCAAAGGGGTTATCAGCACAGAAGACGACCTAGCGCGGTCACGTACAACGTGTGCGAAGGATTTTTTAAGTCGTTCTTTTCGTCCCAAAAACTCTACCTTTCAGGCCGGGTGCACTGCTCGTCGGCGGGACACTTCGCTCAGGATGAAGTTCGCCTTGCCCGACCGGAGGCACTCTCGCTTGAGCAGAAGAACGAGAAGAAGAATCAACCATCTTTCCCTTAGAGGAGGAGGATTTCTTCGAGGCCATTACTGGAAACTTTTGAAGACTCGGAGAAGAAGCGGAGAAGAACTCGAACAGTCGAAGGCTTTCTTTCACATAAGACGGATGAAAAGTTTTTCTCTCAAAAACTTGGGGTATATATAGAGTTCGGATGGACTCCTCGAAACCCGAACCAAATCTCCTAATTAATATTCGGTTGGGTACTACGTCAGCCTATTACTCAGAGAAGGCGGACAGTCAGCGAATTTGAAAAGTTTTCGCGCAAAGCAGATTCGTGGTTTCTACGCTAAGGAGCTTTCTACTCTCGACAGCTACAGATCTACGGTTTTACGCTCATAGGCTACAAGTCTATGGTTTTACGCCCGGATGCCTTTGTGCTCGGTAAGCTTTTATGCTCGAGAGGCTACAAACCTACGACTTCACGCTCAGCAGCTACAAATCTATGATCTCACGCTCGGTGGCGTTTAGTTTACGCTCAGAAGCAACAGATCCACAACTTCACGCTCGAAAGATTTCCTTTTCACAGGCTACAGATCTACAGTTCTACGCTAAGGAGCTTTCTACGCTCGACAGCTACAAATCTATGGTTTTACGTTCGGAGGCTACAAGTCTATGGTTTTACGCCCGGATGCCTTTATGCTCGGTAAGCTTTTATGCTCGAGAGGCTACAAACCTACGACTTCACGCTCAGGAACTACAAGTCTACGATTTCACGCTCGGTGGCGTTTAGTTTACGCTCACGAGGCTACGAACTTATGATCTTATGCTATGACTCTCCGCACATCTAAAAGATACACAGGCCAGAGTACGCGTACATCTGAACGATTCTTAAGGCGGTCAATTGCAAGAGTTCACACAGAAGATACTTCTTCTTGGCCAGAAGATATCCCAAGTACCCGAAGCATGCAGAGTTCAACATCGAAAAATACTCTTCTCCATGGGTCGATTGGAAGTTTATCCAGGCCCCAGTCTGAATATTTCATCTACAGCTCAAGATGGCAACTCAGTTTGACAGCCATTTCTCGCCCTGTTCCAAGGGATTTTCGAGAAATCATTCTTGAAGATGATGTCTGAACAAAAATTCTGTTTATCAGAAGCAACTCTACGCGGTCCCTCATTCCTAACAGCAGGACAGTTCGAACACTCGAATGTTGAGCGGCTTTCTGCACATCCCTAGCTATGCGTAAAAGACAGGATAGGACCTAGCACTCTTTCTAAAACAGAGTCGGCGTAAAGAATCAGACGTGTCGAAGCTACACATATTCAGACTTTACAGCAACATATGGCAAAACGATCATATGCACAGAAGAAGAAAATTTTATTAAAATTAAAATCATGATTACATATGAGGGAAATCCTGTCTACAAGGGGTTTTTTCTTCATTTTTCATGGTTACATATGAGGGAAATCCCGTCTACAAAGGATTTCCTCATCTTCATTGGAAGGCCACCGCAGAATCTGTTCTGCTAGGTTCTCGCATCGGTGGAGATCTTCCTCTTCTTCCATGGCAGTTCATCGACTTCCACAGCCATGAACAAGAAGATCAATGGCGGGAGGATACAAAACTGGGCATAGACCCATCCTCCAACAGAAGAAAAGCAGAGTAAATCTGCTTTCCTACATCCAACGCCATGACAGATCCAGTTGAGGTATTAAACCCAACTCGATCCCGGACAGAGCTAGTCTATCTGCTCTCGTCCACGGAGGTAACGAGAGAAGGCACCGCTTGCAAGCAGCGTGGTGAAATATGACCCTTCCTCTCTCCGGAAGAACCGCCATACAAAGTTGTTGATTATCCCGAGCAAAGGAGGCTGTGATATCCTTCCATGATCCATCGTTGCAGAGGACATTTGCTCGAAGATGCCGTCTTTTTCGGCTCCTTACATACTGGAAGAACATGATCTCCTTCTTCCTCAGGTCAACCCGACGAACTCCGGCGATCATCTCTGCGTGGTGAAGGAAACGTGGGAAGAACAGGTTAACTCCTCAGCCTTTTTATAGGCGAAAGAGATCACACCGACTCCCAATAAACTCTGCCATAAAGTCAGCCTTGAAAGAACGTGTCAGACTTGACCGTTTCAGGCTCCATTTAGAAACGTTTCGAGTTACGAGTAACGGTTTATGCTTCATTCAAAGCGTTTCAAATTACGAGAAATTTAAAAGCTTTGAAGGGGGTCTTGTAGAAGCATGAAAAATACGCTGGATAGCTATACTCAGCATGGTGATGCAGGGCAGCGTAAACAGAGGACCTCAGAGCCATCAAGCGTGCAACGGAGCTTTTTTTTCGCTGAGCCCAGCGTAAAATATAAGCTCAAAAGACTATCCGCGTAATGCAGTACGTCCAGGCCGCTTCAGCGTAAAGAGGGTGCTACATCGCCTCTATGGCGTAAAACTCATCCGCCTTCAATGCAGCATTTAAGCGTACGAGGAATGCTTCGTATTCTTCGAAATAAACCTGTCAGATCATGCAATGAACCTGACGTCTGGACTCCTGACAAAGGGTACTGCACGACTACCCAGACGACGGCTATAATGATGGCGCGGTACTGCAACCCAAGTTGTCATTTACTGCCATTTCCTTTGCGTAAACCGCTTCTACGCATACAAGGGAATACGCTGCCTAGTTTTACACAGGCAGATGTGAGCTGTTTATGCTCCGCAGAAGACAAACCGTCTGCCACGTCAAAAGCTGCACTTCGTACAGGGCTCGAGGCACGTCTCTGCATTTAATGCGCAGAGCGGTGACAGTTTCTCGAGACACGTCTCTGCATTTAAAGCGTCAAAATACTGACAGATGCTCGAGGCACGTCTCTGCATTTTGATGCACAGGAGGATGGCAGACCTTCAGGACACGTCTCTGCAATTAATGCACAGGATGATGGCGAATCTCTGCATTTAATGCAAGGGATTTGATTAAATATCATCGAACCGTCGTTTAGTGACATCCCCTTTGCGTAAACGCTTCTACGCATACAAGGGAATACGCTGCCTAGTTCTACACAGGCAGACGTGAGCTTCTTACGCTCGACGGAAGACAAACAGACTGCCACGTCAGCAGTTACTCTGCGTACAGGATTCGAGGCGCGCATCTGCACTTAATGCTCAGAATGATGGCAGACCTTCAGAACACGCCTCTGCAATTAATGCACAGGATGATGGCGGATCTCTGCATTTAATGCAGGAGATTTGATTATATCCCCAAGAGCTGTAATTCCGGCTAAGGATCACTCAGGCTTCTACGCCCATTCGGCTTCTATGCCTGCTCGGCTTCTACGCCCATTCGGCTTCTACGCCTATTTTGGCTTCTACGCCATGGTGACAGCTATTGGCTTCTACGCCAACCTCTTCTACACGAGGGATACCTACCTACGTGGCTTCTACGCCGTGATCTTCGCAGCAGTTATACGCGTTTGTCCCTTAGTTGGACACGCGTCACACGCTCATACAAAAGATCATCTATACGCGGGCAATGGTTATTTTAACCGTCGTGTAAAAGGGTGCTGTACTTTCCACTACTCGGTTTCTATACCGACTGAGTGGTCACTGTCACTAAAACTCTATAAATAGAGACCTCTATCAACAGAGGAACAGGTCGGAAAAATTGGTCAAAAAGATTAAGAGGTCGAACTTCGGAAAGATCGAGCAAAGATCGAAAATCGAAGATTGGTCAAAGAGTCTTTGAGAGAGAAGAATCCAGAGCTCAGGCAAAGAGTAGTGATCAACGACTTTGGCATCGTGCATCCACCCTCTTTTGCAACCTTCGAAGCTGCTTTCCGTCTTCTACGGCACTTCTTCACCATCGTGTGGTCCAAGGGCTAAAGTGATCGACTGCAGATCAGACACCTATAGCAATATTTACCCAGATTTAAAAATTGTACTCGACATCCTCGTATAGGATTAATTGTACAAGCTTGTTTGTAAACCAAAGAAACGGGTTTTGTATAAACCCCGTCTTATATACATTCTTTCTTTCGTTTATTACCATAAACATCACGTAGAAAAAGTGTATGGCACGATGGCTCACCATATTTATATCTATCAAGTAGCACTCTTGGTGCGATCAAGTGTATCAGCACGGATACAATAGTCAGGACAGGAACAAGTTCTAGAATCAGAATCATGGACAAGTTGTCACGTGGCAAGTTATTCAGGACAAGATAGTTAATCACTGGTCACATTATTTGTCACTTTATTATATCGATAGATGAGGATAAGAGTAGTACGAGAATCCCTCGAGATCAGATTCACAATCCTTAAACTAAACAAGGACTGAGATTACAGATCTTCCCCCAAGTTGAACTATGTCCCTTATTCTATCCAACATATAATAAGGTGGTCAAGGGAAAAGGCCACATCTACATGGCTCATGTCAGGTGCTTAGTCAAATTTAGCACATGCTCATATCTGGGTCATACAAGTCATTTCTAGATTAACACATAGCATCACAATCGTCCAATCAAACGCAAATATTAAATCAAGTGAGTGACCACGTGGGCAAGAAACATGGTATCGCATAGGAACAATAGGCGCATAGGCAAGCTGCCACATGAAGCAGGGTGCCGCATAAAGTCTAGGCCACATGCGATCGAGGCCGCATGGGCAAAGCAAAGTCCACTCTTGAGAAACGTGCAATATGAAAATCAATAAATGTAAGTCAGAATAAGTGACATAAAGTGATAGATGTGACTGATATGACAAGCAGTAAAGTATGTCAGAAGAAAAGACAAAATTATACAAAGTCGTATCAAGTCAGCAAGAAGTTACGCGTCTAGAAGAAAAGGGACGCATAGTTCCTGGCCGCATGGTCGACGATGCCGCATACTCCTCTTGGCCGCATATACACTTGGCCGCATAAAATCTTTTGGGACTTAGTAAAATTTCTTCAACTTGTGAAGTTTTATTCATCCAAGTTCATGCATTTGGCCAAGAGATGCATGAGCAAATTCAGTCATAAGTCCAACAAGGTTGGCCGGATGCTGACTTGAGACGAGAAGTCCAGGCCGCATAGCATAGAGTGCCGCATAGCACTCCTTCGTCTCCTCCAACAACAACTTTTCGGCCATGGCCAAAAGCTCAAAAAAAAGAATTTATTTCTTCCATAAAAACCTCAAATAGAGTCCAAACCCAGCAAAGTAAAGTTCTAAACTACTCAAAATCAAGTGCTTATCAATATAGAACAACAAGTTTTCGAAAACATAAAGTTTTAGGAGGTCAAAATCCAAGAAAACTCAAGAACACATGAAAAGATTCTAAACTAAAAGTCTAGATCTACACTAATCCATCCACCAAAACCAAAAATACCAAGTTCTAAATGTATGGAGGAACACATAATAAACATAATAGAACAATAAAATAGAGGGTTTTTTCATTCCTCATGCAATGTATACTGGCCTACAGAGGGAGAGAAACCTAAGAGAGAGATTAGAAGAGGAATAATGAGAAGAGAGAGAGAGAGAGAGAGAGAGTGAATTTGGGTTATATATGGAGGGTTTGAGGTTTGGATCATGGGTTCAATTCATGATCAAACCAAACCAAACAAAATAAACCAAGATCCTAGTGAACCAAAGAATGGGTCTAGTCTATCTACAACATGCTAGCAAAAAAATTAAATACGCTCCAAATACGAATATCAGGAACGAGGAGTGACAGACCCCATACCTTGTGCACAAGTTGTCAGACCGAAGCATGGATGCACTCTTATCTAATAATTCTATAATGCAAGTAAGCAATGATCAAGAAAACTTCTATCTCTTCTTCTTATCAATCGATCGATAGGTTCAATTCACGGCCCAACACTACACTAGTATACACTCATACTAGCTGCTTTGACATATGATCAAGCTATTCTCTGAACAAGTTCGTTAATAAGTCTCTATTTCAAGCAGTAGTTCTTTTAACACGAAACATGTAAGGTAGTAGTTCTATAATTCTAGCATGCAATATCTTACAGTTCTATCCATCAAGCATACGGATCTCTATTTTTAACAAGCAAAAAGTCCTACTCTTGTTTAACATATAATGAAGGAACATGTTCAAGCATCTTTTACTCTTCTTATTAGCATGACAATGGTTGGTTCGATAGCTGTGTCAGTATAACTTAGCATGCAATATTCTATTATTTTACTTAGCATGACAAGGATCTTTTCAATGACAAGCACTACAAGTTCTCTAGTTAAGCAATACAGGTTCTCGTTCTATCATTCTCATACGAACATTATCTACTTAGCAATAAGTATTATAAAACTCAGATTTATTATTAAGGCATGCAAGAATCAGAGAATGAAGTTCTGCCCACTCACCTAGATCAGTCGTCTTCTGGTTCAACAAAGAGCTCTTCAAGAAGATTTTTTTTTGAGTCAGCAAACCGATATCTCTTGTATATAGTGCCAGCGCGGAGCAGGGCACTATAACCTGTAATGTTAGTTACGTACTCGGTTCTGTCACTACCATATTTCAGAATAGGGATATTTTTGTCTTTTCATAATTTAATGTGTAAATGATTGCATAATAATTATTTACTAAATTGCTGTGATTTTATTTGATTATTGCACTTTACCGTTGCTTCAATAATTAGAGCGCTACACTTGCCACTGCCTTCC
Source organism: Iris macrosiphon (assembly GCA_036927795.1). Classification (NCBI taxonomy): domain Eukaryota; kingdom Viridiplantae; phylum Streptophyta; class Magnoliopsida; order Asparagales; family Iridaceae; genus Iris; species Iris macrosiphon. The sequence continues at coordinate 77,029,922 of JAYESA010000015.1, read as the reverse complement.
AACTAATTTCACACCCTTGTCCTAGGCGTGCCAGACTTTTATTGTGATCTTTGTGTGACTCATAACTATGCCTTGATGTGCTTTATTTTAGTCGTACAACATTCGTCGCAAACGACTATATTTAATTCGATATAAATTCAACTTTGTATCCTTGTGCGTTCCAATCAAAATTGGAGACACAATCTCGACCCATCTTGAGCAACCCAAATTAGGGTAATATTCTATTCTGAGTCTTCTTCATTCATGATACTTGTGTCCCACCTGTTTTTAGTCCTATGTACTTCTAATTAATTTTAGAACACTAATTACATCTATTTTAATTAAATTAAACCATAAACCTAACTTTGTGCGATTTACCAATTGTTGGGCACTTTTATGCAAAAGTGCATTAAGGTGTCTACCCCATTGGACACAACACGTGAAAAAACCCATTTCTCCTTCATGTGATTTTTTTCTATAATTTCTGGAGTGTGTAACTCAACATCAACCTCCTTAAACCATATCCCTCCAAACTTTGAACCAAATGCAATCCTAGCCATCCATTTTGAATCTAGGAAGTTATATCCCTTGAAATCCTACATGAGAAGCCCTTTTTCCAAGTGTTGACCAAGCCCTTTTTCTAGGTCAAACACCCCCCTTTTGTGTATATATATATATATATATATATATATATATATATATATATATATATATATCATTTTTCATCTTTCTTTATTTTTTTTCAACCTAAACTATTTTCTCCCAGCCGACTTCCTCTCACCCTTCCTGTCATCTCCTTCTCCCTGACGCCTCCACCCTCGACCCTTAGCCGAAAGCAACGTCGGAGTCATGCTCAACCTCGCCGGAGTCCCCCACCGCTTCGCCTGAGCACGAACACCCCGCCTTTTCTCAACCCAGCCAACCCGCCGTTCTCCTCCATACGACACCACCCGCTGCACTCGCCTGCACGCCGTCGACGAACCACTGCTGAAGCCGAGCACCGCTGCACTCGCCATCCCGACCGGGCCAGACCGCTGCACTCGCCATCTCGCTGTCCCGACCACTGAACCTGACTGCCACTCGATCGAACCTCGCCGGAGGCCTCGCCTGACCCGCTGCCGTCGATCCGCCTGCACTCGCCTGAGAGTACTGCACACCATCGACCTGAGCGCACGATCGCCTGCATCGTGAACCCGAGCAGCACCCCGCTGCCACCTCCTCGACGACTCGACACGAACGTCTCATCCCGCGTACACAGGTTCGAGTTCTCCCTCTTGCGTACATGTACACGTACACGCATACGCGTAGTTCTCATTAGTATGCACACGTATTTTTAGTTATGGTTTAATATACGCGTATTGTATATTTGGTATGAGGGTGTATGTATTAGTATATGTATTTAGTATATGTTAATATGTATAATTGGTATATATATATATATATATATATATATATATATATATATATATATATATATATATATATATATATATATATATATATATATATATATATATATAGTATATGAACTAAATTAGTATATATATATATAGTATATGAATTCCATTAGTATATGTTTAATATGTATATAATTGGTATATATATACATATATATATATAGTATATGAATTCAATTAGTATATATACACACATATATATATATATATATATATATATATATATGGTATATGTATTTATTTTGTGTACATATATTATAAGTATTAATGTTATATGCTAGTTAAGACTATGTATAATTATATATGTACTAGGTGACCCTAGTGTAATTACGGATATCCCGTAGTTACATTGACCTGTGACCATGAGAATTGTTAGTAGACTGCCATATGTACACTGACGTACTGGCAAGACCCGTATTATTTGACTGTCTGTTATGCACAGCAATTACAGACGTGACACCCGTGCAACTAGACGCACACTTGACCCTGTAAATGACAAGTGTCACCCCCTAGCGTAGTCTCTGAGTTCTTGTGTTTTGATTGTGTGTGTTAGTGTAATGTTTGATGCAATATTGTATTATATGATGTCTATAGGACTGTTGGATCATTCAGACGATACTTTGGAAACAGGACATTGGTATTGCCAGCTAAGGACCACAGGCGAGTATGTTCTCTGACAGTTTTTATTATGTTGATTATCTCTATAATTCTAGTTGTATAGCATACATAATTCTGACACTGTTGTTTACACGAGTGGGCATCATCGAGACCTGTCACGAGGAGTCATGATTTGGAATCCATCGTGCTAGCTGGGGAAACGGGGAAATATTAGTAGCTTATGTGATCATACCCAACTCTACATGCATCATAGCTCACCCACATCTCACGTCGATGCAGCCTGACCATTACATGCCTCATAGCCTGTTACATGTGATTAGCCTGACTATTGCTCGCATCATAGCTATCCGGATGGTTAGCCTGACCTTACATGAATCGTAGCTAATCATATGTAACAAGCCTGATCAGTCCCAAGCCGATCACATGATATGCTAATGTTTCACATACTTAGCTAGATGTTCTTGACATGTATCTCTAGTATATTGATCTAGCATCTCTATATGTTCTAGTTATTGTTCTAGCGTTTACTTATATTCCATTTTATTGTTCTAGCATGCACTTGTAATTCTATTCATTGCTAGATGTACATTGATGATGATATGCTCCAGTATTCCTTTATTCTAGTACTTCATTATTCCAGTATTTCTTATTGCCAGTATTCATATCTATCTTGTATTTCTTTACACTGTATTATAGTTTTTGTCAATATATGTGGAACTGCTGTTAGTGCTTGTACTTCGCTCCAATCCTGACTGGATATTTTTTCCAGAGGATCTTGAGGATTTCTGTCCCACACATTACGGGCCAGGTATAGATGCAGACTACACACCAGAGATCTTAGAGGAGACTATCCCTTTAGAGGAGACATTACCTGCAGCTATCTAGACAATATTTATCTTATGCACTGAGACTTATTTGAGATTATTTCAGTTTATGTTTAGACTTATTCTAAGTTTATATTGGGACTGGTGGAGACTTTATGTTAGACAGTTAGACTGTGGTTTATCTTTATTTTGAGATATGGTGTTTAACTATGTCATTCTTCTTATCTTTTATCGTGCCTTTATACTCTTATAGTTGTTGTGATTGAGTTTGCATTATGAGCTATTGTGAGATGTATATTGTACTCCTTATGGAGTTGATATCATTGACAGGTTGTGAGTTATGATAGTATTATAGAGACCTAGACAACGCTCTACCGCCGATGCTGCGGCGTAGGCTGGACGTACCCACGACTCATGCCCAAATTCTGGGTGCGGGTCGTGACAGGTTCACAATATTCTGGTAGCGAGACGTGGCACATCTAAAGTAAACTAAAGTTGGAGATTTTTAGTAAATAAAACCCTAGCTATTAAAATTATCCTATAACCAAACATATAAGTATCATGATTATAAATCTAAAATTGTATATAAATTTATTCGTTCAAACTATAATCAAGTATGATCGACATAATTGATGTGCAATTCTATTGTTACAATTTGATTCACTATGAAGCAAGGAAAGGGTTTGTAGGTCTTGATTTATAAATTACCACGATGAGGAAGAAGACAAATTAAAGAGAGAAAAATCTACATGGCTTGCCTTGGGTGCTTCTCCTCCTTCTCCCTTGGTCCCCATGTTATCGTTGTCATCGTTGCATTGCCGCCGAAAAACCATCAAGCATCTCCAACACTTCCTCCTCTTCTCTCTCTCTCTCTCTCTCTATATATATATATATATATATATATATATATATATATATATATATATATATATTCTCCTCCCCTCTCTCTCCATTGAAGGCTGGAGAAGGAAAAGAAACAAATAATAATAATAAAAATAAATAAAAGAATGAGATCCCTCGATTGAAGGCATGCATGAGAAGGAAAAATAAGAGTAAAAAAGCTAAAATAATATTAATAAATAAAGGAATGAGAAAAGAGAAGAATTTTATCAATTACACTGGAAATATGTGTCCCTAAGCCAAGGTGGTTTTGACACCTCAAATGGGTCATGATTAAACATAGGATTATGTCTAGGATTATAGTTGGAGTTAAGAGTTGAGTTTGGATGAACATCCAATTAATATGAATAACAATATTAACAAAAATAATTATAAAAAAATATTATTATTAACATAACCATTGGTTTTGGATTTAACTCAAATAGGAACTGTAATTATTGAGTTGGGGTGATGTTATTTGGTTGAGAATATTTGAAAATAAAATAATCTAGGTTTAGAAGGCAACATGAAAAATAAAAACGGATATGAATACACCAAATGTTGTTAAAGTATAAATTTGAAACTACAAGTATTCCAACTTTTTTGTAGTAAATGCTCCCTCTAAAATAAAAAAAAACTATATTTGATATAAGTGCTGCAATACCAATTACAACTAACTCTGTTTTTTCCTAAACATGATCCGAACGACTATTACCTGGATTGGATAAGATCCTATTTGACTGGCTGTATTCAAACTTGACTGGACTCAACCCGACCCAAACTCAACTAGACCCAACTGGACCAATCCATGCTCGAAACTGGATGGACCTATCCCGACCGTATCGAACTCGACTGACCCAAATTTGAATCCGAACCCGAATCCTACCCAACTCAAAAGTCGAAAACTGATTGAATTGATTCTATGCCCATGGAAAATAAGAATAGCTACCTTTTTCAAAGGAGAAAACTTTTTCGCATTTGTGGGAAAAACACAATTTCTGTGAATTATATGTCCCAAGTTTTTTTTATAACACTGACAAAACTTAGCAATCATTTATCCATCTTGTATGTTGTACCGAATGCATACAAAGGCCAGTTTGGATTGCAAATGCCAAACACAAGATGCAAGCTAAATAATTTTTATTCTGAACTAACATTTTCTTAAACATACATTCATTTCGAAACTCAAATGGATGTTCCTGGAATGCTAATCCCGCAAGTATCCCATAAATAAGTATTTGAATAAATACAATGAAACCCAACTATAACCCAAACTAGTTATAAGCATGCAAATTATGCCAGAATATTCTTATGGTAAGTTTTACTTCAAAAATTTCGGTTTAAACCGGGCCGGGTCAAGAATCAGGACCATTAAGCCCGGCCCGTCTGTCTTTTTTCTCGACCGCTTTTCCATTTTCCTCTTGAAATTCAACCTCTCTCTCTCTTTCTCTGAAGCAGCAGCAGCAGCAGCAGCAGAAGCAGCAGCAGCTAAGTAGAATCAATGGCGGACCAGAGTGCGAAAGGGGAGCAAATGGAGAAGAAAGCCGAGAAGAAGCTCGGCGGATGGGGGATCTTCGGCTCCAAGTACGAGGACGCCGCCGATTTGTACGAGAAGGCCGCTAACCACTTCAAGCTCAGCAAGAACTGTACGTAGTTCCTTCCTCCTCGATCTTCCAATCTAATTTCTAGGGTTCCGATAAAAAAATTTCTTCGTAAACTTATTAGTTGAAGAATATCGGTGATAATGATTCAGCTCATTTTTTGGTTTTTTTGTTATTGTAAATGGTTACTGGTTGATTAGGTCAGGATTTTCTTTTGAATATTTTGTCATGAATTGAGTAATTAGTTGAGGAAAATTAGCATTGATTGAGCTTGTGACGAATAGGAAGAATACTCTTTGGGATTTGATGCATCTAGGGGTTGTGCATGTTGTGAAAATCTAGAGAACGATTTTGTATCGGATTGCACGTAAATCTTGATTTTTACCGAGTTGTAGTTTGTGTACTCCTAAAATGTATTTATGGAGCAATTTCATTTTGAGATTTTATGCATTTGTAGTGTCATCCTTGAGAGTGGCTTGGAAAACTTATAATATGTTTTTCTTGTTGGCTAATTTGCACTTAATTACCCTTTGTCCTATGTTCGCTTTGCTAGAATGAACTTTTTTCGGGTTCATATTTATACCTTAAGCTTTGTGTTGTCACTTAAGTACCCTCAATTATATTAGATTATTAATGTAAAGAAAGTAAATGCTGTTTTTACCCTCATTCCATCAAGATGATGGTGGTGGTAGGGGGGGTGGGGGGGGGTGGGGGAGGGGGTGATGCTTAACGTCGCAAAAAGGGTGGAGGGGGGATGGTCAATGGAGGCACCAATTGAAAGAGGAGAGAGAAAGTGGTTGCGGATTCGGGTTTATGGAGGACAAACATGATGGTGGGTTAAGGTTTATTGATGAAGAGAAGATGGTGATGGTGTTTTAGAATTTAGGGGGAAGAAGATGGTGGTGGTATAGGATTTGGATTTGAGGAAGGAGGAAAGGATGATGGCTTAGGGTTTAGACTTTAGAGATGGAAGGAGATGGTGTGGATTAGGGTTAGTGCAAGGATATTGTCTTCATAAACTTGTGAATTCTGACAATAGGTAGCAAATTGATAATAACTAACAAGTCCGGGGTATAAAATATAAATGTGAACAAAAAAAAATCTAGGGTAGAAAGTGAACATAGGACAAAGTTAAGGGTGTTTAAGTCCAAATAAGCCTTTTTTTCAAAGTTTATAAATGTTCATCCCTTGCATCTATAGGAAGCACATTCATAAAATTGGTGCCGTCTTGTCGAACATGTATTGGACAAAACACGTACACTCTAGAATACACTAGGTCCCACCAAAATCGGTGTTGTGTCTGCCCATATTGCGTCATGTCGCATTTTTGTCAATGCAACATAGATCTCCAACTACATCATTTGAGAGGTATTTATGAGTGATGCCACACCATCCCTTGTTGCAAACTTGCAATAAATATTGAGATGCATTTTCCATATGTTGCCTTCTCATGTTTTATGCAACAAAAATTGCATTGAATTGTCAACATTTACCACATTTGCATTTATGGTTATCTAAACAAGGACTTGCTACTCAAAAATGGAATATTGTATGTTTCAGTGTTGTTAATGGCTGATGACGGATTATGGCGGCAAGCCAAAAATTCGCCATATAAATATAGCGGATGGCGTCGCGGCCTATGGCGGAAGGCATGGCGGACAGAGAATATATATATATATATATATATATATATATATATATATACACACTAAAAAATTACAGAAATAAATAAAATACCTAAAAAACTTAAAATATATGTCAAGAACCATAGACTTAATTAATAGAAAATATCATTACTCAATGTCATAAACTACTAACAACCACATTTTCATCAAGTTCAGGACTTCAAAACATGAACAAAATAATAAAAAACAATGCAAACACAAATTACATGTCTCTAAAGAATAAAAAAAGTTTTTTTTTTTAAAGACTTTAAAAACGAAAAAGAGTCGGAAAAAAAGGTCATCGGAGACATTCGCCGGAGGGTGGGATTCGCCGGAGGGTGGGGGTCGTCGGAGGACAGTGGAAGGAGAATGATGGTGGTCGCCGGTCACTGCTGGGGAGGTGCAGAGAAGATAGACATGGTGCGCATGTTTGAAAAGTGAGAAAGAAGAAGTATAAAGTTAAGTTTTAGGATTTTTATACCATTTTGCCCCGGTTCTGGGTTGGGTCTCACGACCCAGTTTTTTTTTTTTCCTGCCATTTCCGCCGTGGCCGCCACGAACGCTATGCACATAGCGGCCATAATGGTCCGCCATTTGAAAACCGCCATGCCACCGCCATTTAATGGCTGTTTATTCAAAATCCGCCACCGCCATCCGCCATGGTGCCACTACGGCCGCCATTTAACAACATGGTATGTTTGCAGTTGGTTTATACACATTCAAATTTTGCAACCCAAACACCCTTAATGCATGTGCTGGTTGGAGCTATTGACCTGGAAGCTTATGATCTTTTCATATCATTGGTGTTACCATTGATATCCAAACTAATATTGATTCGATTATAATATCTTATTTTCTGTTATGCTCTATTCTATTTATGCATTGATTCTAATCCCTTCAGCGGAAGTCAATTTTTTTCCTAGTATCATAACAAACTGCATCTACATTACAGAAGCTAGTTATCTTGGCTTGATGTGTAACTTTTGTAACTTATCTCTCAAACATATTGGTGTCTCAGGGGACAGAGCTGGAGCAGTCTACATCAAACTGGCAAATTGTCATTTAAAGGTTCACACTTTGTTTTTTTTATTTTTTATGTTAAGTTACGCTAATGTATCTGCGAACCAACATAACGGTGGACATATACATTTCAAACTCACAGTTAGAAAGCAAGCATGAAGCGGCCTCAGCTTATGTGGATGCAGCAAACTGTTACAAGAAAATTTCAATTCAAGGTATGATTGCTCCTTCATTTGAATATCACATTGTTACAATCTAACTCATGCATATTACCAGATTTGAGTGAGGTAACTCCTGAAATCCGACTAGGTCTTTGCTTTTGTGAAAATTGTATACATGTCAAATTGTACATGGCTTACATAAGAACTCTAGACTCAGTATTTATATTACATCTTAATAATATATATATTTATGCATGTTTTGCTAGTAATAGGTTCCAAATAGTTATAGAACAGAGCTGCTTCAAAAGAAATGCTACATTCTTATATCTCAATCATGTTGTGTTCCTACGGACTATTCATAGACTACATAGACCCACACACTCAAATACACCCACTATCTCTAACATTATCATTTATCTTTCAAACTGGAGTATATATATATTTTTTCCGATTGTCTCCTATATGATGTCTGACACTTTCTTTGCATTCTTCAAATTCCTAACTATTATTATGGTGTTGGTGGAGTCGAAAAGAGAAAGGGGAGAGGAGAGATACTGTCGATGTTGAGGTCATCGCAGAGAGGGTTGCTTCGTCCATTGTCTGAAAGATGGAGAATTGAGGAGGTAAGAGGGAGGGTTGCTTCTTCCATCGTCTAAGAGAGGGAGAATTGAGGAGGTAAGAGAGTGATAAGACAATTCATCACAAGTCAGTTGATGTCACCAATCACCATTGAGGTATTTCATCGTAGACAAATGTCACTCTTGTCAAGGTCTTTGTCCGTGTGAGTTGTTGTCACCATCGAGGTTGATGTCGCCAAAGGCCCAAGTGTGAAAGGAGAGAGAGGACGTTTTTGAATTGAGCTTTTTACAAATATGATTTATCATAGAATGTGTTGAGGTTTTTGACTCTGAAAACCCATTAACAACTCATACGTAGCCCAATTTGTCGACCCCTTAATTAATGAGCATATAATCGATATTTGGATGCTATATCACTATTGCCGGTGCTATTTCATGGCTCGATATTTGATGTATTGCTGCAACATAGCGTAGCGGGTAAGGATAAGTTCTAAAATGGTGGCTGAAATGATTTTGATAAACATATCGTGCCCAACCAGATATATCGACCCCCATATATTGACCAACATGATTTTTTCAAATGTTGCTTGACTTACTGTAAATTGTAAACGGGCACAAATGATATATTTTGCAAAATCGTGCTGTTTTCCTATAAAATCTACATATTGAACGAGATGTTGGACAACATCTACGACCATGGATTAAACATAGAGCAAATAGATCCACACACTCAAACACACGGACTATCTCTAACATATCAATTATATTTCAGATTGAATGTTTTTTTCTTCTAGTCTCCTATATGATGTTTAACTCTTTCTTGTCTTTCTCCAAATTTATAACTATTATTTGTGGTGATGGTGGAGATTCAAGAAGAGAAAGGGGAGAGGACACGTCATTGTCGAGGTCATCAAAGAAAGGGTTGCTTCTTCCATCGTTTGGGAGATGGAATTGAGGAGAGAGAGAGAGAGAGAGAGAGAGAGAGAGAGAGAGAGAGAGAGAGAGAGACGTCACTCTTGTGGAGGTTTTTGTCGTCACGAGTCTGTTGTTGTTACCATCGAGGTAGTTCATCGTTGAGAAATGTCACTCTTGTCGAAGTCTTTGTCGTCACAAGTCACTTCTTGTCACCATCAAGGTTGATGTCGCCAAAGACCCTAAGTGCGAAAGGAGGGATAATACATGATTTTGAATTGGGAATTTTGCGAACATGGTTTATAATGGATTGTGTTGAGGTTTTTGAACTAAAAACCCATTAACAACTCATACCTGGTCCAACTAATCTACCCCTTCATTAATGAGCGATACAATCGAATTTGTCTTATATATCACTATAGTGGGCGCTATTTCCTGGCTCGATATTTGGTGTATTGTGGCATGAAGCATAGCATAGTGGCTAAGGATAAATTGCTAAAGTGGCTGCTAGGACTGCAAAGCTGAAATGAAAAATGTTGAGACTGATTGGTGGCTATAAAAGATGGAAGAAGGAATATGTGCATCTATTTGGAAAGTGATATACTTAATTGAGGATAAACAAGGAAAATGTTTAAATTGGGTTAGGACATGCAACAAAGACTGTTAGATGCTCGTACTAAGGGGTGATGATAGGACTGTAGTTGAGGATGTTGTAAGACTCGAGGCAGCAAGGATAAACATGGGTTAAAGCTAGAAGAAAAAATATGGTAGTTTCTGATATTATATTGTAGATGAACCTTATTAGAGCTAAAAAATTACGAGTTACTCCAAAAACTATGGGATGAGGGATTTGTTTTGTCTGTGTAGCTTATGCACGAGTTTGTGGTGTTTCTGGTGTGTATATATTTTTCGGTAAAGTAATGGAGTTGATATTCACATGATATCCATGGGATCACAATATCCGTGATCCAGTAATAACACCAAAAAATTGACGTTAGATCCATCACACTCCTGATCCATACAGTTTTATCCGAATAAAAATAGCATTTTATGACATTCATCGTTGTGAGTTCTATGATCTTTTAAACACCGTAAGATTCTCTAAACACTATTTGGAGGAAAAATCATAATGTGTTCATTGTTGAAGAATGTAACCATTTACTCCGGCAAGAACTTATAGCCAGTAACGGATTTGGGATTGTTCTGAATTCTTGTTAAATGGAGACTATATTGTTAAACCTCTCAAAATCAATAAACTAAATCATGAAAGTTCAATTATATAATATGGCCATTGATGGTTGCTACAAGTTACGGATAAGGATATGCTGATAGTATAGAACTATCGATATAAAAGTAATAGGAATAAAGAGATTAGACTCATGTGACGTTATTCGTTATATTAAGTTGTGGCTCTCTTTAGATGGATCAATTCTGTATTTCATTATGTGTTTTCACTATAAATTAATGATTTCATTTAAACATTTATCCCATCTAGAGTACTCGCTAGATGTCATGCTATTTAGGTTCTTACCTAGGCTAAATTTTATTTGAAGACAACAACCAGCACTAGCTATTCACATGCATGTTTTCGACGCATTTGAAATGGATTACCAGTCTTATTTTCTATCTGTTTGCAGTTGATAGCCCAACATGCGCTAACTGAAGCATCTTAGTTTTTTTTTTTATAATAAATGATGAATTTGAAGATTAAAGTTTGTGTTATTCCCATCTGACATAGCTTGGAGTAATTGCATGCTAAGGCAACTCTGATTTCTTTTTCTACTTTGCTAGTGTCATGTCTTATTATTATTTTTGTTTCCCAGAGATACATGTTCAAGTATTGATATCATGCAGGCATCATAATATGTCTTCTTTACTAATGTTGGACTTGACGTATCTGTAGAGGCTGCTCAATCCTTGAAGGCAGCTGTAAAACTTTTCATGGAGATTGGCAGATTAAATATGGCTGCAAGATACTACAAGGTAAGATAACTCGACAAAGTGTTTTGGTGTAGCACAAGTATATGAATATTTGTTTCCTCCTTTTTCACATACTGCAATTACCAATTCTGCTGTGCATTTATATTCTGTTATTCTACTCTTAAGTGAATAATACTAGAATCATCCTTCGCCATATACCTTTGATTCTTCTTTCCTGTGATTAATTTGAGGATGCATATATAGGCAAGATGTTTTGAGAAGGAATATCTCTGTCTAGTTGGCTGAAAATCTCAATCATCATTTCAGGAACTTGGTGAATTGTATGAACAAGAACAAAACATGGAGGAGGCCATCAACAACTTCGAGCGGGCTGCTGATCTTTTCGAAAGTGAAGAAGTGACCACTTCTGCAAATCAATGCAAGCAGAAAGTTGCACAATTTGCTGCCCAGCTGGAACAGTAAGATACATTTTTTCTTTTCTTTTCATTTTGCATACCTTAAGTAATTATGCAAAATGTTAGGTTGAATGGTGAGAATATTGCTTCTACGTTCTTTCTTCTAGAATAATTTCTGAAATTTGGATTCCAAGTTCCATTTCCTTTTGCACTTCTCACATTTGCCTAGTGCATCCAACTCTTCCTTTTGGGAACGAATCTTATTATAGTAGGCACCTCAGCAGCCTAAATGCCCTCCTACGTGCCACTTAGGTAGGTTCTGCGGTGGAGGTGAAAGAAGAGGGAGAAGAAATGGAAATAAGAAGAAAATAAATACAACAAGAACAAAGCCATTACCCTTAAATTTTCGGTCAGCTATTTGAATCCTGTTCTTGCATTCAGTTCTCTTAAGGGCCATGTCCTCTGTAACATTAGCAAAAGCCATATCCTTTGTTATAGCCTAAATCCAAGGCCATTTAGGGCTATTCTACTTCTAGCATCTCCTTTGCCTAATTTTTTTAATAATCCTAAATGGTAGATCTATTATTCTACATTGTATATGCCCAAACGACCTGAGACGATTTTCTCTCATTTTATCCTCACTTGGCGCCACCTCTAAGACTCCAACTTTCCATGAATACTCATTTCTTTTCCCGGCTTTCGAAGTATTGCCACTCATTTCGAAGTATTACCACTTATCCATCTCAACATTCTTGTTTCAACTAACTCACCATTCCGGACGTGTTGTTTATAATTGCCCAATACCTGATTCATAAAGTATGGATGGTCTTATAGCTGTCCGTGTTGTCGTTGCCTGTGCTGCTACTTCTTCTGCGGTGCTATGAGTGGCCAGATTCGACCAAAGGCAGCTTGCCTAAGCTCAGGTCATTCATGTCTGTGCAAGGTGGAACTTGGAAGCCTCTCCTAGGTAGTTTCCTTGCTTACTTTAGGTGGTTGTCTTTACCCACACTTTTGGACACTGCTGAGCACAACTCTGATAATGCAGAATTGACAGCACAATACTGTGACTTGTTGTTGTGACCTTCTGACCTGAGTTAGTCTGTTATGATCCTATAGTTCCACATCGATTATATGGGAACTTGATGTGTTGATACTTGATATATTCTTGAGCTCTCTCCTTCTAACGGCTTAGGATGAGTTCTCCCAAGATTCGTATCAAATGGTACCTTGGCCTCTTAACGGCTAGTTTTGATACCATTTGATACGAACCTTGGGAGAAATAATCCTAAAAGCTAGCCGTTAGGAGGAGAAAACTCAAGATTATATCAACCCACATCAAGTTCCCCATATAACCGATGTGGGACTATAGGATCATAACATTCCACCATGCTCCGCAGTCCCGACGTCCACACGAGATGGATTTGCACTGGACTTCTAGTCCCGGACGAACACTGCTATGTTGGCGTTGCCACCCGCACATTATGATTGCAACTGGGAGACATGGTGTAGGCTCTGCTACCATTTGATACGAACCTTGGAGGAACTCATCCTAAAAGCTAGCCGTTTAGGAGGAGAGCACAAGGCTATATCAACCGACATCAAGTTTTGCATATTACGGATGTGGGAGTATAGCATCATAATATTGTCCTATTGGGGTGGATGGAACTATAGACTTATATTATTGGATCTCTTGGGTATAATTATTTGAAGATTGTGTTATACAAATTGACTTCGCTTATTTAGATGCATCAATGATTATTTTGTGTTCAAATCTTGTGCAATCTGTATGCGTTTTATATTTCTTATAGAAAGATAAAAATAGTTGAATAGTTGAAGAAAATATTATATGTAGAATGAAATAGTTTTTAATTTTTCGTACTTTGGAGCTCAATATGACAATTGCTATGTACAATCCAAAAGGAGGTATTTGATATTTGGTTTTAATTCTTGGGAGTACACAAAATGTCCTCTTAAAGTTTTTTTGTTTTTGTTTTTTGTTTTTGTTTTGTTGTTGTTGCATACAGTGCAATATGTTAAGCCACCTACCCATACAAACAAAATATGGAAGAGCGACTGTCTTGATTTCTTAATTTAGTTATAGATATGGTTATTTCTCTGACAGCTTATATGTTAGCTTTAAATATTATTTTAAGATAACAGTATATGGTTATCTTACAGATTAGGCATCAAGATTAATTTGTTTTCTCGAAACCAGCAGTTGTAATGCAGATTTTGTTAAAAACATATTTGTATCTTTTACAAATACAAGCTGTTCTATTTTGACATTACTGCTGCACACCTTAATATGTTTTAAGGACATTGACACATGTTTTCCAGGTACCCAAAGGCGATTGAGATATTTGAAGAAATAGCACGACACTCAATGAATAACAATCTTTTAAAGTACAGTGTTAAGGGGATTCTCCTTAATGCTGGAATTTGTCAACTATGTAGAGGCGATGTTGTTGCTATTACCAACTCACTAGAGCGATATCAGGTTAACTTATTATTCATTCGTTACTGAATGATGCTTCTCTAAATCCTTAAGATGCCTCTGAAGGTGCTTGCTTTTGCAGGAACTTGATCCGACCTTTTCAGGCACGCGGGAATACAAGCTTCTAGCTGTAAGTTGTGAGATGGCCTCTTCTTGTTCATTTTCTTGCTAGGTTCTGCAATAGATTGTTTTGCTCAAGGCTTTGATTGATACCATTAGTGACTGTTTGGGGCTGTAGAAAGCAGCTTGCAAGCTTGACTAGGGTCAGCCCAATAAAAGCTCACTCAGCTCGACCCATTTTCATTACTGTGCCAAGCTTGATCACAGAAATGATCTCAATTAGCTTAACGAACTGAGCTTAAACATGGGAGCTTGGCTCATGAGCTTGCGAACTAGCTCGACTCATGAAGCTCGACGGGAGTTGACTTGGTTCGGTTCTATTAACTCGATTAGCTCGGCCCGGTATATACTTATTTTCGTTTTAATGATAAACCAGTCCACTCCACAGCCAAAACTGGAAATCCTAATGCTAGTGTTGATACTAAACTCATGGCCTAATGGGCTTTTCTATATATTGCATGTTAAGTTCAGTTAAGCTCGAGCAGCTACCGTGTCCAGCTGCTTGTGAGCCTATGCAAGCTCAAGCTTAAACATAGTTTTCAAGCTCGAGATTAGCTCGTGAAGTTCCATCCTTGAAATAGCCAAGCTTGAATACCAAGCTAGACTCGGCTAGGTTGCAGCCTTACCAGTGCTGAAATCTCCATATTTAATATATTCACTTGTCGAAAGCTGTCTGTGAATATGATATATTGCAGAACTTGGATTTTATAATAACACATATTTTCATGATTGTATAACCCTGTTAAAGTGCCAACTATGGTTTACATGACAGGATTTAGCAGCATCAATGGATGAGGAAGATGTTGGGAAGTTCACCGATTGTATAAAAGAATTTGATAGCATGACCAGGCTGGTATGTTTTCTTTTGTTAATTATAGGGGTTGTCTGCTTGATTTTACTCTTTTTTTCTTCTCTTTTTTTCCCCTGGGGTGGGGGTCCTTGGGGATGAATTTTGTGTGATTTTTCTGTGTCTGATATAGATTAACTGATGTTCATCTTGGTGGTGGAATTTTGACAACATAAATATGTGAAGGATAATACTTACATTTGCTGATTCTTTAATTGATAAGTGTGTGAATGAACCTATGAAGCACGAACATTGATACAGGATACAGATCTATGATATAGTAGTGGAAAAGCTGAGTCGTTAAACCTCAAAATTAAAATAAAATAGAATACTATATACGCACACATTGGAAGAATCCAAATTCATAGAAAAGCTCAGTAAAACTGACTTCTTGAACCCGTCTTCCACTTGACGACATATAGCGGGTACGTATCTGCATTATTTGTTGCTTTCCAAGTTGGTTCCCATGTCATACCTTGATACATAGGTAGTCGATGGGGCCCGGATACCATTCAATCAGTTTGTTATGGACACAGCCGTCTTCCACTTGACGACACCTAGCGTGGTACATATCCACATCTGGTCTCTTTACAAGTTTGTTCCCACGTTAAACATATATCTCTTGATAAATAGGTAGGCGATGGAGGACTCAATCCACATACCGTTCATTCAGTTCGTCATGGGCAAAAAAACACCTGTTATATGTGTGTCCAGAAAGGGTTAATTTGTATTCTTTGGGAGTTGGTAACATTCAAGTTCCATAAAGGGCATCTATTTTCCTCTGCCACATTGATTGGCCGTTATCGGCTATAATCCTTTGTTTGGGTATAGAAGATGGGAAAGCTTATATCAGAATGATGCTGCCCTGTTCCTATCACCTATTTATGCACCACTCTCCGCTTCCATCCCGCGGATCCGCAATTACTTTGACATCAAATCCATCTATTTATGTAAAGGATCTACATCTCTTGGCTAGGCACAACAGATGTCCCTGTTAACCATTACATACCTATTTCTGATGGTATCCTTCCCTTTTGCAATAATTTTAGACATGATAATTTTGACATCCGCTCTCTCCTAGCCAAAATAAGTTCCTGTACCTCATGTTGGAAGATTCTCCTATTTCTCTCCTTCCATATGTCCCACATGTAGCAGCTAGGGCAGTCCTAGTAAGGATGGGCATTCTTGTTTTATTTTTGCAATGCCATATAAGATCCTTGACCTCTTCGATTAAGCATGCCCTTGTTTCAAGAGTGAAATTACCAAACACCTAATCGCCATATCCCTTATCTTGGTTAATAGGGAATCCTAAGTTCTTCTTCATGCTATTTGTCTGGTAATCTCAAATTCCTTGGGTCCGACCGTGTCATTGTCTAAATATTTCACTAGTGCATTTCCCCCCAGCAGAGCCATTGCATTCTGTTGAAGTTTATCTATTATCCGTATATGAAGCATCCATGAGTCGAACAATGCTTGCATGCCATCTATTAGCTATACTCCTCTTGATGTGTTGCAGTGCCTGTACACCATTGCCTCAATATGGTTTTGAAAGTCACTGAAGTCAACCCAGAGCGAAGAATCCATCAAGAATTTTCATAGCATGTTTAGAGAACATTGTCACTGTGTCGGCACACATTATTCCTCCTCAAAACTTCGTGTAAGCCTTCCCTTGAACACTACGCTAAATGGTAAGAAATGAGAAGAGAAGAGTAAAGCAAAGTATTAGACACTTGAACTTTTACTATATGAAGAGAACTTCTTACAAGTTTTGGTGGCGACGAGTAAACAAGGCTCCCACTCTATTTATAAACGTGAGAGCCTTACAAGTATGGCCATGATTGTGCCACTTGTTTAATATCCAACGGTTGGAAGCTTATAGGCATATGATATTTACAAGACTTTTGAATAAAATATTTACACGATAAGAAGAGTCTATAATTTCTAGAAACATAGAGAAGACTCATGAGAGTTCAAGAGGACTTTACCACACTCGAGGAAATTCTCGAGCCTTCAAACTTAACCCTAATATGGAGAGGGTTATGAGCAGTATAAGTGGAGAAAAAAATTCAATGCATGGCATGCTCTTCACCTATTATATTGACGTCCTTGTCAATGTCTACTAAGGAACTCAGATATTGTCCTCAAATTGATACATAGTGTCGGCACGCTCCCAACTGGACTCCTCGTGTGGTATTTTTTTCCATTTGATAAGGTACTCCCCATACAGTGAAACACCTTGTTGACGGATGGTCCTTGAGCTTAACACGATTCCCACTACTCTGTCTAATGATGTAGTCATGGTTGCCGTGGGTCGTATCGAAACTCCTCCTTGAGGGTCCTTTAAGCATGTATGATAAGGATTGAGTCAACTCATATGGAAGACGTGATGAATCTTCAACTTGGCGGATAATTCGAGTTTATAGACAACTTCGCCCACCTTCTTAAGGATCAGAAAGGGGCCTTCGTACTTATATATTAGTCCCTTGTGCACCTTGTAGAACACCTTGTACTGCTGCGGTTGAAGTTTGATCGTCATCTAGTCCCCTTGCACTCGACGTGCCTTCGCTTGGTGTCGGCCCATTTTTCTATTTTTCGTGCAGCTTCAGAAATGTCTAAGCAATATTCGTCGCCTCTTTTAAGTCCGTGACGAACCGGTGAGTTGCGGAACTTCAGAAATGTCTAAGTAATCCGACTAAGATATGGCGAGTTCCTATGTCACGACCGTCTTTATTTCATCAAATGCCTACTCGTACTTGGATGTCCAACTCTATACCCGATCCTTTCGCAACAAATCTGTCAGAGTTGCAGCTATGGCGGAATACCCTCGAATGAACCGCATATAGTAGTTCACCAAGCCTAGGAATGATCGCACCTCCGTCGCCCTAGCATGAATCCGCCACTCCTGTATGTCCTGGACATTTGTTTCGTCCATCCATATCTTGTCATGCTCTATCTAATGCCCATGAATGACATCTCCTCCCGAACAAAGGAACATTTTTTCCATTTGATGAACAAATGGTTTTTTCTTAGCACACGAAAAATCGTCTCCAAGTGCTCATCGTTCTCCTCCAATGTATTTGAGTACACTACAATATCATCAAGGTGCACCATAACAAACCGATCGAGATAGGGAAGAAAGAGCTTGTTCAGCAAAGTACAAAATGTCGCGGGAGAATTTTTTAGTCTAAAAGACAACTAAAAATTCATAAGCTACATACAATGTGACACGTCGTCTTGGCCTTGTCCCCTTCGACTATCCGCACTTGAAAATATCATGAGCGCAAGTCCAACTCGTTGTCTTGGCCTCGTCCCCTTTGGCCATCCACACATGTTAATATCCTGAGTGCAGTGTTGCAAAAGTCGGGCTAGGCGGCCGACTAGTCGATGACTAGTCGGCAGTCGGCCGCCGCCGACTCGATTAGAGCACTAAGCGGCCAAAATATCGATGAAGGCCATAATCGGGCCTAGTCGGCCAACTAGGCGGTCCTAGGCGGCTAGGTGGGCCTAGTCGGCCGACTGGTCGTCGTTTCAAAAAAATATATAATGGGTGAAGGAAATCAAAATCCGACCCATTCGTTCAAAACCCTAAGACGACATACGAGAAGAAGAAAGAAGAAAAGGAAAAAAGTTCAAAAAAAAAGTAGAGTGACCTTGATTTCAGCCGACCACCATCCTCTGCGATTCCCGATAAGCCCTCGGTGTCAGAGCTCACCGCGCCACCGTTCCTCGCCTTCTCTCCTGGCTAGATCACCAAGGGAACACCCTTTTACCTCTTCGGTTATTACTGAGAAGAAACTTCAGTATAAAGAGAGAGTTTTTTTTTTGAGAAAATGATTTCATTTACTAAACTTGTAAACAATAGTTGAATGCCATTCTTAATAGGGAATGATGGCAATGTGAATACCACTGGAGACCACATGAAGACCACCACTAGGGACCACGTGAAGACCACATGGGGCCATGTAAACATGTCTCTTGGCTTGTAGCAGGCCCATTTTTGATCCCTACAGCCACATGCTCCCTGGCCTTTGTTGGAGCACAAATACTTTGTAAATCATCATCCTCCTATTTTGTTCCACTAGCAGGATTCGAACTCTGGCTAGCCTAGGTATATATGTCCTTGGCGCTTATATATATATATATATATATATATATATAGATATATAGATATATCAAAACAATTAATCCGACTAGTCTCCGATCAATCCTTAGTCCCCGCGATCCGACTAGCGGTCGACTAACGATTTTTACAACCTTGCCTGAGTGCAATTCCATCTTCTAGAAGTATCTCGCTCCACCCAATTGATCGAACAGGTCTATCACCGACGAGATATGATATTTGTTCTTGACATCACCTTGTTTAGTACACGATAGTCGATGCACAAACGAAGGTTCCTATCCTTATTTTGAAAAATCATCGACGCATCGAATGTGACCTTCAACGACCTAATGAATCCCGCATCGAACAACTCCTTGGTTGTTTTTTCAACTCATCGAGCCATGGCGGAACTATGCTGTATGGGGCGATAACGAGGTGGCTTCGTGTCCGACTCCAACTCGATACCATGGTCCACCTCCCTTTGTAGAGGTAGCCTCTTCGGAAGCTCTTGCGACATAACATCCTCGAACTCTGTGAGGACGTCCCTAATCTCTGACAAAAGATCCACTTATGAGTGTGCCTCTTTCGTCTTGAGAACCTTTATGTATGTCATCTCTTCGTGCTTTACATCCTTCTTGAGTTAGATGGCGGAGAGAACTTTCTCCTTTGATAGTTCACCTCTTGCAACATTCACCATATGTGACGAGCCCTCCTCAATAATCCTGATACTCCCAAATGTGGCATCGGTATCGCCTTCGTCGAAGTAAGAAAATCCATTCCAAGGATCATCTTGAAGTCGTCGAGCGGTGCAGTTGTGAGACTCTCTATCCCGTCCAATCTCTCATCTCTATTTTCACTTCTTTGTCCACCCTTACATAGGGGAAGAGCCATCGAGTTAACCGTCTTTATGTTGTTCGAGTCCTTCTTTAGCACCAGACTTAATGGTTGGACCTTCGTGTCTGAAATGAAGTTGTGTAGCCCCATGTCGACCATCGTCCTCGTACTCTTGCCGTTGATCTTCACATCCATGTACATGACTTCTCGTCTCGAGGTCTTGGCCGCGACGAGCTTGTTCGTCAAGGCATTGAATCAAGCATAAAGCTCCCATTTGAGCTCCTATTCGTGGTTTCTTGTCTTTGGTCTCCTAGCCTTGGACCGTGTTCACCCGCTTGCCCTTGTTCTTGCAATCTCGGGCAAAGTGGTTCCCTTTGCCTACTTAATACGAGATTGTGCGCTTCGTTTGAGGCTTCACATGTTGCTTGTCCTTTGATGGGGTCTCCTATCTGTTATTGCTCTTCTTCTCTCCCCCATTATTGGCCTTGGTGGTGGTCTTTGACTTCATTTGGATGTATTGCTCCATTGATACTTCATAAGCTTCTCGGTTGCTGAGACCACAACGTTCAAGTCCCGAACTCGTTGTCTCTGCAACCCTTGTGTCGCCCGCAATTGCAGCCCACCGAGGAAGAAGAATAGACGATTTTTCTCGTCCATATTGGTGATGACAAGCATAAGTCAAGTGCACTCCGCAATAGTCCTTAAGCGACCGGTATGCTTGACGCAAGCTCCTTCTCGCAACGAACTCGATGTTCTCTTTATAGAACTGTGTCTTGATCTCCTTCTTGAGATCGTCCCATGTCTCAATCGAGCACAACTCTTTCGCCATTTTCATGCACCTGCGACGCCACCACAACATAGCATCCTCGATAAAATCGAGCAGGAAGTCTTTACCTTCTCAGTCTCAGTATTTACCTTATCGGCCTCATGCTCGATGCAAAGTGCCTTAAGGTATCGTTCTACATTCCCAATGAAATTCTCTACTTCCCATCTCGCACACAACTCAAGGGTTTAGCTTGGGATACTCCGTCTTCAGGGCCTCCTTACTCGAAGTCTCACTGTTGACGATAGCCCTCTCGAGAATCATTGTCTTGGTCTTGAGTTCCTCAAGCAACTACTTAATCTCCGTACGATCCGCCTCACAATCCTCGCAAAGTTCCACAATCTCCGCACAAACCGCCTTACGATCCCCTCGAAGTTATGCAATCACTGCATGAGGAGTCCCTTGCTTTCCTCCTCGTACTCGGCCCGATACTCCTGAAGTTCCTCTCAAAATAGTGTCATGGTATGGGAAACATCATTTTTCAATCCACAAGAGAACTCTTCCTAAGTCATATTGTTTTCCACTTGTAGCTCCATGCCTAATGCCTATCACGTCCTTCTCCAAGAGCTCAATGCGGGACTCCCAACTCGTAAAAGGCACGTTCCATCGACTTCTTGCTCTTGTCCCTCATGGTGTTCTTGGGCCTCTCCTTGGCGATCCAAGATGCTTCTGGATGACGTTGGATGACGACATGATGACAATTGACCTTTGCTCTGAAATCACTTGTCACGAACGTAGTGTTTTTGCCTCACTTCACCCGGACAACGTATGTTCTTTCTCCTCGAAGCTTCGTGCAAGCCTTCCATCAGATACTTAGCTAAATGACTAAGAAGAAATGAGAAGAGAAGAGTGGAGCAAAGTATACACTTGAAAAACTTACACTATATGAAGAGGAACTTACAAATTTTTGTGGTGAGGAGTAAATGAGACTCTCATCCTATTTATAGGTTCAAGGGCCTTACAAGTGTTGGCCATGATTATGCCATTTATCCAACATTCAATGGTAGACAGCTTCTAGGCCTAAGATTTTTGCAAGACTTCTTAATAAAATATTTACATAATAAGAATAGTTTAGAACTTCTAGAAACATAGCGAAGCACCATTAGAGTTCAAAGTTCAAGAGGACTCTACCACACACTAGGACATTTCTAGAGCTTTCCAACTTAACTCCAATATGAGAGGGTTATGCAGAGCAGTCTCGGTGGAGTGAAAAATTATGTGCATGAGAACATCGACAAATTCTATGCGTGAGAACATCTTTCCTTGATACGAAATACCCAAAAACTCCTTTCTTTTTATGAATATTTGCTCAGCTGGTACTTTATAGTATGCATCCCATCCTTACATAGGAAGTTTGCATACAATTTCTCTACTTTGACAAGGAGACACTGGGAAATCTAAAATACCTGCAGGCAGTAGCAATTTACTGCAGAAACATCAATCTATACTAGTTCTGCTCTTCCAGTAAACGACAACAGTTGGCTTTGCTATCCTTCAAGTTTCCTCCTGTAGATGATAATGCTCATGTTCCAGATAATTAACTGACAGTTTTGATTCGTTAAGCTCCTTCTAGTTCAAGTACTGTAACAATTTGGGTTTGTGAGCCAATGTCAGCTGAAGTACACCTTGCTCTTTTCTCTATTGATGTTCTCGCCAGAATGAGTGGAGAATTCCTCCAATATGTTCTTCAGTTTGTTGTAGTTTTGCGCTGTGGCTTTATAAGCTCCAAGAGGTCATCAACATACATCAAGTAATAGTAGGCTGGTTGATATGATAAATTGTTGTGATATCTCCTCTCGCTTCCTCCATAGTCAGTAGGATTGATAGATATTCCATGGCTAAGGTAAATAGATAGGGCCTATGGGATCCCTTGTCTTACTTCCTTAGTGTTATAGATATACTAGGTTGGTATTCCTTTCACCAAGACTGAGAAGCATGGTCTGCTAATGCATTATTTTTAAGGAGAATCCACACTTCGTGGAGGCGAAACCTTCCGAGGAGGTAAAAGAGGAATACCCTATCCACAGTGTCATAAGCTTGTTGCGGCATACAATAGGTTTAGAGTTTTGCATTCCTTTCACACCTTCAATTTTGGGAAGCAATGTAAGGAAAGTGTGGTCGAGTTAAAGAATGCTTGCACATCCATAATGATATCCTTCTCGATCAAATCCCAATGTACTAAAAAGAACTTTGAGGTAACACCATGACTAGGGGCGTATGTGTCATAACTATCCTTAAAAATCAATTCCAGTTCCAACATAGTGATTTGCCCAACAAATGGCCATTCCCTACTGGGATCACTATCCTCCTCGTTATGACTAGTGCCTGGCATGAGTGGTGCTTCTTGCCATTATATAGTTGAGTGAAATATTGGATTGCCTCCTTAATATTTCTGCTTGAACAAGTCCTTTCCCCTGTCTGTCAATTACTTTGGATGTATAATTGCAGCTTTGTCTACCTTTCATCTTTGTGCAGTAGAATCCTGAACGCATCTCCATCTGTGAGACAAGAGAACTTAGCTCTTTGTATTAGAT
Source organism: Iris macrosiphon (assembly GCA_036927795.1). Lineage (NCBI taxonomy): Eukaryota > Viridiplantae > Streptophyta > Magnoliopsida > Asparagales > Iridaceae > Iris > Iris macrosiphon. The sequence goes on along the minus strand of JAYESA010000015.1, from coordinate 77,006,142 downwards.
GAATCTCCTCATGCACTAGTGCTTGTGTCGACAAAGATTGGCTGTTAGTTTCCTTGCTAACTTGGTTTTTGTTCAGAGGGTCCACATTAAGTCTACTTCAAAATAATTGTGCATATAAGGTGAACTATTATTGTACCTGAATGGTTTTGACTCTCTCCTGTGCCCCAATCAACTAAATAAGTATAGGGTTTCGTGACTTGAAGATCTATCATTCACTTTTATATCAGGGGTTTTAGCCTGCCATGCCATATTGCAGATTACTCTATCCAGTCCGCAAACAGTTTTTTGTGGGATACAACTTCATTAGTCAGTGATCATTTATGTCCCATTCTTCCTCATTCATGAGAACTGCTTCCAATATACACTGATTGATCAAGGGCCTTCAGAGGTGTACATATTTCCTCAGCTTTGTCTGTAGTATTGAAGTCACCAAGGACTAGTCATTTAGGTGTAAAAAGTCATTTGCTATGCTTATATCAGCATTTCTGAATCTTCATATATCCTCCTGAGTGCACATACATTATTTTGTTCCTATGGCGTCCTTTTGCAGAGCGTAACCTTCGATTCTTTAATGAATGAAGGAAAACCTTATAGTTGATAATTCATCAGAAGTCCATTACTGCTTCAATCTATACATTGTATCTGCTTTTATAATTTTTTTATCATATGGGCTTTAGGTTAACCGTGGAATTTATGTACGAAGTTTTTGCTTGCTCTTTGTTGTTGGGTGCAGGATTCTTGGAAGACAACACTTTTGCTAAGAGCAAAGAATGCGCTGAAAGCAAAGGAAGAGGAAGAGGATGATCTGACCTAAGGGGCTTAGGGAGCTAACCTAGTGTTGTCCGTTGATTTGTTTAAATATATGGTGGTACTTATTCTATGCTGCAGTGACAGCCTATGTATTTGACTAAACGTAGATTAGTCCGTTGATTTGTTTAAAGATTTGGTGTTACTTAATTCTATGCTGAGGTGAAAGCCTATTGTATTTAACTAAAACCCAGATTTGTGTCTGATTGAGATGGATTGTTATGTTTGATTGGTGTGAATGAGTTCCCTTGGAAGGCATCATTGGCTCCCTACACAATTTGTTTGGTCAATAAGTGTGACAAGTTTGTTTCACTCTTCACTTTTTATGCCGTCTTTAGCTACAATGTATTGTCAGTTCCTGCCATTCTTGAACTTTATGTAATCTCTGATAGCTATTATCACGCTTTTGATTGACATGCACTGGAACAAGATTAAATTGGAAATCTATTGACCGAACCAGCCTGTCTTGGGTACTTGGGTTATGCCATGCTTCCTCTAAGTTGGAAGACATCACCTTTAATATTGGCCAATGCCAAAGTTTGTTAAAGGGTACCATCATTTATGCAGTCCTGTGTATATCTAGGATTGCAAAAATTTAGGCAGTCTTTATTGTGTTTAGGACTGCTTATGAAAACAAATTTCTGTCTATAAGACTGTTATGCACAGTTTAGTTCTGGACAATACTGAAGGCATTACAAGTTTTGTAGTGCATGGCATTAATATTGGGTGCTGTTTTCTTGTTTGTTTTGTTTGTTAGTTTGCTACTAAGTTCTCTTGCCATCTCCACTGAATTCCTGTTTAGTAGTGTTATTTCTTGCGTACTGGTAGTTGCTGTTTATTAATTAAGAGTGTTATTTCATCATTCATCTGCGAAAACCCGATTAAGCAGTTCATTATTCGTTCTTCAACCACGTCCTAAGCAGTTCATTGTTCACTCTTTCACTCAAGAGTTTGATAGGTGTCAAACTAGAGGTTAAAACTAACATGGATGTTTATAAAACTACTTTCTAAGTGGTTTTATGTTGCATAAGTGGATATTTACAATTTTTTTTCTAAAGTGATTTTAGGTTGCATAAAACTAAAATCTGGCAATCCTTGAGTGGAAAGAGCTCTAGTTTTGATGGTGAAGAAAAATTAAACATCGCTCCGAAACTTCTTGTGTCAGAGTCCGTGTCCGTGAAACAACTTATACAATTCTTGTGTCAATCTTTGGTCCTTATGTTTCTTGATCCAAACGGAGTACTTATTTCTAGTATGTTCCGCCAGCACACGAGAATCGCTCTCGTCCTACACCACCACCCCCACCTCTTACGCTCGCCCTCCTCCACCGCGGCCGGCGAGCGGTGCGGTGGTCCTCCGCCGATCAGAGTGGCGGTTACTGAATCGGCGGGGAGGGGCGTGTTCGCCACCCGTCCTATTGCCGCCGGCGAGCTCATCCACACCGCCAAGCCCGTCGTCGCCCACCCCTCTCCCTATTCTCCCTCCAAAGTAACACTACTATACTCCTCTCTCTCTCTCTCTCTTCAAATGATTTTTTTTTTTTTCTGAATCCTTAATTATAATTTCCTTTTAGGTCTGCTATTATTGTTTGAGGAGGTCGGGGGAAGAAGAAGCATCACCTGACGCCGCCTCCGCCTACTTCTGCAGCGACAGCTGCAGACATCAGTCAAAGGTAAGGTGGATCTGATCTTTACTTGTGTAGAACTTGGATACAAAGCCTATAGGAACTGTCATCAAATTGAAGGGGATTAAGAAGGCAAGGCTCGGTCGCAGCTTTATCAGTAATTTGAAACAAAGTTACCGTCTCCTCCTTGCTAAAGACTTTACTGATGGCAATGAGTGGCGGTGCTAGCATAGCTGTGACAAACAATGGATTCGCAGATCAAATTGTGTTCCGGATGACATGTTTTGGAGTCTCATTATCTACATGCAGGTTTCTCTTGGGGATACTATGAATCTCTTAAGGGACTACCCGTCTGCAAACTAAATTTCTCTAGACCCTCGTACAAGGAATCCGTAATGCTCATTATGATTGAGATTAGATCAAACTACCGACGATTTAACTTGCTCTAGTGACCTGGTCTTAGTTTGAGAAAAAAAGGCAATTCTTTGACTGATATCAATCTACCAATTTGATAAGAGTATGATTGTTAGTGTCCGTGATTTTTGGGAATTAAAATTTTGGAATTTGGTGGATTTTGCTTTGGAATGGGAAAAAGGGGTCAAGAATATGTGATTTGGGCTATTGTTTCTGAATTTAAGCAAAAAATATAGGATTGTTTTGTGAGAAGTTGAAGGAATTTGGAACTTGAGGTTGTTTAATGGCTGTTTAGGGTTTTAGATGATTGTTTATAGGCTGTTTTCTGGACTCTGGAAAGACCACTAGTAGTTGAAGGAATTGGTTAGATTCCAATATTCTTTTTACAGCACTAGCTGTTAGATTTGTTTATCCATGTGATTCAATAAAGACAACTCTTTTGTTTAGTCCCACATGGGAAAGAAGTCATTCTCCTTTCCATATATTGCTTTACCCCTCTTAGTGGGTAAGTGGGCTTTGTAGGGGATGGGCTAGATCTCATCCAACCCGCGAGCGGGTGCGCGATTTAATGCGCGTTTTTACGCGTTTATTAGTCGCGCACTTAGCACTTTGCGCGCCGCGGAACGGACACGGGTACAAAGGTAATTTCATAACCTATTTTTTTTTTTTTTTTTATTTCCGTTGGTTTGGTCTGGTGGGTTGCTGGTCTTCCGCGGAACCGTTCTCACGTAATCCCGTTACGGAAAGAGTGGAAAATGTTACGTGAGAGCCAGGATACGATTCTGAGATCTAAGAATAGAAATCTGTTTTTTCTTTTCTCTCTCTCGCTCTCTGTTCGGAAGGAAAGAACAATCGTACAGAGACGAAAAAGAAAAGAAAAATACCAGAACCAAAATTCCTCCAAAAATTCCTCTATCCAATCTCCCTTCTTCGGGCAAGGTTGTGATCGTTCGTGGGATTCGCCATCGGGTGCACGGTGAAGTGGATCGAAGGATTCATTGTATCTCGGGAATAGATCGCCAGGAACCCGCTGCACTGTTCGTGGGGCAAAATTCTATTCTAAGGACAGCGTGTAACGTGCTTCGAATCCTCTACTCTTTCCTGTCTTTAATTTTACATCTTCCAATTTGCATCCTTTAGGAAATTTTCCAACAATCTTAGAATATTATTTTAGCTTCTGTCTACTTTCTATTTTCTGTTTGTGAAAATTCCTATCTACATGATGAACACCACCGTAGAAGAACTGTCCACCAACATTCATAACTCCTCCAAATCGGAGAAGTTTGATGGCCTGAACTTTAAGAGATGGCAGCGTAGGATGACCTACTGGCTGACTTGCTTGAAACTGGTTAAGGTTCTCAAAGAACCGGAAATCCAACCTGACTTACACGAACCTGCCAGGACCTATGAATTAGAGTCCTACAATGAGACAGACTTTATCTGTCATGGTAAAATTCTCAGTTGTCTTTCTGACACGCTCTATGATATATATTGCACTACCTTTACGTTCAGAGAGCTTTGGGAAGCTCTCGATAAAAAATATTCCAATGAAGGAGCGGGTTCTGAGATTTACATTGTAGACAGATTTTTAGAGTTTAAAATGGTAGATAAGAAGTTTGTTGTTGAACAGACTAATATCCTTCAAACTATCATACACGAGATGTCTCAGAAAGACATGCCATTTGCTGATAAGTTTCTAATTGCTGCCTTCATTAATAAACTTCCCCTATCCTGGAAGAAATTTGGTTTAAAACTAAAACATAATAAGGAGCCCATGTCTTTAGACGACCTGTTCGTATCATTCCGCATTGAGGAAGAAGGTAGAACTAGAGATAAGGAACCTCTAAGTACTGAATTCGAGGCAAAGTTACACATTGTTGAAACCAAGGGAAAGCCTAAGGGCCAACCCTATCAACAGAGGAACAACCCCCAGAACAGGAACCCTACAAAGAAACAGTTTCTTAAGCCAAGAGCTGTGATTGGGAAAGACAACAGACCTAAGCGGGAATGTTGCAACTGTGGTAAGTCTGGTCACTTTGCTAGGCAATGCCGCCACAGGAAGAAGGGTCAGGGATTTCAGAATCCTAATCGTCGAACTCCTGCAGACGCTCATGTTGTTCCACAGGCTCATGTTATCATAGCCGGGATCGAATCTGTCGGTGCCGATGATCAGAGGTTTGTACCGTATGTTCTGATTTAGAGTCCTCGTATCAGCCTACTGACTAGTGGGTTGATACAGGGGCAAATGTCCATGTATGCCCTAATATTGATTCTTTTTTCTCCTACCGACAGGTTGAGGAAGGCGAATCAGTAGCTATGGGAAACTCGAGTGCTGCCAGAGTGCATGGAAAGGGAAGAGTGAACCTCAAGTTGTCTTCGGGCAAGATTCTCCCTTTGCATAATGTGCAGCACGTACCAGACGTCAACAAGAACTTAATTTCTGGTTATTTGCTAAATAAACATGGTTACAAACTTGTATTTGAGTCTGATCGAGTTATCTCCCTGAACGGTAACTTTATTGGGAAATGATATGTTTGTGGGGGTCTGTTTAAACTTTTTGTGGACATGCCTTGCAGTATTTTAAATTCCTGTTTAAATAATATTTCCTCTGCTTCTACTTCTGATTCGAATGCTCTCTTATAATACTGTTAGTTGTGATGTTTGGCATGGTCGTTTGGGACATGTTAATTTTAACTCTTTAAAGAGAATGTCTAATTTGCAATTGATTCCTAAGATTGACATGAGCAGGAATGGAAAATGTGAGATATGTACACAAGCCAAACAGCCCAGAAAATCCTTTCATTATGTTGAAAGGAGTTCCCAGCTATTGGAGCTTATTCACAGCGATATTTGTGAATTAAACGGTATTCTTACTCGTAGTGGTAAACGGTATTTTATTACTTTTATAGATGATTATTCTAAATACTGTCATGTTTACTTGTTTAGAACTAAAAATGAAGCTTTCAGTAAGTTTGTATCTTTTAAAGCTGAAGTTGAAAACCAGCTTGAAAAGAAAATTAAAATTCTTAGGTCTGATCGTGGGGGTGAATACACCTCTGCCGAGTTTGACTCCTTTTGTGAATTGCATGGCATTATACATGAGGTAACTGCTCCTTATGCTTCTCAACAGAATGGGGTAGCAGAAAGAAAAAATAGAATATTTCTTGATATGATTAATGCTATGTTAGGTATCTCTGGTTTATCTGATAATTTGTGGGGGGAAGCCCTTTTTTCTGCATGTCATATTTTAAATAAAGTTCCTTTCAAAAAGACTGATGAGATCCCTTATGAACTTTGGAAAGGTAGAAAGTCATCTTTGAAATATTTTAAAGTGTGGGGGTGCCTTGCTAAAGTTTCTGTCCCTCCTACTAAGAAAAGAAAATTGGGATCCAAGACCGTAGATTGTGTATTTTTGGGATATGCCCAAAATAGTATTGCTTATAGATTTCTTGTAATTAAGAGTGAGGTAAATCTAGGGATGCTACATTTTTTGAAAATAATTTTCCATTGAAAAATAGAATTCCTAGATCTTCTATTTCTACACAAGTCCCTGATGTAACCTCTAGTTCACAACCAGAGGAGATTATCCCAGTAGAACCCAGGAGAAGTAAAAGAACAAGACGAGAACCAGACCTAGGTGAAGGTTTTTTCACCTACCTTATTGAAGAGGACCCTATCTCTTATCAAGGGGCTATGTCCTCAGTTGATTCCTTGTTTTGGAAAAAGGTCATAAATAGTGAAATGGATTCTATTATATCAAATAGAACTTGGGATTTGGTTAACCTTCCTGCAGGTTGTAAACAAATAGGTTGCAAATGGATCTTCAGAAAGAAGTTAAGACCTGATGGGTCTATTGAGAAATTCAAAGCCAGGTTAGTGGCTAAAGGGTTCAAACAAAGAGAAGGGGTAGACTTTTTTGACACTTACTCTCCTGTTACAAGAATTGCTACTATTAGAATGTTAATAGCTATTGCATCTGTTCATAAACTGTTTATTCATCAAATGGATGTAAAAACTGCATTTCTGAATGGAGATTTACAGGAAGAGATCTATATGGAACAACCTGAAGGGTTTGTTGTTCCAGGGCAAGAACGCAAGGTATGCAAATTAATTAAATCTCTCTATGGGCTGAAACAAGTGCCAAAGCAATGGCATGATAAATTTGACAAGGTAATTCTATCATATGGTTTTGCTATTAATGATTCTGATAAATGTGTATATAGCAAAACTGTTGGTAGCTCTTGTGTAATATTATGCCTGTATATTGATGACATTCTTATTTTTGGTACTGACATGGATATTATTTATGATATCAAATCATTCCTGTCTCAAAATTTTGATATGAAAGATATAGACCTGCTGATATAATTTTAGGACTTAAATTAAGTCGCACTTCTGAGGGAATTGGTATCTCCCAATCTCACTATATAGAAAAGGTTCTAAAAAGATTTAACTATTTTGATTCTAAACCTGTAAGCTATCCATATGATGCAAGTATCAGGTTAAAGAAGAATAAAGGAGACAGTGTGGCTCAGTTGAAGTATTCTCAGCAAATCGGATGCCTGAACTATCTTGCTAATCGTACCAGACCAGATATTTCCTACGTAGTAGGAAAGCTTAGTCGGTACACTAGCAATCCGAATAGTTCACATTGGACTGCCTTAGAACGGATAATGAGATACCTAAAGGGCACGATATCCCATGGATTATTCTATGGAGGATACCCATCTGTATTAGAAGGGTATACTGATGCAAACTGGATCTCCGATACAGATGAGACCAAAGCCAAAAGTGGATATGTATTCACATTGGGTGGAGATGCTGTTGCGTGAAACTCTACCAGGCAGACCTGTATTTCTAGATCTACTATGGAGGCAGAATTTATAGCTCTTGACCTCACCAGTGAGGAAGCAGACTGGCTTAGGAATCTGGTAACAGATATTCCTCTGTGGAGCAAACCAGTTCATGCTATCCCTGTACACTGTGACAGCCAAGCTGCAATAGCAAAGGCTCAAAGGACAAGTTATAATGGAAAATCAAGACATATACGTCTGAGGTACAATCGGGTGAAGCAATTGCGATCCAGTGGAGTAATTGCAATTGACTTTGTCAGATCAAAGAACAATCTAGCAGATCCTCTAACTAAAGGGCTCTCAAGGAGACTTGTGTTGGAGACGGCAAGAGGAATGGGGTTAAAGCCCATAGATTGAGTCACCTCAAAGGCAACCCAACATTTGATTGGAAGCACCAAGAAAATGTTCAATGGGTAACAACAAAATTGATGTGTGACTGGAAACACTATATGATAGTAATTGTAAAGAACCATTCCTCTATTGTATAATGTTGATCTGCAATAAATAAAATGGTGATTGTAAAATCTTAATGAATCTGTGGCTTGTAAAACAGGGTATATAAATTGCAGAATACCTAGAAAGATTCACCTATTTAAGAGTGAAAGTGGGGCCGCTTTCTATGGGAACTCGGACTGTTCTCTAGAGCTCTTAAGAAATCGAGATAGTACATGGCCGAAAAGTGCACAACTGTTGAAACGATCAAATGCCTACAATGTGTTTGTGTGTATGTTGAGTCTGTACAAGTAAGATCCTAAGTTCAAGACTTAAGTCACTTTGGGTCTGTATAGATGAGATGTATAACACTAAGGGGAGGTTCAAGTCCGGAAGACACCTTCCTCTGATACACAGTGTGATTGTCCATATCTTGTTTTCCTTCCTCTATGTCCTATCATGCTATACCTTCTTTGTTCTCTTATTGAATCATGTGGGGGATTGTTAGATTTGTTTATCCATGTGATTCAATAAAGGCAACTCTTTTGTTTAGTCCCACATGGGAAAGGAGAAGTCATTCTCCTTTCCATATATTGCTTTACCCCTCTTAGTGGGTAAGTGGACTTTGTAGGGGATGGGCTAGATCTCATCCAACCCGCGAGCGGGTGCGCGATTTAATGCGCGTTTTTACGCATTTATTAGTCGCGCACTTAGCACTTTGCACGCTTGCGCGCCGCGGAACGGACACGGGTACAAAGGTAATTTCATAACCTATTTTTTTTTTATTTCCGTTGGTTTGGTCTGGTGGGTTGCTGGTCTTCCGCGAAACCGTTCTCACGTAATCCCGTTACGGAAAGAGTGGGAAATGTTACGTGAGAGATATATCCAGGATACGATCCTGAGATCTGAGAACATAAATCTGTTTTTTCTTTTCTCTCTCTCGCTCTCTGTTCGGAAGGAAAGAACAATCGTACAGAGACGAAAAAGAAAAGAAAAATACCAGAACCAAAATTCCTCCAAAAACTCCTCCGTGCAATCTCTCTTCTTCGGACAAGGTTGTGATCGTTCGTGAGATTCGCCACCGGGTGCACGGTGAAGTGGATCGAAGGATTCGTTGTATCTCGGGAATAGATCGCCAGGAACCCGCTGCACTGTTCGTGGGGCAAAATTCTATTCTAAGGACAGCGTGTAACGTGCCTCGAATCCTCTACTCTTTTCTGTCTTTAATTTTACATCTTCCAATTTGCATCATTTAGAAATTTTTCCAACACTAGCAGGAGCGGTATCAATTGCCATTCCAAGCCATCGCTGATGATGATTTCGATGACTCAGACTCCAACAAACCTCCCCCATTACCATTGCCTCCATCAGCCTCCACTCGACCTCCTTTACGAGCAGCTCACCTTACATTGCCTCCATCAGCCTCCACTTGACATCCTTTACGAGCAACTCACCTTACCTAACATTGACGTTGTTGCAGGAACCACGACTACGACCCCCAACTATGCCGACAACTCAGTAAGACGGAGCAGCAGCTCGAAAAAGGAAAAGAGAGAAATAAAAAGAAAAAGGACAAAAGTTGGCTTTCAAGTTCAAACATGCTAGACTTGTCCAACTTGAAGTAGATTATGATCTATGAACTCTACCCAACTTTCTATCCATCTTTCTCGGCATCGTTAGCTATCATGTGACACTCTCTCAATTGACGACACTCGCCTTCAGACGACTCTTCAGTCGAAAATACTATTCTCTCTTGTCGAGCACATTAACATGCCGACAATTCTCTCATTTGAGCGTTCTCATATGCCACATCTACTACTACTATTTGGTATGTTTGTTTCTTTTGGGTTTGTGCCAACCTTTTGGAACTTTTGGATGCCGGTGTCACTTATACTACGATGTTTAGTTTTTCTCGTTGATCTTCTATAGCTTTTTTGCAACAAGTTGAACATGTTTTACATGTTCCAGTTTGAGGGACATAGTGTGTACTTGTGGGTAGTTGTTTAGTCCCACATTGTTTAGAAGTCAAAATGAGAGGCTTATCCTTTCCTATATATGTGTACCCAATGCTATTAATGAAATATATCTCACTTATTCACAATTTAGTCTACTACTTTCCATCTAGCAACAATAAAAAACTTGTGGTTTGGAGCTTTGGACATGTTCAACATAGACCAATAAATGCATCTGTTGGGAGGAGATGTAAGATATTAGTTAAAGGAGCCGCTAGAACTAAGGTAGGCCAAGTAGAACTAGGTTGGGCAGAATAGAACTTGGATTGAGACCGTAAAGAAGAAAATGATTTTATAGAGGACATGACCCTAAATAGAGCTGAATGGACTATGTTGCACATATACTCCTAAGGGGGACTGTATCCGTGTCCGAAAAAGTCCAACACATATTGAATACTGTTCATGAGAACATGAGAACGATACTCCTCTAACACACTTGTCGATATGGTCCGCTCTCCCATGTTTAGGCTCCAAAGGTATCGAAAATATAGTCTAAAGCGATTTTGGCATGTTAATAATCGTGCCCAACATAACTTAGATATGAGAAAGTAATGTTTCTTTGCAATAATCATTTCCATAACTTTTTAGAACCTAGTTACCATCCAAACATAACATGCTCAAATATATTAGTCATTAAGTCATGATGTATAAGCAGCTAGGGCGATCGTTCAGGGCCCCATGGGCCAGGAAGGCAAAAAAAAAATCAGTTTAAATATATAAATAATTTTGTACCGAAAATAGAACTAGTATGTACCATTGGTCCTTCATTCACAAAAAAATTGTGGTGTAGTAGTTATTATGTTAGACTTGCACACAAGAGGTCTGTAGTTCAAATCTTGATGGAGACATTTTTTATTATTTTACTTTTGTTTCATTTTTTTTTTACATTATGGGGGCCTCATTTTGAAAGTTCGCCTTAGGCCCCCATGAGCTTAGGGCCGGCCCTGTGTATAAGGTATGTATATGAATATGTTTTCATGTGTATATAAATTAAATTTATCCATGCCATACCATATCCCAAGTTTTTCTAAAATGGTGGTATTCTAGATCCATATCAGTATGTATCCCAATCCTCATCCCTGTCCATGCAATCTATAGTGAATGGAAGAAGAAGGATACAAACAGTCGACCCAAAAAAAAAATGGGATGGAGGCTTTGGTCTTGCTGTTGGTTAGTAACAGCAAAATGCCCTGCCTACTACTGTATCTGCTAAAATATTATAGAAGCAAACTCTTCACGGCTTTCCCTGAACTTAGGTTCTCTAGGGAGCAGACATTCGAAACTAGTGCTGTGTCCGTGTAAGACACTTATTGGACATGAATGGGCACTCCGAATACAATAGGACACGTCGAAATACGTGCCATGCTTGTGACACTGTGCTCGCATTTTGTCGTTTCTTATTCATGCCCATGCAACAAGTGTCTTGCAAATGTGCGAGGTACCAACTACCAAGTACGCAGAGATGGTTTTCTTAATTTTTTGATCTTTTGACCGAAATGGTTGGGCAGCAATTAGAACATGGTAATTTTAACCGATTACCAATATCTGAAATGTGTCTTAGACAATTGGCATTATCTTGAGTGAAGTGTGGTATTATGCAAATTTGATTCTTCGAGTACATTGTAGAACATGCTACTATTAACTTGATTACGGATGACACAAGTACATCTTAGACAAAATCTGCCATAAGTTCTCTTGACTAAAGTGTGGTATTATATAGCAATTGGACTTTCTGACTTCATTTTTACTATGACACTGGTACTATTTTTTTATTGTGCTTTACTTGCTAATTTATGATTTATTATGATCATGTTTCTTCATCTTATTTCATCAACTCTGACGTTCAAGTAGTCTTTATCATGTAAAGCATATATGTGTGCTTACCTAATTGCATTTTTTCTTCAATTATTATGCTTCAAGGTTTTCTAATTTTTTCTTCAATTATTATGCTTCAAGGTTTTCTATGAAGTTGAGAGAAAAGCAGATTGGTCAATATTTGATGATCATTGCAGGTGTGCGAGCACTCTGGGGATATTGTCCTTTTAAAAAATATATATCTGCAAAAGCATCCACATATGATAATGGACATTTTCTTGTAACGACCCAGATGCATGTATCTAATTGACATGGACAATTAACTTTGTTCTCAAGTATGGCTCCGGCTTCTTTATTTTTTCTTTTAATCATTTTTGGGGTTAAGTAGCTTAACAAACTCACTTTGCTTTCTCCTTTCACCTAAGTTGAGCAGTAAGTTATCATTTAGTAAACAACTATATTTTGCATATTTCAAACTTGACCTTACCTATAGCTGGATTAATAGGGTTGACAAATGAACATGTTGTGGATAAAGTGGGCTGATCTAGTTATTAAATATTACAAGCATGCAGCCTCATGCTGCATGCACGTATACTATAATTTGCTAAAATTGAATATTATGCTTAATATGGATAAACATTTATGCTAGGGTATTATTCATTTGGTTGCTAATGCAATAATTGAAATGACTTCTTGATGTATATAGTAGACAAAATCTCTAGTTATGTATATCTCTTCTCATAAGTCATAAAACCCTTTCTTATATAGAACTCCTAGCCAAAATCTAAACAATTAAAATTAGGTTATCCTTGTCTATGTAGGTCGTCCCACAAGTAAATTATCTGGCTGAATATTGTGATATCAACTATCTTAAAATACCCTAAATTCAGGAGATTCCCCAATAAAGTTTGGGAGCTCCATTTTACCCCCTATACGATATATAATAGATTTTAATTCTTGAGGACAAATGCATAAGTCAGTACATCAGATGCTTTAGTTAACTTTTTCATTTGTGCAGTAAAACTAATTTCCAGTATCTATAATTATTCACATTAAATAATAAAAGCCTTTTATATAAATACTTAGCTTCCTTTGGCGACAATTTTCTAGTTTGCTTTGATAATACAATCCAGATGTGATTTTTTTCTGTAATTCATTCTGCAGAGCCCGGGAAGTGAAATATCCATTCATGGCAAAGCGGCTGGCTTGTATGGTAGTATCAGGAGCAGCATCTGTTGATTGTCTGGACATACTTCAACCCTCCGGTTTGTTTCAAGAAACAATTTCAGAGGCAAGAGTTACATCCATTTAACATGACTAATGTCCTGCATGTTAGGGAGATTCTTTGTAGTTTCTACCCTTTTTTTCTTTAGTATTGACAATGTTCACTGCTTCAGAAGTCCTTCATATCTGTATTTCTTTCATTGTCCGTTATTGCTTATACATGACTTTTTCACAAGATCCTCAGATGGGAGAACAGTTTGAGTTGCTCAGGCGCACTTTCGTGAAGGCACAAATAGAGGAAAATCTGACAGCATGTATCCTTTATGTTATCTTTAAGTTCGTTATGACAGTTTTTAGTTGCAACTGTCCATACATGCTGCTTGTATTACCATCCTTTTGGTGTCAAATTTCTATGACTAAATTAGTTCTTACCAAAGAATGGTACATCAGTGTGCTGGCACGGATCCGCATAAATGCGTTCCGCATTGAATTAGTTGGGGGGTCATATGAAGATCTATTGGCGTCAGCATCTGCCTGTGTTTCAGCTGATGCTGCTAGTGGCAATGCTGTTTATATGCTTCCGTCCTTCTACAATCATGATTGTGGTAAGCCTCCATTTTATTATAATTTTTATGCAGCACTTCTATTGTTCAATCTTAGAAGTTGTTTTCTTAGTACATGATATTCGTGCATAAAATCAAGAATTTGCCCATATATCAAGCTAGATTATCGTGATAACATTGTAAGTAAAAGTTTAGAGCTCAAAAATAATTCATGGAAGACTTGACATCATGCAATATATAACGTTAATCATTAACACTAGGTAAGGAAGTGATGGGAATGATATTCCTTTTCACTCTTTGGCAAATTTGTCATAGAATCAAATGCAATTTTATATCACAAATTGTATCACCCTACCTCTTAAGCTAGATTCTTTAGTCTATGGGAACTTGGAGGCTGGTCCTTGATTGCATGAACTTAAAATCTATAGCCAAAAGGTAGGTCTGCTTACCCGTCAATTGGCTGTGTAGATTTATGGCATGGCTGTCTCATGTTCATAGCTGCCTTGGCCAGGAATTTGTCACGAACATAGAAGTTGACTTCAGGCTGAAAAATGTATATAACAACATTTTCAATTCTTTTATGGAGCAAGATGTGCTCCCTGTTCTGGTGGGATAAGGCTTGGATGATGATGATAACGAGGAAGGAAGGAAGAAGAAGTGAATTAAAAAAATTCATATTGCACCAGTAGATTCTAGACATGTGTCAGCCAACTAAATTTGGAGCAAGATAACAGGGAATGTATGTTAAAAAACCTGTACTTAAAAGGGTGAATGAGTAAATCAAAAGTTGGGTTTGTATGTAAAGGATATCTAGAAGGGTACACATCCAAAGTTGTTTCCCCATAATTTATGTTGTATTTGGTTAAAAACATTTTTTTTTTTACTTTGTGTGTGTGTAAATTCCCATAGGTGCCACCAGCTTCTCAGTTCTTCCAGTAGCCCTCGGTCAAACCTAGTTTGCCTTGAAGTATTTTTCTTTCTTCTCAAAAGCTAAAGATCGTGTTCTATTTCTGTAAAGTTTGAGAGTAACATAATATCTTTTTTCTACTAGAATTGGAATTTGAATTCCTTAAGGTTTGAAAATTTGTTCATCAAATTGCAACAAAAATAATACGGTTTAAGGCTTATTTTTAGCCTCTAGACAAAAGTCCAAATCAAATAAGTTTCTAAAATATGAACTTCAAATAAGAAACCTTGTTCAAATTGAATGCATGGGTCCTAAAGTTCCTTCATTCTCCCAATGCTTTTTATCAACCAAATTTGGATTACCATCATGTCATTCAACATGGTATTCGATGATATTTGGCAGAGCAATGGTCAAATGAGGAACTATGTCCTTGAGCTCTTGGGTCGAGCAAGTTCTTACTTGAGCCCTCTCTTTCTTTCTTTACTTTTTAGTATATACCCATTTCTATAGCACGTTAGGCCATAAAGGCAGCTTACTAGTATGGAACAAGGCCAACTATCTCTCGCCTGTGTTGTAGCCACATCTTGACCACTTTTGGAATGAATTGGAATGTGTTTGTACAACGGACATGGTTGAGCCACTCCCGACGCGTCTAGCCATGCCCCTCTGCAGCATGTGCCTGATAAGTCTCTTCTAGGGTTTAACTCTCCTTTTGGCAGCAGTGTCAATGCTAAGTCCTTATGTGAGCCCGTCTGTGGTAGATACTTTATTTAATGACTTGGGGATATAGATCTCCTTCTAGAGTCAAGTTGGCCGATTCCAATGGACCAACAATCACACACCTACTCATAGCTTCCAAATGTGTGCTCAAACGACAAACACTAGCTAGACAATTTGTATAACCTCAAGGTAGTCAACTCTCCCTCATTGTAAGTCATGATGCATTGTGTCTAGTATATATGTATATAAGCTTAAAGCTCGTCTTTGGGGTTGGCTAAAAGGGTCCTCATCCTACCAGTTTAATTAAGGGGGTATGTTTTGGTGGCCACACTCGTAACCATTATATCCTTTTATTTTATTTGCTTCAATCTAGTCTCAGGGAGGGCTACTCCTATCATTTTACTTTTGTCTTAATTATTTTTACTTTGGCCTCACATCAGGAAACTTCTAGGAATAAAGGCCTACTCTCCCTATTTATTGTACTTCGTTTTCGATGAATGAAAGTAAGTCCATTATGTTGAGCCAATTTCTCAACAAAATTAATTGAACTCTCTGGCTTAATGTGTCATAGAGATGAATGCAATGACAAATTGCATCTCGGTACCAGTTTGTCTAGTCTAAGGGAACTTGGAAAATGCTCCTTGGTTGTATGGGGCTAAAATTGCATAACCAAAAATGGTCTGCCTGCCCATCTTCTAGGTTTTAAGGTAAGGTGAGGCCTTCTCTTGCTCATAGCTACCTTGGCTAGGATTTGTTCACAATCACAGAGGATTTACCCTAGGTTGACAACTTGACGGGAGAAGGCTAAGAAGATGATGGTGGTGGTTTAGCTTTTAGGAAAATTCTAAATATAAGAATTGCTTGCTATAATTGTTGACCTGAAAGTAATGCTGTTGTTTATGCCCACACAGCAAGATCTTTGTATCAAGTACGTAGTTGAAGCCTTAACCCCCTTCAATGGTGAACAAAAAGCTGGACCCTACGTCAAATAAAATGTGTGTTTTCTATTTTGGATTGAAACTTCCCACATGATAGATACCCATCTAAAGATTTTTATTTCAGTGGTGACAGCTGTGATCATGATAGCTGTGGTGCAATAAGCGTGTTATCAACATCTAAGCCCACGGTAAACATATGATGAGCCCAAAAAGGGGACAAGGGAACGAACACCTATACTGATCCTGCAATAGAACATTTGTAGATCCTGTGAGACGAGTTCCTCTAGAAGGTCGATACAATAATGCCAAGTCCATGCAGAATGGGAATATAAACCTCTAGAAGAACCCATAGAGAGGCTGATATAATATTGGGTCTCCCCCTTACTGCAGGAACAGAAAAGGTTGGGTTAAAGTATTGATCAGTTAAGAACATTGTAAATGCCCATTCCAGCATGTATTGGCGAATCCAACAGTGAACCGCTGCCCAAAAGAAAAGCAGTCTGCAAGAACAAGGACCTTTAGTAGCCATACCAAGCGATAACCACTACTGTCCTCCGTTCAGCCTAGAAATCAATGTGAATTGTGGTAGAAAGAACCGCTTGGGGATAAAGCAACTTTTGGCGTCCCCCAGAGAAACATTGTTCAAAGATGACCAAAGTTCCAAACACTTCAGGATATCAAAAGAGAAAATGAAGGTTAATTATCTCAAAGTTTATGCAAAGTTCTTAAGACAACTATGAGATGCTATAGATGACTCTTTAAATGATCAGTCATAATCTATCTAAATAAGGATCAACCTGTGGAGAGGAATATAAATTAGATAGGTATTTGCTACAAGCTGTTCTGTGAACTCCAGGGCTTCAAAGCAGGGAGAACGATGAAACACTGGCAGGTTCTCGCTACCCGAGAGTATCAATATGATGTTAGATGCATTTTTTTCTTTTGCTGACGATAAGCCTTTCCTCTCACCAAAGTTCTAAACGGCGGTAGACGGATGCGCGGCGGAAAGAGTCTGCCTACCGCCTAGGCCGTCTAGATATCGTCTAGACGGTTGATATATTTTGGACATTTTTTACTATTTTACCACAGTTTTTTGCATTATATACATATTTTAAGGATGTTTCATGCATAACTATGTTGTAGAACAAAGATTTATTAAGTTTTAGTCTTGTAAAAGTGAACCATAGGCCCATAATGCTTGCAACATCGTTTGGCCAAAACATCTTGTTAACGCCGCCTACGCCGTCAAAGTTTCGTTGGCCGACTACTCCACCGCCTACCGAAAAACGGTGCGGAGAGAGACTGACTACCGCCTAGACGCCACCTAGGTGGTCGAGGCGGCCGCCATTTATAACACTGCTTCTCACAGTTTCTTACTAGGCATTTCTTATGTGTACCTACAGATCCGAATGCACATATACTTTGGATTGATAATGTGGATGCAAGATTGAAAGCCCTTAATGACATTGAAGCAGGTATTGGTCTAAATCAAAGCACCTTCTTGGTTGAACTCATCTTGTTCTCAGTTGCCTGCAAGACAACAATTTGGTTTTGATGTCAGGTGAGGAGCTCCGCATCTGCTACATTGACGCAAGTATGGACTATGAAGCTCGACAGAACCTTCTTACCAAAGGCTTTGGTTTCCAATGCCGTTGTCTTCGGTGTTTGTCTCGTGACTGAAAACCGCAACTGAGGTTTTGGCATGAATTTCAGATGAGAGATTCTTCTTCTTCTTGTACCATGATTGCCACTTCAACCTTGAATGCTACACATTTTTTTTAATCCGGGTGCGGCTACGGAGAGGGGTATCGTAATCTGGGAATGAAGGCTTCAGTTCATTAGACTGTTTGACCCGTCAAGATTGTTTTCCCTACCAGAGCATCTCTATCAATTGACTTTCCACTCGGGGAGGAGGGAGATGAGTTAGCATGTTCCTTGGAATTCCTTGTGAATTTTTTGAGCATGTAGTCCTAAATTACGTTGGAATTTTCTGCCCAAGGTTGAGTTTGACCTGGGCATCTGCAGTTTGGTTTCATAAGGTTAGAGGAAATTTTTTTTTTTCCCCGGCAAAACGCACGGGATTTGACGTAACGTTCGGGACTTTTGTGCACACATTGGATGCCATTTGGGTCCACTGTTCTCTAATTTCTACCATTTATAAATAAATGAATAATATGCATTCGTGATTTGATTCACTGACCTTCTGTTATCCAGTCGGGATTTTATACCTCTCATCGGTAACCACAAGAGTCACTCGTGTTCGGTCATAAGGCTAGAGGATGGGAATAGAAACACCTCACTATAAATATTTTGATAGATTTTGTAGTTTTATGGATTTGAAGAAGAACCAATAGTGCATCTTCTTTTTAGGGAAATATGGTTACAGAGGATTTGTAACAAGGAGGTTGGTTGAAACGCCTGCATGCTGTCTGAGAGTACAAAAACCGTTATGTTGCCTGGCGGTCGTTTGTGTTGGTTTGGACAAGTTTGGCTAGAGCGAAATGCTTGTGGAATTTTACATGGAAGTAGGGTCTGCGGCATTGCCTCTTCTTTTGATTTGTGTTTCCATGTAAAATTCCTGTTGATTTGTGTTTCTATGTAAAATTTCTGTTACCGAATCCTTGAGGTTATCGAGGAGAGTGATAAGACCCTGGTTGGATGGCGGAAATCGATAGATTGAGCCACGGGAGCAGCGTGCACAGAGTTCCGAGCATTACGTCGGAGCATATCACAAAAAAAAAAGGAAACAAATAGGAAAATTTCGTTTGTTTGCGTTTTCCACGTTGTCAGTGCAGTTACAAAGATCAAGAAAGCCTAGGGAACTCCAAGCACATGCAGACCAGCCCAACAGTGCCTAGGGGCACTTTATACGGCCTCTTGAGCTCAGCCACAAGCTCCAAAAGAATGCAGAGCCTATACGCGGGGCCTCTCCGGAGGATTGGGGTCAATGGCGGATCCACCTGCAACAGACTAGTGCCTGGTTCCCCGGTGAAAAGATGGAAATTTTTTTTTATAAAATTTTAGTATTTGTTATTTGTCCACTCTAAATTTATTGGCTAGGGTTTTAAATTAGTAGTAATTTATAGACGCATACTATTGCATACTTTTAATTTATGCTTCTAAATTATGTTAAACTAGAATAATTATCTTGACATATAATAAATATCTGAATTCCTTCTAATAACTTACAAATTAGAAGCATATTTTGGAATATAACAAATATTAAAAAATTTCGATTGATTAGTATTTTTTTTAGAAAGTATGTTTCATAGAAAAATAGTTGCTTAGTAGTACTACAAATGATGTTGTAGTTAAACGCTTTCAAGGTATAGTCGTATGAAACAATTGTAAGAATAATACTATTTAATATAATATTATATTATTATAAAGAAAAATTTGGGGGCGTCATCTTCGAACTCTCTTGTGATTTTGTTTCCAGTGAATTATAATCGTAGATTCGTCACGGGTTGTCCAAACTCAAAGTCAGGCTAACCCGTGGACCGGCCCTCCAGGAAGTTGGTAGACGAGATGATTGTTGGAGAAAGGAAATTCATTTGAAGCTGAAAACCAATTTGAGTGGTAGGTCAAGATTATTAGATCTCTAACGAGAGGGCCTACAATTTGTAAAGGACATGGGATTATTCATCAACTAACTGCCCCTTACCTCACTCTGACGTGGTTGTCAAGAGGAAAAATGAAACTCTATTATTAGACGTAGTTAATGTTATGCTACATGGCTTTGGCACACCCGAAATTCTTTGGGGGATAAGCTTTTCTATTTGCCAATGCCACATAGTTTTTTTTTTGACAAGACCCCATTGAGATGTGGGGAAATAAGATTTCCTAGCCTTTCTCAATTTTCGAGTTTGGGTGGGTGGGTGGGTGGGTGGGGTTTAGCTAAAGTATACATGATCCCCTCCAATCGTCCGCAGACACGTGTGTACGGACCAAAATTGTGGACATCCGAAATTTTATTCAAAAACAGCCAAATTAAAACTAATTCTACTGAGAGCATAAAAATTTTAAAATTTTCAAACAAAGCATCATAACGTCCATCAGAAGGACGTTTTACGATTTTTCAGAATTTTTCGTCCGTATGCCGTTGTCTCCGTTTGAAAAATAAAATAAAATAATAATATAAGAAAAACGTTCTTTGGAAAGACGTTTTTTCTAGAAAAAATATCTTTCCAAAAAACGTTTTTCTTATATTATTATTTTTTTTTTTCTAACTCACTCTCTCTGTCTCACTCTCACTCAATCACTCCTCTCTCTCACTCTCTCTCACACTCACCCGCTAACTCACTCACTCACCCGCTAACTCTCTCTCTCACTCACTCTCTCTCTCTTTCCTTTCTAACTCACTCTCTCTCTCTCTTCCCTTTCTAACTCACCCGGTGAGAGAGTGAGTAGAGAGAGAAGAGAGAGAGAGAGAGAGAGAGAGAGTGAGTGAGAGAGAGAAGACAGAGAGAGTTAGCGGGTGAGTGAGTGAGTGAGTTAGCGGGTGAGTGAGAGAGAGTGAGAGAGAGGAGTGATTGAGTGAGAGAGAGAGAGTGCGTTAGAAAAAAAAAATATAAGGAAAACGCCCTTTGGAAGGACGCTTTTTCTAGGAAAAACGTCCTTCCAAAGGACGTTTTTCTTAGATTATTATTATTAAATTTTTTTTTTTAAACGGAGACAGCGGCAGACGGACGAATTTTTTTGAAAAATCGTAAAACGTCCTTCCAATGGGCGTTATGATGCTTTGTTTGAAAATTTTTATGCTCTCAGTGGGATTTGTTTTAATTTTGTTGCTCTGAATGAAATTTTTCGTTGTTTAAATTTTAGGCTAAATTATAACGTGATCTTTTCAAGGTAGGAGTTCGTTACAGGGAGTTGACAGAACCTTGCGCCTCAAGGCCACTTGCTGGTCGGCGAATTGGTTCCAAAGTCGTGGATCAAATTTCTAAAATTTAGCCTTATAACAAGTTTATAGAGTTTATAACTATGAAATAAGGAGGAGTAATAACAAGTTGTATAGTTAAGATATAACAAGTATACAACAAGAAATAAGCAGAAATAGGCGCAAATAGAAAAAAAATGAAGAAATAGGCGCATATAGAGAAAAATGAGACGAGGTGCGAAAGCAAGCGGGCTTGGATCGGACTAACGTCGATATGCACTGAATGCTTTCTTTCCTTACTGAAGCTATCCTTTTAGAGCTTTCTTTCACCTAGGTACGCACCTTGCTTTCCTGAGGGAATGCTTGGGCACATATCTGCCTCTGGTGATGGGACAAATGGATAGGGTGTTGCTTCTGTTCTGTCGATCTATGAAAGGATTGTGTCCTAATCATTGCTGATGACTGTAGCGAGTCTTCGATCATAAACTCTCTCTCCCTCTCTTCGAGTAAGGATTTGTTGCTTTCTTACTTATTTATTCCTAAACCTCTTCCTGCTATTCAAATTTTTTAAGTTGATATCCTAAACTTTGATAGTTATCAACTTGATACTCTAAAATTTAAAAATGACGAAATTACCCCCCCTCTCTCTCTCCACCTCCCTCCACTGACTGCACCACCTCCGCCCACCCTCGGTGTCGTGCTTCTAATCTTGCCCTCCCCTCTCTCTCCTGCGAGCGGGCTGCTGTCGCTGCTGCGGACGAAGAGAGAGGGGGTTGGGGGCGCGACGGGAGGGGGGGGGGGGAGTGGGCGCGGGGGGTGTTGCAGCCACGAATGTGACATGGCTTAGGGTGGTACCGAGGAAGCAACAAACAATAATACTAAGTTTAGTACCAAATACTTACAACCTTCTTACAACTATTTCTACCTCCTGCTCTGTGGGCTACACCCGGTCCCACCTCTCCCCCAACGAATGGCTGCCACGTGACGTTTCTGTCATGTGACGGCCAACCGGACAGCCATCGGGTCCCATTTCTCCTCACTTCTCTAATGAACGGCCGCCACGTGGCCGCCACATAACGGATGTAAGAAGGTTGTAAGCATTTGGTAGTAGACATAGTATTGCCCAGCAGCAAAAGACACGAACAGCTAAAATCCGTACATATTTGGTTTCATACTAATACTACTGTCTAACTCACAATGCATGTGAACTACGTACTATTCTTCGCCATTATTAATACATGCATGTGCATCGGCACTACGTACTCAATCGTTCTATAGTTTCACAGATTGAAAGAGTGAATGAATGCATTCATGCATGCATGTGCTAAGAACGTAGACAGCGAAAAGTAGGTCAGAAAGGATGGATCGATGGTTCGGACTTAGGACTGTTGGGGGTTGGTGTGCCTGTAATTAAGAATGGGATCATACATAGATTTTCTTCGTGCTTTGGTTCTGGATTCATATTGCTTATGTTTTGTACTTGAATCATTTCTAGTTTGAAGAACCATGTACCTAGATTTAATAGTTACTTCACAATATGATCATATGCATGCACGTACTCGACGTATGGAGTAAAATTTTTTTTTATGTTCTTTTCATTGAACTAGGAACTAAGTTTTCAAAAAAAAAAAAAATCGAACCGTGCATGTCCATTTCTACGAAAGTCTCCTATCGTAACAAACATACCACGATTCCACGGACACCTATGTAACTTAAACTAGCTTATTCTTTCTCATAGTTGATATTGGCCAACGAAGCAATCTAATTTAAGTTAGATATGGCTATCTACGTTGCTAGCTATACAAACAACATAGCCAATAGAGAAAAGAATCCATTTTTTCCTCTCCATCTGTGGCTCTTAACTACATGATTAGAATTCTAAGGTTGTACAATTATTTTATGTTGTTTGGGCTGTGATCTTCTCTATTGGAACATTTTCTTTTCTTTCAACTTGTTTTGAACTCTAATCTTGTGAGTGATTCCTCGAGAACAAATTAATATCCCTAAACAATTTGGTAGGGAAATTTAAGGCTCAGGTCAATGATCTTTCATGCTATGCACTGATAGAAAAAATAGTACAACTTTTTCAGTTTAGAAATTTATAAACAATAAATTTTTTTTTTAAATAGTTAAAGTTACCGGCCTCCGGAGAAGTCGTGCACGAAGAACTGCCTTAAGAGTTAATCCGAGGTCAATGTGCAGACGTTTCTCGGAAGCTCCTAGTGGTAAAAACCCCTGACTACCGGTTTCTCTTCGTCGCACACAACTCGGAGAGAGAGACCGAACTTAGCTCTGCCCAGAGCAAGAATTGCGAGAAAAGAATGTTGTTGGAGAGAAGAAACAGAGAAAGCGGTTCCACGTAGAGAAAAAATATTCTGTAAAGAAAGAAGGAGGAGGTGATTGCAATATAAAGGCAGATCAAAGTTACAGCCAACCGACAAGAGATTAAATGGCTCATAAAACTAGCCATTAAAGAGCGATAATAAAAGGGAAAGAAACGTGGAGGAATGGCTGTCAAAATAGTTGTTACAGAGATAGTCACAAGGGTTCAATGAACCTGGACATAGTGCCTCAACATTCAAAAATTTGAATGAGCCAAATCGGTTCAAAAAATAAAGGGGAGCACATTTTTTTTTGGATCCCAGCCTGAACCCGAAGAGTAAATTGGATCGGCATTTGGCGCCCGCAGGTGTGGGCACGTACCCGCACCCGATACGCCCGCCGAACCGAACCGAGCCGAGCCAGGCCGGGCAGCGGCGGCGGCACGCGCGTGTGGCCCAAGGGGTTCCACACACATAACTTAAGAGAACAATGAAGAAAAACTAATATATATATACAAGGGGGGAGTGGTCCAACTGATGTGGGACTAAAGAGAAAAAGGAAATTGAGCTTTTGCATCTCCACAGCTAAGAATCCCCCCCCCCCCCAAAAGGTCAAGTTCCGAAATAGAAGTGACAAAGAAATTAAAAGGAAGAGTTTCTGGGCAGGTATATACTATGCATAGATGAGATGGACTACAGCCTTGAATCTCACTTAGTGACTATTGTCTTTGTCTGAAGAAGTGCTTGATGGACTATGCCTTGAATTAAACTTCTTTTACCAGATTCAGAAAACAACACACATAGTACGCTAGAGATTTTGGGTCTAACGGGTGACGCTTTTTGGTTGGCCATGCGCACTAATTTCAAATTCATGAGAGTTGTCTGGGATCGCCCTGTCCCATAGTCGCGGTCTTCACGACCTCTCATATAGTTAAGTCCTTAAGGGTTGGTGATAGGTCTCAACCCCGCATAACAGCTTCGACCTATTAAGAGTTTTAAAACTCATCCTAACCATATCACTCAAGAACACTGTCACCATAGGGATGATGAATCATTGTACGCATGTACAGCCACTTGGGCATTGAAGAATGAGATTTTAATCTCGAGTCAGTGTTCCATAAAAGTCACCTAAGTCCAGCTTGTTCCTACCCATTGAACCGACTTCTTGGGATCTCTAGTCAGACTCGGTTGGGTTGCCACTGCTGGTGACTTTACTTATGGGCTTAACCCCATCCCCCTCGATGATTCTAGGATTAAAGTCATAGACAGACCCTTCGTCAAGTGGTCTGCAAGGTTCTTTTCTGACTTTATATAGTCAAGAACCACATATTTGCCCAATAGGCTCTTTATAGACTTGAAGCGCAGTTGCAGGTGCCTGTTCATCTTAGCATTCACAGAATCATGCTTTAGTAGTTCCATAACAGATTTATTATCACAGTTTATAGAAATTGAAGGAATATGACTAATAGAAACAGGTATATGCATAATTAGGTTTCTTAGCCATTCGACTTCTGTACATGTAGTGTCCAAGACTATCATTTCGGAGTCTATTGTACTCCTAGCTATGATAGTTTGTTTGCATGAGCCCAAGGAGATTGCAGCTCCTCCTAGAGTAAAAATATATCCAGTAGTGGATTTTATATCATGTGAGTCAGTTACCCAGTTTGCATCTGAATAACCTTCTATGATATCAGGGTGTCTAGTATAGTGTAGCATATAATCTAGAGTACCCCTAAGATATCTGAATACTCTTTCTAATGCTGTCCAGTGTAACTGATTTGGGTTACTAGTATATCTACTTAGTCTCCCAATAGCAAATGCAATATCAGGTCTGGTCCTGTTTGATATATACATGAGAGAACCTATCATCTGAGAATATCTGTGTTGTTCCATGGGAGAACCCTCATTTTTCTTGAGAACAACACTACTGTCATAAGGAGTAAGGGCATGTTTCTTATCAAAAAACTCAAATTTTCTTAGCATTTTCTCGATAGAGTGTGCTAAGGATAGAGTATAGCCCTCCTTGGATTTGGACAGTTGCATGCCTAGATTCAGGTTGGCTTCACCTAGATCTTTTATATCAAACTGGCTGGATAAATAGTCCTTGGTATTAGTTATCAATTCTAGTAATGATCCAAAAATAAGGATGTCATCTACATACAAACATAAGATGACACAACTTTCATCTAAAATTTTACTACAAGAAAAAGTCAAATTAGCGACGTAAAGAAACGTCGCTAAATGACCAATAAACGTCTCTAAATAAATTTAGCGACGTAATTAGCGACGTTTTACAGAAGTCGCCTTTCAGCTAGTCGCTGACGAAAAAAATGTCGCCAAACGTCGCTATACCGACGTTTTCTAGCGACGTAAATACGTCGCTAGATTGGCGACGTTTAGTGACTCAACGTCGCAAATTAGCGACGTGTTGAATTGTCGCTTTACGTCGCAAATTAGCGACGTATGTAGCGACCTTTATAGCGACGTTACTATGACCTGGCAATACTGCCATGTCAGCAAGTTGCAACGTACAACGACGTTTTTAGCAACATTTTTTGCGACGTCATTAGCGACGTGTATTAAAGTCGCAACTTAGCGACGTATTTAGCGACGTGTATTAACGTCGCTAAACGTCGTAAACGTCGCTAAAAATGTCGCTAATGATACAGTAAAAAAATAAAAAAAATCAATACTGAATTGTTTCCAAACTATTATTCCTGCAGTTTATTAATTCACAATCTGTACAAATAGACCCGGAGCAACCCTCCGTTGAATTTACTGGGTTTGCCGACCCCTTGGGTTAAACACTCAACACCGGTAAATTAACATATATTTAATATAAATAATATAATAAAATTTGAAGAAAATAAAATATTGAAATTAAAAATCTAATCAGGAGAAAATATCGTCGTAAAGAATACAGCAAATATCCATACAACTGAGTCTCATCCTAAATAATACAAATATCCAGCAAATATCCTTGCAAATATCCATACTACTGCGGATCTGCAGGAGGATGACCACTGGCGCGCATGAAGGATAAGAAAAGATCATACTGCTCCCGTGAAATCGACACCGATGTCGATGGAGAAGGCAGTGACGTCGGTGGAGTCTGCGTCGATGTAGGCGCACCAGGAGGACATATCCGCTCCAACTCTGCGAGTCGCTGGTTGTAAGAATCCATAGTAGATAGCTGCCTCATACTGCTATGAACCATTGAATCCTGCATCATCGTCAGCCTCTCGCCCATGGATAGCTGTGATGCCTGCAGCTCCATCACGCTGCGCTCTGTCGAGGGTTTAAGATTATTTGTCAAATCTCGGAGCTCCGTGATGCTGCGGTCGAGTATATCAAATCGTGCGATGAGCGTCGGATCGTCCGCCTACGGCTGGGACCGGGGCTGCTCCTCTATCCTTCGCAGCAACTCGTCATGGAGAGACGCAATCTGACGGTCAACGGCCTCCTGGACTCTGGCCGATGACTGCGAGGGCTGTGGGGAATGCGCACTTATCGGGCAGGCCCTAGATGTCTGCATCGCAACCAGGGCGCCCTAGGATCCCGTACCGTAGTACGTACCCCTCTGGAGACCACCAGCGGCGGTCACCCATAGCTCGTCCGCCGACGGAGCTGGAGCGGGCTACGAGAAAGTACTAGCCTCTCCAGCTGTAGGTGCACTTGCAGTCGCCCGCTCACGCAGCCTAAGATACTCGGCCTAGAAAAT
This sequence comes from Iris macrosiphon, assembly GCA_036927795.1. NCBI lineage: Eukaryota > Viridiplantae > Streptophyta > Magnoliopsida > Asparagales > Iridaceae > Iris > Iris macrosiphon. The sequence continues at coordinate 76,978,912 of JAYESA010000015.1, read as the reverse complement.
TTTGGATACTCGATAATTGCCCAAGTTATATTAAAATTAGCACAAAGTAAAGTAATACTTACATAGGTCTGTGAGGCCCTCTCATCAATGAGATTTCCGTCCTTTCGATGGGTGGCCAAGAAGACGGTCACCATGTTTGCATCCTCACCCCTTTGTACCTGTTAAAAATATATTATTTAGTACTAAAATTAAATATTTTTTCCTACTACCATTTTATCGTACTTACATTAAAATAATATATCTTAAATAAAAAATATACCAAACGACGAAAATGTTCCGTCATCGGAATCGAGCCACCACACCACTTTGCAGCATTCCGCCTAGCCGCCTTGGCCTTCTCAGACCTTTTCTTGTAACTCGGATCGTCGAATCTAGCCCTCATCGCAGTCTACTGCTCAGGCGTGATCCAACCTTGGATCAGTTTTCCAGCACGATCATGAGCCTTTTGGTCATCCAGAGCATCACGGATAAGCTTGGCGGCAACGGCAGGAAACATCCGCTCGATCAATTCGGCCAGGTGCGGAGGATAGAAATACGTTTGCTACAATAAATAATTTAGTAAGTGAGCATTACAGATAAGTTATATAATATGCATAAATTAGAGGATTTATATAATATACTTTTATCTTGTAGTGCGCAAACCAGAACGCCTTCCTCTCCTCCGGAGCTTCAGAGTAGTTGATCCAAGGGCCACCATAGTTGTTCCTCAGAAAGAGGCCCAGGCGTCTCTGAACCGACGATGGACGATATCTATACAGAGATAATTATTTTGATCAAAAAATTCAATATATGATGAATAAAGAAATACACGATATATATGATGCTAAACCATTTAATTGACTTACTTTGTACCATCGGCCCAAATCTCTGTCCTCGTCTCCTCCGGAGGTGCGCATGGAGGATCTAGCTGATGCTGGGACAACGTCGGCACGACCTCCTCCACACGCTCATCTGTCTCCATGGTTCCGTCAGCAGGAGGAACGCTGGACGAGGGAGTACTATCAGGCTTGGAACTACTCGTCCCAGGAGTGATGCCACGTAACGTCATCGCAGTCTGCGATGTGACTGATCGATATAATGGAGTACTGGGCGACGAGGATCCGGAACCAACAATAGGCAGTACCGGAGGAGCACTCTGTCTACCTCGAGACCTGCCGAACCCTCCGCGTCGTCCTGTCATACCTGATAACAACATATGATGAATAAAGAAATAAACAAATATATATAGTATATTCTACAGTCAAAATGTTATGCATATCTCACAGCATTCATAGAATTGTACAAAAAATAACTAGTGGTGTCACAAGTCTAAATGCTTAATACATTCTACAGTCAAAATATAGTATATTCTACAGTCAAAATATAGTACATTTTACAGTCAAAATATAGTACATTCTACAGGCAATTTTTTTTATTTTCAATCATCTTCAGAAAATTTATCTTGTTCGCCTTTCTCGTCCTCCGCTTCCTCTTCCTCCTCCTCGTCTTCACTTTCATCTACTTCGTCTTCATCTTCGTCTTCCTCTTCGGATAATTCTACATCTTCTACATTATTACTCGTGTAATGAGTAACTTTCGTTGAGTCCACTTCTACAATATTTGTTACAAGAGGTAGCTCGTCCTCCTGATAAGCTATTTCGTCAATGTCAAAGGTATTTCTAGCTTTAGTCTTGCATACTGTCCACCAATCCGACCTCGCTGTCCCCCGTCTAGGATAAGTTGTGAAGTACACGAGCTGAGCCTGACTTGATAGGACAAATGGTTCGTAGCCTTGATATCTACGCTTGTAGTTTATATCCACAAGGCCATGCTTGTCAATTTTTCAACCTTGATCTTGAATCGGATCGAACCATTCACACTTGAATAGCACGATATTAGCAGGTTTTGTGCCATAATTATATGTCAACTCCACAATCTCTCGTAAGATGCCAAAGAAATCATTGCCTAGATCGACGTCTCTGTAGTTCGAAGATTTGATACACAAACAACTATTTTTCGTGGAATCAAGATCCAGAAAGCTGTCTCTGATATGAGCATTTGTTGACTTGAACCTAAACCCATTCACACAGAAACTTGGCCATATTTAAACGGCAGTAATTGGTCCCTTGGCTAGAGTTCTAATAGATTCAGTCTCGGGTGTTATTAGACGATCGACCTAAATACCAAAGTAGCGATAGTAAGTTATTTGTTTTGTAAGTGCAGAAATAAAAAGTAATTACCAAGTACCTTACATATGCGCTCAACCAAGAAGGAAAATGATATCTCATTTCTTGTTCTACTTCTTCGTCTGTTATGTATGGTCTAACCGACCTCAACTCATCATTATATGTGCTGAAAAATAATGAAGCAACTACTGATTAGTAGCATAATAGTAGCTTATACTATTACATTAAGATGATGTAAACGTGGACGTATTAATTACTTACCCCTCTAGCTTCTCCACTTCATCCTCGTCGCAATTGAGTAATATATACAAATGAGCAGCCTTTAGCTCGTCGTCATTCAAATATCTCTTCTTCATTTTACCCGAAGGCTTTCCGGATGCATTGAATACTTTGAGTATTGCATCATTAGATTCCTGATATCCATCGTCGTTTCTCGGAGCTTTCGTTCTATTAGTAGCAACATGAGGTTTGAAATACGTCGAGCAAAAGTTTGTAATCTCCTCGAGAACATAAGCTTCACAAATTGAGCCCTCAACCCGTGCCTTATTTTTCACCTTTCTCTTTAGGTGATTCAGATGCCGCTCAAAGGGGTACATCCACCGATAACCGACAGGACCACCAACACGTGCCTCATAGGAAAGATGAATTGGCAAATGCTCCATAGAGTCGAAGAATCCAGGAGGAAACACCTTCTCGAGCTTACATAGTGTTACCGCAATGTCCTTCTCTTGCTTTTCTAGACGATCGACGAGCAACTTAGTAGAACAAAGATCTCTGAAGAATATGCTGAGCTCTGTCAATGGATCCCAAACGACCTGCGGTAAGAATTCCAACCTGGCCTACATATTTCTGAAGAATATGCTTTAACTTTCCATTCCCCTCCTCTATCAAATGTAACGCATGACGTCTACATATTTCTTCTAAGTCCAACCTGGCCTTCGGATTATCTTTCGTCTTCCCCTTTACCTCCATTACAGTATTAATTATGTTATCAAACACATTCTTCTCGATATGCATGACATCAAGGTTATGTCTGATCAGATTGGTGCTCCAATATGGCAGATCGCAGAATATACTCCTCTTCATCCAGTTATGGGTGTGACCAAATCCGTCACACTTGTACCCCTTAGCAGGCTCTTCGATAGCACTTGGTAAATCTTTTACCTCTTCCTATATCGTGTATCCGGGCCACCTTGGCGGTGGATTGGCCTTCTCCATAATGCCCGTGCGAAAAGCATTCATGTTCCTCCGGTACGGATGATCCTTCGGTAGAAATTGTCGATGACAATCGAAGAAGCACGGTTTGCCTCCGTATTTCAAACGGAAAGCCTTAGTACGGTCTATGCAATACGGACATGAGAGACGACCATGAGTGCTCCATCCCGATAACATTCCATAGGCCAAAAAGTCATTGAGGTCACATAAGTGCTGCCCTCATCTGAAAATTCTGCTTTCTAGAAACATCGTACGTGTTGGCACCTACTTCCCACAGCTGATTCAACTCATCTATCAAAGGCTGTAAATACACATCGATGTTCCTCTTCAGATTGTTCGGACCCAAGATAATAACGGTTAGAAACATATACGGAGTCTTCATGCACATCCAAGGCGGTAGATTGTACGGAGTGACGATCACAGGCCAACATGAATACTGGGAGCCCGAAAGTCCGAATGGGGTAAAACCGTCAGAGGAGAGCCCTAATCTGACATTACGCGGATCCGAAGCAAAATCTGGATACTCTCGTTCAAAGTGCTTCCATGCTTCTCCATCGGATGGATGATCCAATACTCCTTCAATCTGTTTCTACCTGTGCCAACTCATGTTTTCTGCAGTCTCCTTAACCATAAATAACCTCTGCAACTGCGGCGTCAAAGGCAAGTAGTGCATCAAATCGGTAGGCTTCCTTGCACCCACAAACTTTTCTCTACCAGTGGCCTTGTAGCGATCATCACCATAGAATCTGCACGCATCTTCATCCTTGTCGTCTTTGTAGTACAACATGCACCCGTTGTGACATGTATCAATTTTCTCGTATCCCATCCAGAGCGATCTCACCATCCTCTTAGATCGATAGAGATCTTTAGGAAACTTTGCACCCTCGAGCATGATCTCTATAATCAAATCAATCAGTTGATTATAGCATTCTTGCGACATGTTAAAATCGAACTTGATGCTCAACAATCTTGTAATCACCTCCAACGGTGAATGATCCTCACAACCAGGATATAATGGAGTCCTTGTATTCTCCAGCAACTCCATAAATTTTGCAGCATCGGCATTCGGTGCCTCCTCAGCTGCATCATGATTGTCCAGATTGAAACTAGGCCCCGCATCATAAACCATGTTCACCCACCCGTCGTCATAAGCAGCGTGGTCGTGGACATCCATATACGGCTTCACATATGGCTCCGACTCCGATGCTAGAGACACAAGTTCTCCGTGCGCGGTCCACTGATAGTAATTCGGCGTGAAGCCCTTCGAGTACAAATGATATGTGACTTCCACTTCTGGATGATATTTTAAGTTGCGACATCTCACACACGGACACTTAATTTTGGTACCGTCCATGTACTGAGGGAACGCCTTGGCGAACTGCAGGAACTGTTGTACACCCTCAATGAATTCATCCCGCACACCGCACCTGTCATCAGGATGACGGTTGTACATCCACGAACGATGACGCAGATAGTAATTCATATCCATTTTTAGATACTTCTGCAAAAATGACAGTATGTGTCCTATAAATCGTTAAATACAGTGTGATTCTCTGGAGGAAGGTAAGAATTGCTCTAACTTGATACACAATGTCTTATGTATGTGTGTGTGTACATATGGTTGTTTGAGTGATTAAGTGAGCTCGGGTCACTAGGGAGAGCAGTTCACAGTGCAGCAGTGAGGAATCAGTGTGCCAGCTCTGTGCTAGCAGCTAGCTATATGTATATGTATATGTATATAGATATAGATATCTATGTATCTACTTGTATTGCTCATGTGTTATATATATATATATATATATATATATATATATATATATATATATATATATATATAGTTGTGTCTCTAAGTGGTTACATATATATGTATATAGATATATATATAAGAGTAGTTATATGTGCTTGTGTGTGTGTGTGTGTGTGTTTGGAGAGGGTCGGGCACTGCAGGCAGTACAGTGTACAGGAAACAGCAAGCACAACAGAGGAGCAGCAAGCAGAGTAGGCTCGGGCAGTGCATCAGCTGCCTCTTCAGTGCAGAAATGCACTACAGCAAGGCCAAAGTAGTGCAGCCATATGTATCAGCATTTCAGCACTGAAACAACATTTCAGTGGCAGCAACATTCAACAACTAACCGAGCTACACCAGCAGCAATGCAGCAAGGCCCTTCGAGCACACAACAAGCAGTACAACATTGTAGCAACAACAAGCAACATTGCGTTGCAGCAACAACAGCTTCCTTTTGTAGTACTGGACGAACCAAGATCCCAGGTCAAAAATCCTAACCCCAGGTCAAAAACCCTAACCCTAACCCCAGGTCAAAAACCCTAACCCTAGGTCAAAAACCCTAACCCTAACCCTAGGTCCTGATCCCAGGTCGTGTCAGTTTTGGGTTAGGGTTAGTGTCACGTGTGTGTGTGTCGTGTCTGTGTCATGCCGTGTCTTGTAAGAGAGAGAGAAAGAGAGAGAGAGAGAGAGAGTTAGGGTTTACCTAGAGGAGGAGGAGGAGGGGGATGCCGGAGTAGGACGCTGTGGAGGACGTCGGTCGCCGGAGAAGGGGGGAACGCCGCGGGTTTGAGAATTTTTGAAAAATTCGACAGATGGGGGGAATCGAAACCGATCCCTAATTAACGAAATTTTAGCGACGTTTAGCGACGTCAAATAAAAACGTCGCTAATAGAAATGTTTTGCAACGTCACAGAAGTCGCTAAACACGTCGCTAAATATTAAAAATATAAACGTCGCTAAATACATCGCTAAACGTCGCTAAATTATAAATTTTAGCGACGTTTAGCGACCTTAGATAACTTATAGCGACTATTCTTTTAAAAAAATGAATTATAGTCTCTAAACGTCGCTAAACGTCGCCAAACAGTGACGTATAGCGATGTTTATATTTTGAGTCGCTGATATCTTTAATATTAGCGACGTTTTAATTTAACGTCGCTAAAAACGTCGCTAATCCCGCAATTTTTAGTAGTGTTTTGGAGTATATACATTTGTCATACTCATTTGGCACGAAACCATATTCTGAGATGATTATGTCAAATTTGTTGTTCCATTGTTTGGGAGCTTGCTTTAGGCCATAAAGAGATTTAACTAATCTGTAAACTTTCTTTTCTTGGCCTTTAGCAATGAAACCTTCAGGTTGTTCCATGTAGATTTCTTCCTCTAGGTCCCCATTTAGAAATTCTGTCTTTACATCCATTTGATGGATTAACATATTATGAATGGATGCTAAGGCTAGAAAAGTTCTGAAAGATGTGATCCTAGCTACAGGTGAGTAGGTATCAAAATAATCTAATCCCTTTTTTTGGGTAAAACCTTTGGCTACTAATCTAGCCTTGTATTTCTCTATGGTACCATCGGTTCTAAGTTTCTTTTTGAATATCCACTTACAACCTATGGGTTTACTATCTAAAGGTAGGTATGCTAGAAACCAAGTATTATTCTCCATGATGGAGTTATACTCACCGTTAATGGTTTCTTTCCAGAAAGGGGCATCAAGAGAAGATATTGCTTCTTCATATGTTGAGGGATCACCCTCTATCAAAAAGGTGAAGAAACCTTCTCCTAAGTTCTTTTCAATTCTTTCTCTTTTACTCCTTCTAGGTTCTATATTTTGTTCGGGTTGTAAACTAGAAATTTAAACATAAGAGCTAGTGGACGGAGTAAGAGAGGAGTTGGAGGGAGAGGAAGAAATTCTATTTTTAAAAGGATATATATTTTCAAAGTAGACTGCATCTCTTGCTTCTATAATAGTATTGTTAGAGATTTTATTTACTTCTGAGTGAGTAACAACAAATCTATTGGCATTGCTATCTAGGGCATATCCTATGAATACAACATCTACAGTCTTAGGTCCGATCTTCCTCTTTTTAGGTTCAGGAATTCCTACTTTAGCCAGACATCCCCAAACTTTGAGATAATGGATCCTAGGAGCTCTACCTTTCCATAATTCATAGGGAGTCTTATCATTAGACTTACTAGGAATTCTATTAAGGATGTAACAGGCCGATAATAATGCTTCTCCCCACAAATTATCGGGAGCACCTGAGCTGAGGAGCATGGCATTCACCATGTCTAACAGAGTGCGATTCTTTCTTTCAGCAACTCCGTTGGACTGTGGTGAATATGGTGCAGTTACCTCATGGATTATTTCGTGTTCTTCACAGAAATTGGTTATATCATTTGATGTATACTCTCCACCACGATCTGATCTAAGAATCTTAATCATTCTCTTAAACTGGTTCTCAGCTTCAGATTTATAGACCTTAAATCTGTCCAGAACTTCATCTTTGGTTTTGAGTAGATATGTATAACAATACTTTGAATGATCATCTATAAAGGTAACAAAGTATTTTCTACCGCCTCAGGTCAAAACCCTATTTGAGTCATACACATCACTATGAACTAGCTCTAGAAGGTCATAGTTTCTTTCTACAGATTTGAAAGGTAGCCTTGTGTGTTTGGCTTGAACACAGATCTCACACTTGTGTTTATCATCTATTGGAGTCTTAGGAATAAGATCTAAGTTCATCAACCTTTTTAGGGAACCTAGATTCACGTGACCTAATCTACTGTGCCACACATTTGAAGATTCTATATTGAAAACAACAAAAGAAGGATCTGAAATTTTATTCTCCGTACTCAGAATAAAAAGACCATCTCTTACAAATCCTTTTCCAATAAAAATATCATTCTTAGAAAATACTACTTTATTTGCTTCCATAATAATCTTGTACCATGAAGCTACAAGAAGAGACCCACTAACTAAATTTCTTCTGATAGACGGCACATGTAACACATCATGAAGATTCAGAGTTTTTTCTGATGTCATCTTTAGATCTATTCTTCCTCTTCCTATAATTTGTGCCGCTGAGCCATCTCCTAGAGTTACACCTCCTCCACCTGATTCCTGATAGTTTGAAAAATAGGAGCGATCAAAGGAAACATGAATATTAGCTCCAGAATTCAACCACCAATCGTCAGAATGTAAGAAATGTTGACTAAGGATTGATAGCTTACAGACCTGAAGGAACTAGAAGAGCCGTTGAGAAGCATGTTTGCTTCTGGTTTGGCAGGACATTTTCCTTTGTAAGAAGTCTAGACAGCTTCCTTCTTCCTATGGAAACAGTTGGTGGCTATATGGTTGTTTTTACCACACACAAAATAAAATCTCTTCTGATCCTGAGTTTGACCAAAGGTTCTTGGTTTATTGTGGTGATGGTTTTGGTGGTGAGGCTGAGGGTTCTGCTTCTTCTTGAAGATGTTCCTTTTTGGTTTGTGGTGATGATGAGGCTTGGGTTTACCTTGGGATTCTACTAGGTTTACCTTAGCTTTAGACTCAGGCTTAAGGTTAGACCTTAGCCTAATTTGTTCTTCTGTTCTAATTTTCTTTAGGACTTGAGCAAAGGTAAGGTTACCCTGAGTATGAATGAGGTCTTTCTTGACATCAAACCAAGAAGGAGGAAGCTTGTCTATTAAGCAGGCTATTTTATACTTAGTAGAGAAGAAAGTGCCTTTGGCTTGAATATGCCTAAGGTATTCTTGGAATTCATGTATTTGGTCATTTATAGGTTTGTTATCTATTATAAAGTATCTGTTGAATGAGGAGGAATTGAATCTTTCAATTCCAGCATCATCACAGCTATATTCATCTTCCAAGGCATCCCAAAGTTCTTTTGCACTTTTGTATTCAAAGAATATGTCATATAGTGATTCAGACAAGGCGCTTAGAATTCTATGGAAGCAATGGTAGTCTATTTCCTTAGGGGTCTTGGGTCTAGTGGAACCAGAGGACTTGGATACACCTTTGTCAGACTCAGTGTCATCAGAGTCATTTGTGATTGGTGTGGAACCATCAATGGCTGAGATCAATCCTAAGGTAGTGAGCCAAAATTTTATCTAACTTTGCCATATCTTAAAGTAGGTCCCGTTGAATTTTGCAGGTTTAGAAGTAAAGGTCTCATCCTTGTCAGTCATGGTTGCAAATAGGGAAAGTCTAAAAAATATAAAATTACTCAATAACAATGTCCAATGATTTAGAATAATAGTTCAAGTGATTTTGCTAACCAATCTTAAAATCTTTAGTCTATCAAGTGTAGATTAATTTGGGTTAGCTGTAAGGGCCGGTTTCCAGCTAGCGGTGGTCCGAAGACACTTAAATACCGTGTCGCTTAGGGCTATTTACACCCTGTTGACAGAAGACCCTTTCGGATTGTTCCCAAATTGATCTTTACTTTTAGAATCCAGACTCAAAGAAAGTTGCAATTTTACTTAACTATTATTGTCTTGAGGTCGTTTCAATTAAACAATATTATAGTTAACAATAAGTAAATGTAGAGCTAATTATAACAATGAATACCAATGATGCTACATATATATACTAAGCAAGATTTTATGAGCTACAAATACTAAATTATAGTAGCTAAATTGAATCACAAGATTCTATGTACTGGCAAATATTCAACCGAATAAATTAAAACTTTCTTTCAATAGAATATAAGGATTTTAATTGTCCTTAGTAACAATCATTTTCTATACTAAGTTTGAAATAATTAAAACAATTTGACAGTAGGTTCTAATACCAATTTTTTTAATTAATATATTAATTAAAACTTAATTAATATATTATTTAAGACAATTAAAACTTTCTATATGATTTGAAACTTTATATATATATAAAAGAACTTTGATAGCAAATATTCTACTCACAAATTTTTTGCTAACAAATTAATATACAGAACTAAGAAATGTTTTACTACCAAATAGTTCGTCACAATGTATATAAAAAAATGGATTATTTAATACAAATTTGCTACAGAATATTTGAACCCAATTTCGTAAGAAAATATTAAATAAAAGGAATTTAACTGTGCTAATCAGTAGCAACGTTGAATGCAAATTATTCCTACACCACATTTAATATCATGCTACAAATAATTTTTTTTAATGTGTCAGGATTAACTCTTAGAATGATAGAAAAAATAGTACAACTTTTCCAGTTTAGAAATCTATAAACAATAAAAAAAATTTAAATAGTTAAAATTACCGGCCTCCGGGGAAGTCGTGCATGAAGCACTGCCCTAAGAGTTAATCCGAGGTATATGTGCAGACGTTTCTCGAAAGCTCCTAGTGGTAAAAACCCCTGACTACTGGTTTCTCTTTGTCGCACAAAACTCGGAGAGAGAGACCGAACTTAGCTCTGCCCAGAGCAAGGATTGCGAGAAAAGAATGTTGTTGGAGAGAAGAAACAGAGAAAGAGGTTCCACGTAGAGAAAAAATATTCTGTAAAGAAAGAAGGAGGAGGTGATCGCTATATAAAGACAGATCAAAGACACAGCCAACCGACAAGAGATTAAATGGCTCATAAAACTAGCCATTAAAGAGCGATAATAAAAGAGAAAGAAACGTGGAGGAATGACTGTCAAAATAGCTGTTACAGAGACAGTCACAAGGGTTCAATGAACCTGGACATAGTGCCTCAACATTCAAAAATTTGAATGAGCCAAATCGGTTCAAAAAATAAAGGGGAGCAAAAAGATTTTTTGGATCCCAGCCTGAATCCGAAGAGTAAATTGGATCTGCATTCGGTGCCCGCAGGTGTGGGCACGTACCCACACCCGATACGCACGTCGAACCGAACCGAACCTAGCCGGGCCGGGCGGCGGCGGCGACGCACGCGTGTGGCCCAAGGGGTTCCCCACACAACAACTTAAGAGAGCAATGAAGATGAACTAATATATATATACAAGGGGGAGTGGTCCAACCGATGTGGGACTAAAGAGAAAAAGGAAATTGAGCTTTTGCATCTCCACAGCTAACATGCACTATGTTTGATTAGTTGTAGATATGCTCACAGACTAGTCTGAATTGTAGTTATATTTCATCCAATGAGTTCGCATTTCAAAATGTTCATTTGAAGTTATATATCGAGTCGAATACAAATACTATTATATGTATCCATTTCATGAATTGGTTATCAGTCGATCCAGATACTTTTTTTAATCGATCCGGATTCTTTTTTTTTGAGATGCCTGGTGCGAAAAAAAGATGAAGTATCCAGATCGATTGATACTTGAATTGTTATTGATGGATATTTTATGTATTGTCCATACTAAATAGTTTGTATCCATCTTTGCAGAAGTCTCTAAAGAAGAATATGAATCATTACTTATGGTATCGTTCAAGGATGTATAATCATGGCCCTAAGGGCATATGTGGTGCGAGGGAAGAATTAATGCAAGGTATAGAGACATTCATTCAATTCGTCAATGGGTTCCTTGAGTACATGGGCGGCATCAAAATTAAGTACTTGCGTGTGAAATGTCTCAATATATAATATCATAAAGAAAACGTGGATCTGTACTAAAATTGGAATTCACTTTGAATTACTATTAGTTGACCTCACACAGAGAGATTATGATGTTGAAGGTTATGTCGACTACGACGATGAGGCGGAAGCGACTTTTTAACCCGGATTTCGATATTGTGGATCCTAGTTTGGATATAAACGATCTTGATGCGGAGGAGCACTAAATGTCGATGTTATGACTTTTATGGACTTGTTGGAGAATGTCATAGACTTCCTTATACCCCTGATTGTAAGGATCATTCATTGTTGGAGGTGGTTAAAGACCGTTAAGTATCAAGTCGGATTTTAACATGTCCCAAGAATGTTTAAATCACTTGAATCACTTCATACAATTGATTATATAGATCTTACCACAAGCTGTGAAGTTGCCTACAGACTTCTATCAATCTAAAAGAATGATGAAATTACTCTAGCTGGGGTACAAGAAGATTGTGTTGGCTGTGTATATATTTTTATACACATGTGAGCAAAAGCTCAACTTCCTCCTTTTACTTTAGTCCCACATCGGTTGAACCTCTTCCCCCTTGTATGTATATATTACTTCTTCTTCATTGCTCTCTTAAGATGTTGTGTGGGGAATCCCTTGGGACACACGCGCGCGCCGCCGTCGCCGTTCGGCCCGACTCGGCTCGGCTCGGTTGGGTGCGGGTACGTGCCCACACCTGCGGACGCCGAATGCCGATCAGATTTACTCTTCGGGTTCGGGCTGGGATCCAAAAATCTTTTTGCTCCCCTTTATTTTTTGAACCGATTTGACTCATTCAAATTTTGAACGTTGAACATTTATTGCTCCCTATGTCCAGGTTCAGTTCCCACCTTTTAACATGTGACAGCTCCTCTCCCACAAATTTCCTTTTTCATTACTCATTAAACACCTGGATTAATAGCATTTATTTTTTTGTCTGTAGTGAAGGCTTGGTTCTCTCCCTATATATTTTTTGAGGTTCTCATCTCAATTCTTTTCTACAGAAAATTTTTCTACTTGAAATCTCTCTCTCATTCTTCTCTCGAACCACATTCTGTTATCTAAATCCTTACTCTGGGCAGAGCTAAGTTCGGTCTCTCTCTCCGAGTTGTGTACAACGAAGAGAACCCGGTGGTCAGGAGATTTTACCACTAGGAGCTTTCGAGAAACGTCTGTACATAGACCTCGGATCAACTCTTAGGGCAGTGCTTCGTGCACGACTTCCCCGGAGGCCGGTAACACTTTTTTTTCCCTTTCTTCTCTTATCAAATTTCTGGAAAATATTATATATATATATATATATATATATATATATATATATATATAAATATTAACAATATTCTAAGAGTTGATCCATTTCTGATTTATAGTTCAAATTGAGAACTGTTCTAACGTGTAAGCTGTGCATAATCAACTAATTTCATAGCACAAACTCGGCAACTATTGTCAGGTATAAATTTTGATTTAATTGCTACCATATTGGCAAGCACTGTTGGGTTGGTGCAATATTTGTATGTTAACAAAACTTGTTAGCTGAGTTGCATAAGTCATTTTGTCCACTGTTGTTCTAAATTTCTTTAAGCAACTTTGGTTGTAGACATAATTAAATTATATCAGACTTCTTTAGTTGAGCTGTATGATACTTATTTAAGAAATTTTGCTATATAGATATAATTGCCTATTTTGTGATTAAATTGTCTACTTGTTATATAACAAGTTCACGCCTGCTATAAAATAATACTTGGATATATTTCTACTGCAACTTAGAACAATAGAGATAGTTTTCTACAAGTAAGAAATAGCTAAAGTATAATTGCAAATCTTTTTGAGTCTGAATTCTAAAAGTAAAGATAAATTTGGGAACAAGCCGAAAGGGTTCTTCCGTCAACCGGGTTTAAATAGCCCTAAGTGGCACGGTATTTAAGTATCTTTGGACCACCGCTAGTTGGGAACCGACCCCTACAACTAACCCAAGTTAATCAACACTTGATAGAATAAAATTTTTAAGATTGATCATCAAAATCACTTGAACTGTTATTCTAGATCATTGGACATTGTTATTAAGTAATTATGTATCTTTCAGTTTCAGACTTTTCTCATTAGCAACCATGACTGGCAAGGATGAGACTTTTACTGCTAAACCTATAAAGTTCAATGGGACCTACTTTAAGAGATGGTATAGTCAGATAAAATTTTGGCTCACTACCTTAGGATTGATCTCAGCCATTGATAGTTCCACACCAATCACAAATGACTCTGATGATACTGAGTCTGACATAGGTGTATCCAAGTCCTCTGGCTCTACTAGACCCAAGACCCCTAAGAAAATAGACTACCATTGCTTCCATAGAATTATAAGCGCTTTGTCTAAATCACTATATGACATATTCTTTGAATACAAAAGTGCTAAAGAACTTTGGGATACCCTGGAAGATGAATATAGCTGTGATGATGCTGGAATTGAAATATTCAATTCCTCCTCATTCAACAGATACTTTATGGTAGATAATAAACCTATGAATGACCAAATACATGAATTCCAAGAATACCTTAGGCATATTCAAGCCAAATGCACTTTCTTCTCTACTGAGTATAAAATAGCCTGCTTAATAGACAAGCTTCCTCCTTCTTGGTCTGATGTCAAGAAAGACCTTATTCATACTCAAGGTGAACGTACCTTTGCTCAAGTCCTAAAGAAAATTAGAACATAAGAATAAATTAGGCTAATGTCTAACCCTAAGTCCGAGTCTAAAGCTAAAGTAAACGTAGTAGAATCCCAAGGCAAACCCAAGCCTCATCATCATCACAAACCCAAAAGAAACATCTTCAAGAAGAAGCAAAATCTCCAGCTTCACCACCAAAACCATCATCACCATAAACCAAGAAACTTCAGTCAGACTCAGGATCAGAAGAGATTTTGTTTTGTGTGTGGTAAAATAAACCATATGGCCACCAACTGTTTCCATAGGAAGAAGGAAGCTGTCCAGACTTCTTACAAAGAGAAACGTCCAGTCAAACCAGAAGAAAACATGCTTCTCAACGGCTCTTCTAGTTCATTCAGGTCTGTAAGCTATCAACCCTTAGTCAACATTTCCTATCATTCTGACGATTGGTGGTTGGATTCTGGAGCTAATGTTCATATTTTCTTTGACCGCTTCTATTTTTTAAACTATCAGGAATCAGGTGGAGGAGGTGTAACTCTAGGAGATGGTTCAGTGGCACAAATTATAGGAAGAGGAAGAATAGATCTAAAGATGACATCAGGGAAAACTCTGACTCTTCATGATGTGTTGCATGTGCCGTCTATCAGGAGAAATTTAGTTAGTGGATTTCTTCTTGTAGCTTCAGGGTACAAGATTGTTATGGAGGCAAATAAAGTAGTATTTTCTAAGAATGACTCTTTTATTGGAAAATAATTTGTAAGAGATGGACTTTTTATTTTGAGTACCATGAATAAAATTTCAGATCCTTCTTTTGTTGTTTCCAATGTAGAATCTTCAAATGTGTGGCACAGTAGATTAGGTCATATGAATCTAGGTTCCCTAAGAAGGATGATGAACTTAGATCTTATTCCTAAGACTCCAATAGATGATAAACACAAGTGTGAGATCTGTGTTCAAGCCAAACACACTAGGCTACCTTTCAAATATGTAGAAAGAAACTCTGACCTTCTAGAGCTAGTTCATAGTGATGTGTGTGACTCAAATAGGGTTTTGACCTGAGGCGGTAGAAAATACTTTGTTACCTTTATAGATGAACATTCAAAGTATTGTTATACATATCTTCTCAAAACCAAAGATAAAGTTCTAGACAGATTTAAGGTCTATAAATCTGAAGCTGAGAACCAGTTAGAGAGAAAGATTATGATTCTTAGATCTGATCGTGGTGGAGAGTATACATCAAATGATATAACCAATTTATGTGAAGAACACAAAATAATCCATGAGGTAACTGCTCCATATTCACCATAGTCCAATGGAGTTGCTGAAATAAAGAATCACACTCTGTTAGACATGGTGAATGCCATGCTCCTCAGCTCAGGTGCTCTCGATAATTTGTGGGGAGAAGCATTATTATCTTCTTGTTACATCCTTAATAGGGTTCCTAGTAAGTCTAATGATAAGAATCCGTATGAATTATAGAAAGGTAGAGCTCCTAGGATCCATTATCTCAAAGTTTGGAGATGTCTGGCTAAAGTAGGAATTCCTGAACCTAAAAAGAGGAAGAATGGACCTAAGACTGTAGATAGTGTATTCATAGGATATGCCCTAGATAACAATGCTAATAGATTTTTTGTTACTACTTAGAAGTAAATAAAATCTCTAACAATACTATTATAGAAGCAAGAGATACAGTTTACTTTGAGAATATATATCCTTTCAAAGATAGAATTTTTTCCTCTCCCTCCAACTCCTCTCTTGCTCCGTCAACTAGCTCTCATGTTCAAATATCTAGTTCACAACCCGAACAAAATATAGAACCTAGAAGGAGTAAAAGAGAAAGAATTGAAAAGAACTTAGGAGAAGGTTTTTTCACTTTTTTGATAGAGGGTGATCCCTCAACTTATGAAGAAGCAATATCTTCTCCTAATGCCCCTTTCTGGAAAGAAGCCATTAACAGTGAGTATAACTCCATCACGGAGAACAATACTTGGTTTCTAGCAGACCTACCTTTAGGTAGTAAACCCATAGGTTGTAAGTGGATATTCAAAAAAAAACTTAGAGCCGATGGTACTATAGAGAAATACAAGGCCAGATTAGTAGCCAAAGGTTTTACCCAGAAAAAAGGATTAGATTATTTTGATACCTACTCACCTGTAGCTAGGATAACCTCTATCAGAACCCTTCTAGCCTTAGCCTCCATTCATAATATGCTAATCCATCAAATGGATGTAAAGACATCATTTCTAAATGGGGACCTAGAGGAAAAAATCTACATGGAGCAACCTGAAGGTTTCATTGCTAAAGGCCAAGAAAAAAAAGTTTGCAGATTAGTTAAATCTCTTTATGGCCTAAAGTAATCTCCCAAGCAATGGCACAACAAATTTGACATAGTCTTCTCAGAATATGGTTTCGTGCCAAATGAGTATGACAAATGTATTACTCCAAAATTATAGATAAAAGTTGTGTCATCTTATGTTTGTATGTAGATGACATCCTTATTCTTGGATCATCACTGGAATTGATAATTAATACCAAGGACTATTTATCCAGCCAGTTTGATATGAAAGATCTAGGTGAAGCCAACTTGATTCTAGGCATGCAACTGTCTAAATACAAGGAGGGCTATACTCTATTCTTAGCACACTCTATCAAGAAAATGCTAAGAAAATTTGAGTATTTTGATAAGAAACCTGCCCTTACTCCTTATGACAATAGTGTTGTTCTCAAGAAGAATGAGGGTTCTCCCATGGAACAACACAAATATTCACAGATGATAGGTTCTCTCATGTATATATCAAACATGACCAGACCTGATATTGCATTTGCTATTGGGAGACTAAGTATATATACTAGTAACCCAAATCAGTTACATTGGACAACATTAGAAAGAGTATTTAGATATCTTAGGGGTACTCTAGATTATATACTGCACTATACTAGACACCCTGATATCATAGAAGGTTATTCAGATGCAAACTGGATAACTGACTCATATGATATAAAATCTACTACCGGATATGTTTTCACTCTAGGAGGAGCTACAATCTCCTGGGGTTCATGTAAACAAACTATCATAGCTAGGAGTACAATGGACTCCGAAATGATAGCCTTGGACACTACATGTACAGAAGCCGAATGGCTAAGAAACCTTATTATGCATATACCTGTTACTAATAGTCATGTTCCTGTAATTTCTATAAACTGTGATAATAAATCTATTATTGAACTACTAAAGCATGATTCTGTGAATGTTAAGATGAACAGTCACCTGCAGCTGCGCTTCAAGTCTATAAAGAGCCTATTGGACAAATATGTGGCTCTTGACTATATAAAGTCAGAAAAGAACCTTGCAGACCACTTGACAAAGGGTCTGTCTAGGACTTTGATCCTAGAATAATCGAGGGGGATGGGGTTAAGCCCATAAGTAAAGTCACCAGCAGTGGCAACCCAACCGAGTCTGACTAGAGATCCCAAGAAGCAGGTTCAATGTGTAGGAACAAGCTGGAGTTAGGTGACTTTTATGGAACACTGCCCCGAGATTAAAATCTTATTACAATAATGTCCAAGTGGCTGTACATGCGTACAATGATTCCCCATCCCTATGATGACAGTGTCACGACACGCACCCGAAAAATCGGGCATGAGTCGTGGGTACGTCCAGCCTACGCCGCAGAATCGGCGGTAGAACGCTGTAAAGGTTCGTTCTAGGTCACAATCTATAACTCACAGAACCTGTCAATATAACCTCTCCAAAAGGAGGGCAACCACGCAATATATATAAACTCTCAATCACAATAACTAGGGGAAGAGTAAAAGCAAGATAAGATATCACAAAGAAACAAAGAAACGAAGAGCAAGTACAATATCTAAATATACAGTCCAAGTCTACAATATCTCACAGCAGCAAAATAATAAATACAGTCATCCAAAATAGCAACTGGGAACAACCCAGGAAAACCCACATAGCTAACTAGGGCGCTAACGGCGTCTCCTCGACGGGCTCCTCCTCAGTCTCGAGGTCACAACACTCCTCGACGCCCGGCCCGTAGAATGTCGGGCAAAAATCCTCAAGATCCTCTAGAAAAAAATATGCCCAGTCAGGACTGGAGCGAAGTACATAACTATGAAAGCAACTCCAAATACATGGTAAGGTGTATATGACTAGCAATAGAAAAGTATACAAGATGCACAGGAAATAAATACATGATGGAGCAGATAAAGTAGCTGCAATGTAAACTGGAGAACAATACAAGTAGAGAAGTAACTGCATGTGAAAAAACATGAATACTAGCTAAGTGCCTTGAGCACAAGTTCGTTATGTGATCGGCTTAGGTTGCACATGAATAAACTACGATAACTCCGTTATGCGTGAGTTGCATAACCGACATACACATGAATACTGTTTGGCTTTGATCACATAACTAACTCCTACTCCCCTCCCCCACTAATACTCTTGGATCCAACCACGACACGCTACGTACATGATAAATAACTCACGCACATGAAGGCGAGAGCACACGAAGCACATGATAGCACATGAGAATCAATACCCGAAGCACATGATGAAATACACGTGATAGAGTGCCCGCTAAACACGGTAAGGGGGATAGCATCTCATGACGGGATCCACTAGTACCAGCTCGTGAAATAATATGTCAGAATCAAGTATTATAGTTCTAGAACAGGTGATATAAACGCTATCATGAAATAAAAACTATCAGAGGTAGGTACTCGCCTGACGTCCTGAGCAACTGATGAGGATCGAGATCCGGACTGGCGTCGCAAGAACCTATTACAAAAAGCAAGATTAAACTAGGTTCTATGAATTTAAACTGATATAAAAAACTAGAAATAAGGTTCTAGGGTTATTCTAGGTCGAACGGGTCAAACCGATGAAATTTGGGTCAAAAAGTCAACCCGGGGTCCAAAAAGTCAACTCTAGGTCAAAACTAGGTCAAAACTAGGTCAAACGTTGACTTTTACGGTCAACGGGGACAATTATGGTCAACGTTAGGTCAAACTAGGGTGCCCCTAAAATTCTAGGTCAAAACTAGCTCATTAAGCTAGTAAACCATCAAACTTGCCTCTTCGAGTTACCGGGATACCCTCGGTATCTGTAAAACCCCTATCCTAGAAAATCGTATATACACTTTTAATTATGAATTATTAATTTAATGGTAGTAATTAGTGGCTAATTAGGAGAAATAAATTTTTATTAATTTTTATTTTAGGTGTTGTTGCACTTAGAGGATTTATAGGACCATTATGAATTTTTTCGAATTTATTTCATGTAGGAGACCCCTTGAGCAGTTGCTAGCTTAACGGTGTGCACTAATATAAATCTAGAATTTTTTTCTATGAGTATATATATATATATATATATATATATATATATATATATATATAAATATATATATACATATATATATTTAATTGGAAAAAGATTATAAAAAGAAAGAAAAGAAAACTATTAATAACTTAACTATTAAATAACAATCCACTACTACCAACTATAAGCAAACCAAAGAAAATCTATTACTTATTCCCATGCAACCACAGCCGCTCCATCCTAGCCATTGTGACCCGCTGCCATGCAAACCGAACCACAGCCATGACTCCCCCCTGCCCGCGGCTAATACCAACCCGCCTCCTCTCTCTCCCTTTCATATATATATATATATATATATATATATATATATATTCTATTCATTTAAAACCCTAATCTAAATCATCCAAACCCCCCCTCTTCCCATCTAGACCTAGAGAGCGCCGCCACCGCAGCCGGAGAACCCCGCCAGGCCGTCCAAACCAACCCCGACGACCGCGACCCCGCGCACTGCAGATTCCCACAGCAAGGTACCTGTGTTCCGGAGTTGTTTTCCGTCGACTCGCTCAACCAAACGCCACCCCGTCTTCACCGGTATGCTCACCCCTTAACCCTCTTCCATATTTGTGTGTTAGTAGACCTCGAACAATGCGTAACCATAGGCAAAAACAGCGCCAAAGTTGGCGGAAACAGACCGAATTCTGGGATCGCAGAAAACTGCGGTAACCACCCATGTTTCAGAGTTCGTATCTCCCACCACAGATCTGAATTCGATGATTCTTTTTGGTATGCGTAGACCACTTGACCTAGTTTAATTTCTGTTAAATAACCCTAGATTATTAACTGCTGTAGACAGAATTAAATTTGTTGGAAAACCCAGCGAACACACTTTTCCAGATTTCCAAAAGTTGTGAAACAGAGCGCGCCCCGCTAAACGGGACCGCCCTGCCGTGTACCAAGTGTACCGAACGGTGCGCACAGCATAACCGGACACGTAAAAATTCCCGGAAACTGATTCGGACGCGTGTGCGCGCCAGAATCAGCCCGTATCCGCGGACACACCCCGTATCGTAACTTTTGTGGAAGTCGTGCGCATTTTGTGCACGCTTGTCAGATTGCGACGAAACTTATGCCACTTAACTCGTGGTAACGCGCTGGTCCTGTGACCCAATTTTCACACAATTCTGAGATAGTTGACCAAGTCGCCAATTGGCGGGCCCTACAATTGACTTTTTGGGCAAAATTGTGTTCGGCCCATCGGAATCCATATTTGGACATACCGTTGGGTTCGTATTGACATCTAGAGTTTGTTTGACCTATAATTTGTCCCATTTAGAGACTGTTACCCTTGGCACATTTTTCGGTGCAAAGTGCGCCACACGTGGACCCCACTTTTACCCGAAATTACCGTTTTGCCCCTGTATCCAAATTGGACGAAAGGGAAGTGCTTTTTAGCTATTTTGCTCATTCCGGAAACGTTGGTGATGTCTATTTCAGCATCCGGAGACGTTTGTTCGGAGGCCATTAGTTTCAGATCCCGTGTCCTGGACATTGGACGCTTACACTTTACAGATTTCTTGCCAGGCAAGTATACCTTGTCATTGTACTGTATTTACATTCCATATGATGCATGCATGTTTATTTTTGTTTATTTAGTTCATTTATTTTAACTGCTATATAAATTGTGCGTCCAAGGAAACTTGGGTGCAACGACGGTATCGTCGTACTATATTTTTATTTATGTATATGCATTGGACCTACTTTATGAGACTACCCCATCTTCATGAGGCATTTATGTTTTATTGGCCATGACACTATTCTTACACGAGTGTGAGTCACATGTAGGACACGGACTTGCGTACTCGGCTGGCCACTGGTACGTATAGGTCGTGCGACGGATAGGGATAACTGTCAATAGAAACTTTGCATGCTAGTAGACCTGGCGGTTATTAGAGGTTTATCGTGTCATGGACATGACATGGTTAGAGCATGGGGTGGGGAGAACAACAAGTACCGCATTTTTGCTCCTTTGCACTTTTCTCCTGTGCGCCCGGATTCTCCGTCGGAGATACGGGTGATGATGACCACTATATATTATATAATATCAGGCGGGCCACCGGCGTTCAAAAGACGACGTGCCTTTTAGGCCCCTGGATCTCCAATAGATAACCATGGCAAATCCCAGTTTTCAGCCAGATAGCTCACTTGTGGGGAAAGGTGTTCTTAACTGCATTCACTTAGACGGTTAGGCGACCCCATTGGATGTTTATATTTCAGTACTTTATTGGCATATTTATATGTATCTTGTTACATCCCTCTGAGGACCTGGTACCTTTCCAGATATAGACGAGCAGGAGTACCCGCAGGAGTATGGACCTGGACCTGACGCTACCTATTAGTCTGAGGAGGTCTTACCTTCGGATTATATGTGATTCATTGCAGCTGTTTAGAAATTCTAGTTGCTATTCCTTTTCGAGACATTTATTCTTATATTAGAGTTTATTCTCTTCTCTCTCTTTAGTAGTTTATTATAGTCGATTTGCAGTGGATTTGTTTCCATCCGACTATCACACTTTGAGATTTCTTATTTGAGACTGCTTATTTGATATTCAGTTATTGATTTCCATTTAGCTATTATTTGTGCTGTGGATGAGATATAGATTTGCGTGTGACTTATTGTGACAGTATATTACCACTGTGGATTGGATATTCATGTACAGCGTACGTGTGTATATGGTTTCCATATATTGGAGTTCGTATACATACGGCTGGCGTGTTACGTATTCCTAGTCCTACGTATTTTGGGACTGGGGCGTGACATGTTTTTAGTGGTGGCCCAAGCAGGTCGAGAATATATTGTCTCGGTTACGTAACTGTACCAAACAAGCCTGCGTATAGGAATAGAGTATAAGGATCTCATCCACGCTTGACTGAAACTCATCCTTCCTATTTAATACTTGCATCCTGTTTGATTCCTATAATTTTTCTAATCGTTTCCTACATCACCTGCAGAGAGATGGATATGCAAAATGGATGTACTGCCGCCGATGGCGACACAACTTTTGGAGTCAATGGTCAGACTCAAGGAGGGACCCCAACGATTCCTAGGCTTCCGGGACCAAATGGACAGACTCACACTCCAGTTCCATCTGATCTTTCCGCTTCACCTATTGGGAACCTTCCAACTTTCCCAGTACCGCAAGATGGCCAAGCGCAGATGTTCCAATTCTTTCAGATGCTGATACAGAAACAGAGGCAGCAGGCAGCCGAGCAGAGGCAATAATTTTTAGCAGCATTGGAGAGGATGGCTGCACAGGCTACTGTACCAGCCCAAGCACTAGCTCCAGTACCTCGAGCTAGAATTGGTTCAGTAAAGGACTTTATTCAGATGGGTCCGAGGCCGTACAAGGGCACTGAGAGCCCGGAGGAGACTACCAACTGGATCACTCACACGCAGAAGCTACTGGCGGCATCGCAGTTACCTACGGACCTATGGATGACGGGTGTACGGACGCTTCTAGATGGTAATGCTCATCACTGGTGGGAATCCATGGAGCGCCAGTTGGGTACATACTAGACTTGGGAGCAGTTCTTGGAGTGCTTCGAGAGGAAGTACTTTTCGGACACCGTCAGAGATGCACTGTACGATCAGTTTCTTCACTTGGAGCAGGGGAACCGAATAATGGACGAGTATGATGCCGAGTTTAGTCGACTCGGCAAATATGGCGCTGCTTTGATACCAGATGGCTTGGCCAAGGCTAAGAGGTTTCATCGAGGACTGACCCAGGAGCTACAATATTATACAAGCTCGCAGTCCCGAGTCTCTTATGCTGAACTACTGACAGAGGCCAGATTGCAAAAATTTATTAGCAGAGGAAAGGGAGGTCAGCTGAGGACACAACAAGGATCAACAAGGATACAGCAGGGACCAGCCAGGACACAACAGGGAGGACCTATCAGACGTCCCTTGGCACAACAGCATCAGCAACACAGAGCCGGACCATACCAGATTCCGGAGAAACCCCAATGTAATTATTGTGGGAGGATCGGACATATTTCGAGAGATTGTCGGACCCGCTTGGGTCAGTGTAGGTGTCACTACCACTTTTCCATATAAGGGCATTTGTGTAATTTAGCTATTTTAAATAATTATGAATTTAATTAATTGCTGAGTTTTGTAACTAATTATATTATTATTTGTAATGTTTAGTTTTAGGTCAAACCCTAGAACTCATTAGGACAGACCCTAGTGAGTCAACCCTAATTGTAAACCAGTTCTAGTGAAACCCTAGAATTCTAATTTTAGGCTTGGACCTCAAACCCTAGAAGGCCTAAACCTGAGTTAATTAGGTTCTACATGAGAGGGCCAGGGGGTTTAACCTAAAAAGACTAGGCATGGAAACCCTAAACTTGCTTTAATATAAAAGGAAGCCTCTTTCTAAGCTATTCTTCATGTAGAGAAAAAGGAAACCCTAGCCTCCACAAGAGAAACCATCTCCCCACCCAATTTTCGAGATCTAGCCCTAGGTTTCCATTTTCTCCTCCTCCAAAGCAAGGAAAGCAGGGAACTTGGGTCAAGGAAACTTGGGAAGGAAGAACTTTCATAGGGAACCATCTCCCTACAGGTAAAACCCTATTTTAATAAATTTTAATTCTGTTTTCTGTT
Source organism: Iris macrosiphon (assembly GCA_036927795.1). NCBI lineage: Eukaryota > Viridiplantae > Streptophyta > Magnoliopsida > Asparagales > Iridaceae > Iris > Iris macrosiphon. The sequence continues at coordinate 76,954,537 of JAYESA010000015.1, read as the reverse complement.
GTTCATGGCCATTAGGAACCCACACTTGCTGTGTAGTTTCAGATTTTAGGGTTTGTTTAGGTTTAAGTGTCTCCAACAATTGTTTTCCCCAATTATCAGAAACCCTAACCCTAGGTATTCGTAGGTAGGTTGGTTTCATCTCATATGGGTAGGTTGAACTCGATTTTTAGGGTTTTGGGTTGAGGATTCATGGGTTGTATGTAAATTCGTGTTCTGCACTGCATGTGGTTGATGAAATGCCAAGATGGATGAACACCTATCTAACCTACTCTATTTTATCTAATTGGAGGTATGATGTTGATGTATATATATATATGCATATGTGTGGATGTGTTGTTGATCTGATTTCCTGTGGAGTCGAGTCTTTACTATGTTGTGTGCATCAATGGGGAAGGTTCTGTGTTCAGTCGGGTATGTGCAACTGTGTGTTTTTGGGTTTCCATTGAGCATCCAGAATTCTGTGGTTGGGTGTAACTAGTTTAAATCTTGTGAGTGTGTCAGTTAGGAATTATAGCTATGTATCCTGTGTGCATTAGAAGAACCGTGTATGTCTCAGTATTTTGGGAGATGGGTTGTGAGGACTGTGTAGCATGTGTATCAGTCGAAGATTCTCTTGTATTGGTCAGTATCGGGTTTTCAGCATCATTGAGTATCCTAATAACTGTGTGTTTAAGTATTGTGTGCAGTGTATTATTGTGGATGTTGTGTGTGTGTCTAGATGGTGTGTGTACTGACTTGTGTATGGATTTTAGGGTATTAGATAATTTCCTGTGTGTGCAGTTGGGTTAGGAATTAGTGTGTGTAGGTATTGGGTTGTGTCAACTGCAGATTTCAGTGAGGTGACAGAGGGGGATCGAGTTGTGTCCCAGGTTGGGGTAGAAGGAAGCCCTTAGTATTGGTTCTCAGTGTATCAAGTAAAGACTGATACACTGGCTTCAGTAAGGGCCTATGTTCCTGAGTTAGTAAGAGTATCAGCAACTGGAGGTGTACCAATAAAGGGGAAACAGTGGGTGAACTGTGCTGTGCTGTGTGCACATGTGTGTGTGCAGTGAGATTGGGTATCCAGACCTGTTAGCAGTTGTGTACTGTGGGGGTGTGTGTGTATCACTAGAGTGCCAGTATGTGAATCTCAGAGTATTACCTGTGTGTATAGATAGTGTTGTGTAGATTAGGTTCTGTGTATCAGAACTCAAACTGTGTGTATGAGTTAGGAAATTAGCATCTAGTGTAGTATCTGTGTATTTTGAGTTCTTGTGCATTGGATTAGTGTCTCAGTTGATACCTGTGTGTGTATGGCTGAGGGTATCAAGTGTATCAGGTTTTGATGTTGAGTTTCAGCCTATGAGAGAGTGTGAGCTGAGTGGGAGAACCCCTATGCCAGTGTGTAAAACCTGTGCCTGTGTGTCAGTGTGAGTTCACTCATGTGTGTGAGTGATGTATTAGCAGTTCAGAAACTGTGGTTGAGGGTAATTGTGTCTGTGTATCAAATTTGGGGAAAAGAACTGTGCAGCAGTGTAGGGAAATAGGCATGTGTGTGTGTGTGTAGCTGTGTTACTTGTGCAGTGAGTTGAGATGAGTATCAGGAGGACCTAGATACCTAGTGTATCAGTATACATGTTAGAAATGTCTGTGAGAGTGAGCAGTGTCTATGTAACTAGTGTTTGTGTAGTTGTGGAACTGGGTGTATGTGTCAGTTCATCTCTTAATTTCTGTAGGATGCAGTGTGTATGTGTGTGCACTTATGTATCACTAAGTGAGTACCTATGTGTATAAAATTATTTGTTTTTGGCATTGGTTAATTAGGTATCATGTATAGTAGGTAAGGTTAAATACCAAATAGGTATTAGGTATTAAGTTACTAGTTAAGTTATTAACTAGTATAAGTTAGGTATCCTTAGCATGATATAAAATTTGACTAGTGGACCTAGTATTGACCAGTAAACCTTAGACATGACCTAGAAACCTCGTATTTAAATTAGTTAACATGTTATTCTTTTGATTTAATATCTGACATTAATATTCCATAAATAGGTCATTGTGATCCCCCTTTGGACATCGATCCTCACATTTTGCTCAGGACCACAGGCGAGTACATTCTCTGACAGTTTTCATTGTTGATTACTTCTATAAATTGTAGTGTATTACATACTTGATTCCGACACTATGGATACACGAGTTAGCACCCTAGATCCCCATCATGAGGAGTCGTGATTGGAATCCATTGTGCTAGCTGGGGGATGGAGAACTATTAGTAGATTATGTGATCATATCCAAACATTTATATGCACCATAGCTCACCCCACTTCTCACGTCGGGTGCAGCCTGACCACTTATATGCTCCATAGCTGTTATATATGATTAGCCTGACCACTATATGCACCATAGCTAACCATACGGTTAGCCTGACCTAAAAGAATAATAGCTAATCATATATAACCAGCCTGATCCAGTCCCAAGCCGATCACATAATAAACTAATATTTCAAACACTTAGCTAGATGTTATCTTTATTCAGATTTACTTGTTCTAGCATTCACTGTTTATTGTTCATTGCTAGATACTCTATTGTCTATTTCATTTCTCCTGTACTTCTCATTTTCAGTATTTATTTCCATCTTGTATTTCTTACACTGTTTATAGATTTTGTCAATTTAATGAAACTGCTGTTAGTGCTTGTACTTCGCTCCAATCCTGACTGGATAACAACATTTTCAGAGGACCTGGAGGACTTTTGCCCTACTCATTACGGCCCAGGAATAGAGGAGGATTTCACCCCAGAAATTCCAGAGGAGGTGCCTATCCTAGAGGAGAACTTACCAGCCTGTTCTTAGATTATTTTTCTGTATTTATTGTTTTAGACTGAGACTGAGTTGTATTTATTTAGTTTTGTGACTTTGTGAGGTCATTTAGACCCAGGATTTGAGTTGGACTTATTGTGGTTGGTTTTTATTAGAACTCTTTTCAATTCTCATCGTGCCATTATTCTTATAGCTTGTGATTGAGTATATTTATAGATTTGTGGATTTTTATCATTGTCCTCCGTACGAAGTTGAGATTATTGACAGGATATATTATATGTTGAGACCTAGACAGCGTTCTACCGCCGATGCTGCGGCGTAGGCTGGACGTACCCACGACTCATGCCCAAATTCCGGGTGCGGGTCGTGACAGTAGGAGATGTGGCTCTGGACAGCAACTGGCGAGAGATTGCCAAATCCAGCAGACACTTCCACCGCCAGTTCAGAGACTAGCGCTTCCAGCACCGAAGCCAACTCAGCAGATGACTAGACCGGGAGCACCTCGACCCCCAGCAGCAGGAGGATTTCAGAGAGGACCACCGCTACCGACCCAGGAGGATCAGTATATGAGGACCGGACATTGACAGCCGCAGAGGAACGGGCGAGCTTTTGCATTAGAGGTAGATGACATGAATCATGAGGTGGATGTCATAGCAGGTATTACTCTTGCTTTTACTTTTCCTGCTGTGACATTGTTTGATACGGGAGCCACCCACTCATTCATATCATCTAGTTTTATTGCCAAACACAACATTGCTTCTACACCATTATCTAGTTGTGTTAGAATTCTTACCGGAGGAGGAGTTGTACCAGTTAGCCGAGTTTGTAGATCGGGTCCCATAGTGATACGTGGCAGAGAGATGAACGCCCAACTCTTAGTCCTTCCTATGCCATCTTTTGATATTGTGCTTGGAATGGACTGGCTAAGCAAGTACCACGCTTTCTTCGATTATTTTGGAGGAAGCATTCTTTTTAAGGTACCAGGCCAGCCTGAACTTGAGTTTGCTCGAGGTTCTACAGAAATCCTTGATGGTATGCAGCTCGCAATGGACGATGTTGTCTATCATCCTTTTATTTTAGAATTTTTAGACGTCTTTCCAGAGGATTTGCCAGGACTACCCCCAGACAGAGACGTAGAGTTTTCAATTGAACTAGCACCCGGAGCAGCACCTATAGCATCACACGTTTACAGACTGGCGAAGAAGGAGATGGATGAGCTGAAGGCACAGTTAAAAGAACTAGAAGAGAAATGTTTCATCCGACCGAGTGCATCACCCTGGGGAGCACCAGTGTTGTTTGTACCCAAGAAGGACGGATCAGTGCGTATGTGCATTGACTACAGAGCCTTGAATAAAGTGACTGTGAAGAATAAATATCCATTGCCACGCATTGATGACCTATTCGATCAACTCAGTGGAGCCAAGGTATTCTCGAAGATAGATTTGAGATCGGGATATCATCAGGTGAAGGTACGGAAGCAGGATATTCCGAAGACCGCATTCAGAACAAGATATGGGCACTACGAGTTTTTGGTCATGCCATTTGGATTGACCAATGCTCCCGCGATCTTCATGGACTTGATGAATCGAGTCTTCCACCAGTACTTGGACCAGTTCGTGGTCGTCTTCATAGATGATATACTTGTCTATTCGAAGAGCCACGAGGAGCACGAGAAGCATCTGCGGATTGTTCTAGAGACCTTGAGGAGAGAGCAGTTATATGCAAAGCTCAGCAAATGTGAGTTCTTCTTGGACAGAGTTTCATTTCTTGGGCATGTTGTTACAGGAGATGGTATTTTTGTTGATCCAGAGAAGATCTCAGCAGTTGAGATATGGCATGTTCCTAAATCAGCAGCAGAGGTGAGGAGTTTCCTTGGACTTGCAGGATATTACCGACGGTTCGTGGAAAACTTCTCAAGGATAGCGGCACCTATGACTCGTTTGACTTGTAAGGATCAAGAATTTATATGGACCAACGAGTGTCAAGCCGCCTTTGAAGAGTTGAAGAAGCGACTGACTACAGCACCAGTATTGACGATTCCAGCAGGATCAGGAGGTTATGTGATCTACAGTGACGCATCAGGGAAAGGCTTGGGATGCGTATTGATGCAGCATAGCAAGGTGATTGCATATGCATCTAGGCAGTTACGAGTACATAAGAAGAATTATCCGACTCATGACTTGGAACTTGCAGCCGTTGTATTTGCTCTAAAGCTATGGAGACATTACTTATATGGGGAACGAGTGGAGATCTATACAGACCACAAAAGCCTCAAGTACGTCTTCACGCAGAAGGAGTTAAATATGAGGCAACGTCGATGGCTCGAGTTGATAAAAGATTTTGAGTTGGAGCTACATTATCATCCAGGCAAGGCTAACGTTGTAGCAGACGCGTTAAGCCAGAAACCAGCAGCTTACTTCTTGACAACACAGAGGGAACTAGTGGAGGACTTGCAAGAGCTTGGCATTGAAGTGATATTACCTGGAGCAGATGGGACACTAGCCAACTTGCAAGTAAAATCATCATTGGTAGAGAGGATTAAGGCAGCTTTGCCTACGGACGCCAGATTCAGGAGACTGAAGGAAAGGACAAAGGCCGGAGAGCAGACAGGATTGCGCATTCATGAGGATGGGACATTAAGATATGGTGATCGTCTTTATGTTCCAAATGGAGAGATTCGACATGAGCTAATGGCAGAGGCTCATAGTTCGATTTATTCTATTCATCCTGGAGGCACCAAGATGTATCGCGATTTACGACAACACTTTTGGTGGCATAGAATGAAGAGAGAAATAGCTCGTTTGTAGCTAAATGTCTGGTATGTCAACAAGTGAAGGCGGAGCACCAGAGGACAGCAGGCTTATTGCAACCACTTCCGATTCCAGAGTGAAAGTGGGAGCACATCACTATGGACTTCGTCACGGGTTTTCCCAAGAGCCCAAGTGGAAGAGATGCAATGTGGGTGATAGTTGACCGACTCACCAAGTCAGCACATTTCATACCTTTTAGAGTTGGCCAGTCTACAGAAGCTTTGGCTGACTTATATATGAGGCAGATCGTGAGATTGCACGGCATACCAGTCACCATTATATCGGACAGAGATTCGCGCTTTACATCGCACTTTTGGAGGAGCATGCAAGAGAGTCTTGGTACTCGTCTAAAATTTAGTACATCTTATCACCCGCAGACAGATGGGCAGTCAGAGCGTACTATTCAGACATTGGAGGATATGTTGAGGGCTTGCATGTTAGACTTCGGAGGATCATGGGAGGACCACCTACATCTTGTGGAGTTTTCTTACAACAATAGCTATCAAGCGAGTATTCAGATGGCTCCGTTTGAAGCATTGTATGGAAGAAAATGTAGGTCTCCTGTGTGTTGGAGTGACGTGGGAGAACGTCAGATTTTGGGACCAGAGTTGGTGGTTAACACCGTAGAGACAGTTAAGAAGATTCAAGGACGCTTGCGAGCAGCGCAAGACAGACAGAAGCAGTGGGCAGACCTTCATCGTCGTCCCTTGGAGTTCAAAGAGGGCGACCATGTCTTCTTGAGGATATCACCGACCAGAGGCACCATTCGATTCGGAGGGCGCGGCAAGTTGAGTCCAAGATATATTGGACCTTTTGATGTGCTCGAGAGAGTGGGAGAAGTGGCATATCGACTTGCGCTACCACCTTCACTTGAGGGAGTACATGACGTATTCCATGTGTCGCAGCTCAGGCGATATGTGGCAGACAGCAGTCATGTTCTCGACCATTCAGAGATCACCATTGGGCCGAGCTTGTCATACCAAGAGCAACCCGTGGGAATCCTTGATCGTCGAGAGAAAGTGTTGAGGAACCAGTCTATTCCTTTGGTTCGCGTAGAATGGAGGCATGGCGCGCCAGGAGAATCAACTTGGGAGCGCGAGGATGACATGCGCAAGCGTTTTCCGAACCTATTCGCAGACCAAGGTATGAATTTACATTGTTAATTTATATCTTATACCATCCTTGCTATTCTACCGTGGCTTAATTTTAATTTCGAGGACGAAATTTTTATAAGTTGGGTAGAATGTAAAATCCCTATCCTAGAAAATCGTATATACCCTTTTAATTATTAATTATTAATTTAATGGTAGTAATTAGTGGCTAATTAGGAGAAATATATTTTTATTAATTTTTATTTTAGGTGTTGGTGCACTTAGAGAATTTATGGGACCATTAGAAATTTTTTCGAATTTATTTCATGTAGGAGACCCCTTGAGCAGTTGCTAGCTTAACGGTGTGCATTAATATAAATCTAGAATTTTTTTCTATGAGTATATATATATATATATATATATATAAATATATATATACATATATATATTAATTGGAAAAAGATTATAAAAAGAAAAGAAAAGAAAACTATTAATAACTTAACTATTAAATAACAATCCACTACTACCAACTATAAGCAAACCAAAGCAAATCTATTACTTATTCCCATGCAACCACAGCCGCTCCATCCTAGCCATTGTGACCCGCTGCCATGCAAACCGAACCACAGCCAAGAGTCCCCCCTTGCCCGCGGCTAATACCAACCCGCCTCCTCTCTCTCCCTTTCATATATATATATATATATATATATATATATATATATATATATATATATATATATATATATATATTCTATTCATCTAAAACCCTAACCTAAATCATCTAAACCCTCCCTCTTCCCATCTAGACCTAGAGAGCGCCGCCACCGCAGCCGGAGAACCCCGCCAGGAGGTCCAAACCAACACCGACGACCGCGACCCCGCGCACTGCAGATTCCCACAGCGAGGTACCTGTGTTCCGGAGTTGTTTCCCGTCGACTCGCTCAACCAAACGCCATCCCGTCTTTACCGGTATGCTCACCCCTTAACCCTCTTCCATATCTGTGTGTTAGTAGACCTCGAACAACGCATAACCATAGGTAAAAACAGCGTCAAAGTTGGCAAAAATAGACCGAATTCTGGGATCGCAGAAAACTGCAGTGACCACCTATGTTTCAGAGTTCGTATCTCCCACCACAGAGATCCGAATTCGATGAGTCTTTTTGGTATGCGTAGACCACTTGACCTAGTTTAATTTCTATTAAATAACCCTAGATTATTAACTGCTGTAGACAGAATTAAATTTGTTGGAAAACCCGGCGAACACACTTTTCCAGATTTCCAAAAATTGTGAAACGGAGCGCGTCCCTCCAAACGAGACCGCTCTACCGTGTACCAAGTGTACCGAACGGTGCGCAGCGTAATCGGACACGTAAAAATTTACGGAAACTGATTCAGACGCGTGTGCGCGCCGAAATCAGCCAGTATCCGCGGACACACCCCGTGTCATAACTTTTGTGGAAGTCGTGCACATTTTGTGCACGCTCGTAAGATTGTGACAAAATTTGCGCCACTGGACTCGTGGTAACGCGCTGGTCCTGTGACCCAATTTTTACGCAATTTTGAGTCAGTTTACCAAGTCGCCAATTGGCAGGCCCTACAGTTAACTTTTTGGACGAAATTGTGTTCGGCCCATCGGAATCCATATTTGGACATATCGTTGGGTTCGTATTGACATCTAGAGTTTGTTTGACCTATAATTTGTCCCATTTAGAGACTGTTACCCTTGGCATGCTTTTCGGTGCAAAGTGGGCCACACGTGGACCCCACTTTTACTCAAAATTACCGTTTTGCCCCTGTGTCCAAATTGGACGAAAGCGAAGTACTTTTTAGCTATTTGCTCATTTCGGAAATGTTGGTGATGTCTATTTCAGCATCCGGAGACGTTTGTTCGGAGGCCATTAGTTTCAGATCCCGTGTCCTGGACATTGGACGCTTACACTTTACAGATTTCTTGCCAGGCAAGTATACATTGCCATTGTACTGTATTTATATTCCATATGATGCATGCATATTTATTTCTATTTATTTAGTTCATTTATTTTAACTGCTATATAAATTGCGCGTCCAAGGAAACTTGGGTGCAACGACGGTGTCGTCGTACTATATTTTTATTTATGTATATGCATTGGACCTACTTTATGAGACTATCCCATCTTCATGAGGTATTTATGTTTCATTGGCAATGACACTATTCTTACACGAGTGTGAGTCACATGTAGGACACGGACTTGCGTACTCGGCTGGCCA